>OY759264.1:52480442-52810442 GCA_963662155.1 Lamellibrachia columna
CCTGTCGTGGACTCAAATAGTGGTGGTCTCTGTCTCTAAGCCACTGATCCTAGCTCCCGCGGTCGGAGCTGCCTCCCGGTCGGGCTGGCTCACTACAGGGTTCTACAGCAGTAATGTCGTAGCTGACTCACTACAGGGGTCTACAACAGTAATGTCGTAGCTGACTCCCTACAAGGGTCTACAACAGTAATGTCGTAGCTGACTCACTACAGGGGTCTACAACAGTAATGTCGTGGCTGACTCCCTACAGGGTCTACAGCAGTAATGTCGTAGCTGGCTCACTACAGGGGTCTACAGCAGTAATGTCGTAGCTGGCTCACTACAGGGGTCTACAGCAGTAATGTCGTAGCTGACTCACTACAGGGGTCTACAGCAGTAATGTCGTAGCTGACTCCCTACAGGGGTCTACAGCAGTAATGTCGTGGCTGACTCCCTACACAGGTCTACAGCAGTAATGTCGTAGCTGGCTCACTACAGGGGTCTACAGCAGTAATGTCGTAGCTGACTCACTACAGGGGTCTACAGCAGTAATGTCGTAGCTGACTCCCTACAGGGGTCTACAACAGTAATGTCGTAGCTGACTCACTACAGGGGTCTACAGCAGTAATGTCGTAGCTGACTCACTACAGGGGTCTACAGCAGTAATGTCGTAGCTGACTCACTACACGGGTCTACAGCAGTAATGTCGTAGCTGACTCACTACACGGGTCTACAGCAGTAATGTCGTAGCTGACTCACTACAGGGGTCTACAGCAGTAATGTCGTAGCTGACTCCCTACAGGGGTCTACAACAGTAATGTCGTAGCTGACTCCCTACAGGGGTCTACAGCAGTAATGTCGTAGCTGACTCACTACAGGGGTCTACAACAGTAATGTCGTAGCTGACTCCCTACAGGGGTCTACAGCAGTAATGTCGTAGCTGATTCCCTACAGGGGTCTACAGCAGTAATGTCGTAGCTGACTCACTACACAGGTCTACAGCAGTAATGTCGTAGCTGACTCACTACAGGGGTCTACAGCAGTAATGTCGTAGCTGACGCCATACAGGGGTCTACAGCAGTATTGTCGTGGCTGACTCCCTACAGGAGTCAGGCAGTAATGGTCTACAGCAGTAATGTCGTAGCTGACTCCCTACAGGGGTCTACAGCAGTAATGTCGTAGCTGACTCCCTACAGGGGTCTACAGCAGTAATATCGTAGCTGACTCCCTACAAGGGTCTACAGCAGTAATGTCGTGGCTGACTCCCTACAGGGGTCTACAGCAGTAATGTCGTAGCTGACTCCCTACAGGGGTCTACAGCAGTAATGTCGTAGCTGACTCCCTACAGGGGTCTACAGCAGTAATGTCGTGGCTGACTCCCTACAGGGGTCTACAGCAGTAATGTCGTGGCTGACTCCCTACAGGGGTCTACAGCAGTAATGTCGTGGCTGACTCCCTACAGGGGTCTACAGCAGTAATATCGTAGCTGACTCCCTACAGGGGTCTACAGCAGTAATGTCGTGGCTGACTCCCTACAGGGGTCTACAGCAGTAATGTCGTGGCTGACTCCCTACAGGGGTCTACAGCAGTAATGTCGTGGCTGACTCCCTACAGGGGTCTACAGCAGTAATGTCGTAGCTGACTCCCTACAGGGGTCTACAGCAGTAATGTCGTGGCTGACTCCCTACAGGGGTCTACAGCAGTAATATCGTAGCTGACTCCCTACAGGGGTCTACAGCAGTAATGTCGTAGCTGACTCCCTACAGGGGTCTACAGCAGTAATGTCGTAGCTGACTCCCTACAGGGGTCTACAGCAGTAATGTCGTAGCTGACTCCCTACAGGGGTCTACAGCAGTAATGTCGTAGCTGATTCCCTACACAGGTCTACAGCAGTAATGTCGTAGCTGACTCCCTACAGGGGTCTACAGCAGTAATGTCGTAGCTGACTCCCTACAGGGGTCTAAAGCAGTAATGTCGTAGCTGACTCCCTACAGGGGTCTACAGCAGTAATGTCATGGCTGACTCCCTACAGGGGTCTACAACAGTAATGTCGTGGCTGACTCCCTACAGGGGTCTACAGCAGTAATGTCGTAGCTGACTCCCTACAGGGGTCTACAGCAGTAATGTCGTGGCTGACTCACTACAGGGGTCTACAGCAGTAATGTCGTAGCTGACTCCCTACAGGGGTCTACAGCAGTAATGTCGTAGCTGACTCCCTACAGGGGTCTACAGCAGTAATGTCGTAGCTGATTCCCTACACAGGTCTACAGCAGTAATGTCGTAGCTGATTCCCTACACAGGTCTACAGCAGTAATGTCGTAGCTGACTCCCTACAGGGGTCTACAGCAGTAATGTCGTAGCTGACTCCCTACAGGGGTCTAAAGCAGTAATGTCGTAGCTGACTCCCTACAGGGGTCTACAACAGTAATGTCGTAGCTGACTCCCTACAGGGGTCTACAACAGTAATGTCGTAGCTGACTCCCTACAGGGGTCTGCAGCAGTAATGTCATGGCTGACTCCCTACAGGGGTCTACAACAGTAATGTCGTGGCTGACTCCCTACAGGGGTCTACAGCAGTAATGTCGTAGCTGACTCCCTACAGGGGTCTACAGCAGTAATGTCGTAGCTGACTCCCTACAGGGGTCTACAGCAGTAATGTCGTAGCTGACTCCCTACAGGGGTCTACAGCAGTAATGTCGTGGCTGACTCCCTACAGGGGTCTACAGCAGTAATATCGTAGCTGACTCCCTACAGGGGTCTACAGCAGTAATGTCGTGGCTGACTCCCTACAGGGGTCTACAGCAGTAATGTCGTAGCTGACTCCCTACCGGGGTCTACAGCAGTAATGTCGTAGCTGATTCCCTACAGGGGTCTACAGCAGTAATGTCGTAGCTGACTCCCTACAGGGGTCTGCAGCAGTAATGTCATGGCTGACTCCCTACAGGGGTCTACAACAGTAATGTCGTGGCTGACTCCCTACAGGGGTCTACAGCAGTAATGTCGTAGCTGACTCCCTACAGGGGTCTACAGCAGTAATGTCGTAGCTGACTCCCTACAGGGGTCTACAGCAGTAATGTCGTAGCTGATTCCCTACACAGGTCTACAGCAGTAATGTCGTAGCTGATTCCCTACACAGGTCTACAGCAGTAATGTCGTAGCTGACTCCCTACAGGGGTCTACAGCAGTAATGTCGTAGCTGACTCCCTACAGGGGTCTAAAGCAGTAATGTCGTAGCTGACTCCCTACAGGGGTCTACAACAGTAATGTCGTAGCTGACTCCCTACAGGGGTCTACAACAGTAATGTCGTAGCTGACTCCCTACAGGGGTCTGCAGCAGTAATGTCATGGCTGACTCCCTACAGGGGTCTACAACAGTAATGTCGTGGCTGACTCCCTACAGGGGTCTACAGCAGTAATGTCGTAGCTGACTCCCTACAGGGGTCTACAGCAGTAATGTCGTGGCTGACTCCCTACAGGGGTCTACAGCAGTAATGTCGTAGCTGACTCCCTACAGGGGTCTACAGCAGTAATGTCGTGGCTGACTCCCTACAGGGGTCTACAGCAGTAATATCGTAGCTGACTCCCTACAGGGGTCTACAGCAGTAATGTCGTGGCTGACTCCCTACAGGGGTCTACAGCAGTAATGTCGTAGCTGACTCCCTACCGGGGTCTACAGCAGTAATGTCGTAGCTGATTCCCTACAGGGGTCTACAGCAGTAATGTCGTAGCTGACTCCCTACAGGGGTCTGCAGCAGTAATGTCATGGCTGACTCCCTACAGGGGTCTACAACAGTAATGTCGTGGCTGACTCCCTACAGGGGTCTACAGCAGTAATGTCGTAGCTGACTCCCTACAGGGGTCTCCAGCAGTAATGTCGTAGCTGACTCCCTACAGGGGTCTACAGCAGTAATGTCGTAGCTGATTCCCTACACAGGTCTACAGCAGTAATGTCGTAGCTGACTCCCTACAGGGGTCTACAGCAGTAATGTCGTAGCTGACTCCCTACAGGGGTCTAAAGCAGTAATGTCGTAGCTGACTCCCTACAGGGGTCTACAACAGTAATGTCGTAGCTGACTCCCTACAGGGGTCTACAACAGTAATGTCGTAGCTGACTCCCTACAGGGGTCTGCAGCAGTAATGTCATGGCTGACTCCCTACAGGGGTCTACAACAGTAATGTCGTGGCTGACTCCCTACAGGGGTCTACAGCAGTAATGTCGTAGCTGACTCCCTACAGGGGTCTACAGCAGTAATGTCGTAGCTGACTCCCTACAGGGGTCTACAGCAGTAATGTCGTAGCTGACTCCCTATAGGGGTCTAAAGCAGTAATGTCATGGCTGACTCCCTACAGGGGTCTACAACAGTAATGTCGTGGCTGACTCCCTACCGGGGTCTACAGCAGTAATGTCATGGCTGACTCCCTACAGGGGTCTACAACAGTAATGTCGTGGCTGACTCCCTACAAGGGTCTACAGCAGTAATGTCGTGGCTGACTCCCTACAGGGTTCTACAGCAGTAATGTCGTAGCTGACTCCCTACAGGGGTCTACAGCAGTAATGTCGTAGCTGACTCCCTACAGGGGTCTACAGCAGTAATGTCGTAGCTGACTCCCTATAGGGGTCTACAGCAGTAATGTCGTAGCTGACTCCCTACAGGGGTCTACAACAGTAATGTCGTAGCTGACTCCCTACAGGGGTCTACAGCAGTAATGTCGTAGCTGATTCCCTACACAGGTCTACAGCAGTAATGTCGTAGCTGACTCCCTACAGGGGTCTACAGCAGTAATGTCGTAGCTGATTCCCTACACAGGTCTACAGCAGTAATGTCGTAGCTGACTCCCTACAGGGGTCTACAGCAGTAATGTCGTAGCTGACTCCCTACAGGGGTCTACAGCAGTAATGTCGTAGCTGACTCCCTACAGGGGTCTACAGCAGTAATGTCGTAGCTGACTCCCTACAGGGGTCTACAGCAGTTATGTCGTAGCTGACTCCCTACAGGGGTCTACAGCAGTAATGTCGTAGCTGACTCCCTACAGGGGTCTCCAGCAGTAATGTCGTAGCTGACTCCCTACTGGGGTCTACAGCAGTAATATCGTAGCTGATTCCCTACACAGGTCTACAGCAGTATGTGGTGGAAGGCATAGTGTTTGTGTGCGTGCATGTGTGCGTGCATGTGTGCGTGCATGTGTGTTACCGATGCAGCTATACGCACGAGAAGGATATGAATATGAAGTAGAACGCCTGCGGCACATTCCACGTCTCCCAGCGCGTGTACATGAACGTTCCGACGAGGATATGGACGAGCACAACAACCACAGCGACAATGGGCGGCAGCGACTCGGAGGCATGGTCATCTTCACTGTGGGTAAAGACACAACGTCACGCGTCGCAACACTGAGAATGTCACGGGTAGCGTTAATCTTAGTCTATATATTGGCTCATTGAAATAGTAGATTTTTCGTCGTCCGTCCGTCCGTCCGTCCGTCCGTCCGTCCGTCCGTCCGTCCGTCCGTCCGTCCGTCCGTCCGTCCGTCCGTCCGTCCGTCCGTCCGTCCGTCCGTCCGTCCGTCCGTCCGTCCGTCCGTCCGTCCGTCCGTCCGTCCGTCCGTCCGTCCGTCCGTCCGTCCGTCCGTCCGTCCGTCCGTCCGTCCGTCCGTCCGTCCGTCCGTCCGTCCGTCCGTCCGTCCGTCCGTCCGTCCGTCCGTCTGTTAATTTACGCTCTCTCTCTTTCTCGCTCTCCCCCTCTCTCTCGCTCTCCCACTCTCTCTCGCTCTCCCCCTCTCTGTCTCTCTGTCTCCCTCCGTCCCTCCACCCTCTCCCCTCTATGTTTGTGACAGGTCTAGACTTTACCTATATGTGACGTTACTGCTGTCTACACCTATGTGTTTCTTACCTAACCTCGACGTCCTTGAGACTTGCCGATTCGCTGTCCGCTTCGTCCGAAGGGATCCAGTGTTCACGACGGGCGTGCTTGGATAAACGGACCACGTTTCCCCACATGATCTGGATGAGTCCTTTGAGCGTTGTACCGAAGTTAACCATGACTAGAAGAAAGAGCGGGATGCCAAACATGCCATAGATGACGGTAGCGATCCTGCCCGCTTTCGTCAGTGGTGCTATGTTGCCGTAGCCTTCAGGATGAAGTACACACGTTATATGTACAAGACACGCCAGAAACCAAGACACGCCAGAAACCAAGACACGCCAGAAACCAAGACACGCCAGAAACCAAGACACGCCATGCAAAGCAAACGCATGTTCCGATTTCAATATGTAACATACTACACATAACCGTGGTGTTAAGCTCTGGAGTTACATTGCACAGATAGTAGATGGTTCACGTGTATTGACGACATTTTAATATCACTTTAAGAGGTTCTTGATGCTAAATGAAATAAGTAATATTTGCAATTAACACTTTACTATTACAACGTTTATATACATTAATATTGACTCAGTTGTATTTTATTCGTCTTCTTAGTTGCACTTTCTGTTTCGGTTTCTCGCACCCTTTGAATAAACGGTGAACAAATGTATTGCTGAGGGAAAATTAGTCACTTGTGGCTGTACACCCTTTTTATAGAAATTATGATTGTAAGTATGTGATTATCGCGCACGCATTATTTGTATGTATCACAATTACCATAATACGTTATCGTCAACAACTTTCATTGTATATATTGATCCACTCAAGTTGACGCATGGTTTGAAAACTCGCTTGAAAAATAGTTCATGCTGCGCCACCTTTATTTAAAATAAATTAAGAAAATAGTAATATATATATATGGTGCGCACATTCAAGGAATGTCGGACTATTTGAAGGGGGCTACTTGCAAACAAGAACTACAGGAAGTGTCGGAGGAATGGAAGGGGGTGTTCAAGAAGCACGGACCAAGAATGAGCCTGGAGAAGACAGAAGTGATGTGGGTTGGACACCAGAGAGAGGAATTGAACATCAGGTTGGATGGTAAGGAGATCAAGCAAGTGGATGACTTTGTGTACCTTGGAGGAATGGTTACGGAAGATGGGCATTCAGAGGCAGAAGTGTGACGTCGGACACAAGCGGGAGCGAATGCTTGGAGAAAGGTAGAATGAGCCATGTTGGACAGAAAAATTACGAAAAAGCTGAAAGGGAAAGTCATGAGAATGTGTGTTACACCAGCATGCCTGTATGGTCAGGAGACAGTGGCGTTGACAGAACAACAACAACAGAAGCTGCAAGTTTGTGAGAATAACTGGGTTCGTCGAATAACAAGAACAAACAGGGTGGACAGAAGAAGGATGGAAGACCTGAGGAAAGAGGTTGGGATGGAATGCAGCCTAACAGGAAGATTGGTGAGAAGCAGGATGAGATGGGCAGGCCACTTGGTAAGAATGGATGCAAGCAAATTAGCAAAGAGAGCAGAGGTGGAAAACACCAAGGACGCAGGAAAAGGGGAAGGCCACAGCTGAGATGGGAGGACTGCGTGAGGAGGGACATGAGAAGATCGGGGGAGGATGAAAGATGGAGAGAGGGGGCGGCCGATAGAAAACTATGGAAAGAAAGAACAGAAAGAGTGGCTCGACAATACTTAGCCTGACCCTCACCCCTGTACAGCAGGGAACAAGAGGAAGAGCACACTGGCACTCAGTTCTCGCACCTCCAGGGACTAATGACACAGGAGGGGGAGTTACTGGGATGGGTATACTAACACTGGGGACTGGTCACTGTCACAACAAGTTAAAAAGTTCTATGAAAATTGTAACGTCTATAACTACATAAACTGTATTATAGTTTATGTTACTGTACAATGCGGGTATTTAATACGCTCATTATCTGTGTTTCTAGATCATTATAAATGAGTCGGTGGAACGGTGCTGCAAAGTAGTGGACGGGTGTACGAAGGGCCACTGCATCATCAGCTTGGTCATGGGTGATCAACATTGGCAGCGTACAACGAAGTATTTTCTGACAGCTTGTCGTACTTGTAGACAAGCCAAAACCTGTTCTGTCTAAGATGGCCGTGTAAGGTTTGCATGTTTGTAGACTGATCTATAGGTACATTACGCTTCTTTTTTCTTTCTTTTAAGTGTATATTCCAACTTTGGAGCAATATCGCACTGTAACTAAATCTATGTTATTTTCTTGTTGTTCATATTATTATGTTTGTAGATCGGCATGTACTTTACCTCTCCACGATGTTCTCGTTCTTGGCGATGTTATTATGTTTGTAGAATGTACTTTCCTCTCTATGGTGTTCTGGTTCTTGTTGATGTTATTATGTTTGTAGAACGACATGTACTTTACCTCTCTATGGTGTTCTAGTTCTTGTCGATGTTATTATGTTTGTAGAACGACATGTACTTTACCTCTCTATGGTGTTCTGGTTCTTGTCGATGTTATTATGTTTGTAGAACGACATGTACTTTACCTCTCTATGGTGTTCTGGTTCTTGTCGATGTTATTATGTTTGTAGAACGATATGTACTTTACCTCTCTATGATGTTCTGGTTCTTGTCGATGTTATTATGTTTGTAGAACGATATGTACTTTACCTCTCTATGATGTTCTGGTTCTTGTCGATGTTATTATGTTTGTAGAACGATATGTACTTTACCTCTCTATGATGTTCTGGTTCTTGTCGATGTTATTATGTTTGTAGAACGATATGTACTTTACCTCTCTATGATGTTCTGGTTCTTGTCGATGTTATTATGTTTGTAGAACGATATGTACTTTACCTCTCTATGATGTTCTGGTTCTTGTCGATGTTATTATGTTTGTAGAACGACATGTACTTTACCTCTCTATGGTGTTCTGGTTCTTGTCGATGTTATTATGTTTGTAGAACGACATGTACTTTACCGCTATATGGTGTTCTGTTTTTTATCGATGGTATTATGTTTGTAGAATGGCATGTACTTTACCTCTCTACGATGTTCTCGTTCTTTTCGATGTAATTATGTTTGTAGAATGTACTTTACCTCTCTACGATGTTCTCGTTCTTTTCGATGTAATTATGTTTGTAGAATGTACTTTACCTCTCTACGATGTTCTCGTTCTTTTCGATGTAATTATGTTTGTAGAATGTACTTTACCTCTCTACGATGTTCTCGTTCTTGTCGATGTAATTATGTTTGTAGAATGTACTTTACCTCTCTACGATGTTCTCGTTCTTGTCGATGTAATTATGTTTGTAGAATGTACTTTACCTCTCTATGGTGTTCTCGTTCTTCTCGATGTAATTATGTTTGTAGAATGTACTTTACCTCTCTACGATGTTCTCGTTCTTGTCGATGTAATTATGTTTGTAGAATGTACTTTACCTCTCTACGATGTTCTCGTTCTTGTCGATGTTATTATGTTTGTAGAATGTACTTTACCTCTCTACGATGTTCTCGTTCTTGTCGATGTTATTATGTTTGTAGAATGTACTTTACCTCTCTACGATGTTCTCGTTCTTGTCGATGTTATTATGTTTGTAGAATGTACTTTACCTCTCTATGATGTTCTCGTTCTTCTCGATGTAATTATGTTTGTAGAATGTACTTTACCTCTCTACGATGTTCTCGTTCTTTTCGATGTAATTATGTTTGTAGAATGTACTTTACCTCTCTACGATGTTCTCGTTCTTTTCGATGTAATTATGTTTGTAGAATGTACTTTACCTCTCTACGATGTTCTCGTTCTTGTCGATGTAATTATGTTTGTAGAATGTACTTTACCTCTCTATGGTGTTCTCGTTCTTCTCGATGTAATTATGTTTGTAGAATGTACTTTACCTCTCTACGATGTTCTCGTTCTTGTCGATGTAATTATGTTTGTAGAATGTACTTTACCTCTCTATGATGTTCTCGTTCTTGTCGATGTAATTATGTTTGTAGAATGTACTTTACCTCTCTATGATGTTCTCGTTCTTGTCGATGTAATTATGTTTGTAGAATGTACTTTACCTCTCTATGGTGTTCTGGTTCTTGTCGATGTTACTATGTTTGTCGAACGGCACATACATACATGTTTTGGATTGTTCTTGTTTTAACAAGCTCTGCCGTATCTTCTACACACTCTGTGTCTACGCTGTTCTTTTCAAAGACTTGCCGTTGACGACTCCCAAAGCTAACAATATTATGTTTGATCATTTAATCAGAACAAACATTTAACAAAATTGTTTTGCAAAGTAATACTTGAGAGAAGTAAAACAGTTTCATACAGAAACCGACGTTATCGTGTTTTAGTCAAATAAAAAAATATCCACAAGTGTATGCAATTGAAATTGAGAGCTTTTTTGACAAACAATACGAGTCTACAGAATGAGATAAAGATGTGCAAAACGTGCTCATAAATATAAGTTGTGCCAGGAGTGATATAACTTTTCATGGTTGTTTCTGCTTGTCGCGTATACGTTTTCGTGCGTCCGATACTTGCCTATTGTCGTGTAGACTGTAGCGACGTAGAAAAGCGCCCCCCACGACGACCAAAGGAAATAGGTGGAGTGCGTCGTGATTCCACTGCTCAGACTGTTGACGATCCGACCGCGGAACGAGTTCACGTACATGAACACCATCTGACGACAGGAGCGTGCACGTCACCGACCAACAGCACGTAGATTAGGACACGAGATACGGGTGCGTGCGTGCGTGCGTGTACGTGCGTGCGTGTACGTGGTGAATATTCAAATTTACGGTGGTGTCAGTAATACATGGCTATTCTCTATACTATTTCCTTTTAACTGTTAGACATTGTGTGCGCGTGCGTGCGTGCGTGCGTGCGTGCGTGCGTGTCTGCGTGCGAGCGTGCAACCTCCCGGAGGACAGCGAACGGTCAATGTGGCCTATGCTTTTAAAAATAAATCAGCACTTCATTTTAATGGTAGGGCCTAATTCAAACCACAATATTGCATAATATTAAATACTAAAAACTAAAATAACTGTAGCCATATTGTTGCTCTCCTCTTCGGCCCTTAAGTCCGGGGTAAGGCTGGCGTCGATATCGGTCCTCGATTGTTTATTTTCCTCCCCCAACGATCACGTTTAGCTGCCATCTCAAATTCCACGTCTCTTTCTGGGTATTATTAATAAACGATTCCGTTCCATCTGGGAAGATGAACCGATTATGTGGGATGCATGTTTGTAATAAATACATTAGTCGTACTGAAGCCAACGTTACAACTGCTACATACACGTATGTAAGACGTCAGTGGCTTGCTGAAAATTCTGCTTTACTTTTACTTTAGCGTTAAACAGGTCAATAAACTGGTGACGTCTTGGTGTACTTTTTCAGAAGAAAAAGACTAACACTGCGACTGATATAGTAGGATTGCGTGAAGAAGAGTTTGGCGAAATTGGGAGGGGAGGGTGGAGACGATGGTTGAAATAGCAATTAAACGCGATCAGTGATGAAAGGAAACTGAAGTAATATATTTCCCATTAGAAACAATACATGCTTACCCATGGCAGAGCAATGTTTAGTGCAACTTCATTAATACACTAACTAACTATCCCACGGCACTCTAACGATGTTACGGGGCGTGATGGCATACCGGTTAGAAGGCCGGACTCTCAATCGAGAGAACCCGGTTTCAAATCAGGTTCACTCAGCTGTATAAATGAGTACCTGGCAATACAGACAGTGGTGGAAATGTGAACGAATAGCCTTCGCGCAGCAATTGCAGCGTGGCTGAATACTTCCCAGCTATAGTTTATTTAATCAAGAGGCGACGCACAACGACCTTCGTACGAAGACCCGGAGTACCTGTCTGATCGTTCGACGAACATGAATTGGCGCCACCTTGCTGAAAACAACAACACTGGATGGCAGTGAGACAAACCTTCTTGTAGTCAGCGTCGTGTCGGTACTTCATGTGGATCTCCAACAAGCTGTCGGAGATTCTGGTGCGGTGCTGCGCGATAGCCTTCTTGAAATCCTTCTCATGGTTCGATTCCAACGTTGGGAAGATGTAGGCGCCGATAAGGCTGTATATAAGCAGCACCGTCAGCAGACCAGGATGCGAGAATATGATGTTGAAGAAAACGCTGACCACGTATTTGCGCAGTTCGGCCCGCGTCATGTCACCCCAGTCCTTCTCGATCTTCCTGTCGAGACGTCTTTGACGCTCTTCCTCGGCGGCGGCGACCAATGCTGCCTCAAAGTCTTCCTCCTCGTCGAGGAACTCCCTACTCTGACTGATGCTCATGATCCTTGACTGATTTTGGTATTCGCTGTAGTGTCGTTGCTGTCCCAGTTCCTGCATACGTCCCTGCTGCTCCTGCGTCAGCGTTTTCCACTTATTCGGGTCGATCAAGCCGTCTTCGTGCAGTAAAGTTTGCAGGTATGCGTCTTCTTCGGCTGCTCTCCTTCTTTCCTCCCTCTCCTGTTCTCTGGCTTGTGCGGCCGCCGCTTTGGCTTTGGCCATGGCGCGGGCTTCGTCTGTAGCTGCGTCGCCGGTCTCCTCGTCATCTTCCTCTTCTTCTTCATCCTCGTCGTCAGAATCCGACTGCTTGTTACAGCAGGCCAAGCAGCCTCCTTTAGCCGGCTTCTTGACTGGTGTCTTCGTCTCCTCGTCTCCTTTCTGTGAGCCGGTCGAACCCGCCGCCGGCTGGTCCTCCTCCCCGGCCTGTGCTGCTTCCGAGACGGAGTCCGATTCGGCGGCCCTCTGCAGTATGCTCTCCCGAACCTTTCCACGAGCACTCGGCGACTTCTTGCTGCCTTTCACACCAGCCTTCTTCTTCCAATTCTACAACAAGTGCAAACAAGCAACAAACACTAGTTGTTTAGGCATAGACAAAAGATAATACAGTGACGTATCTCGGGCACTGCAATAAACAGACGTATCTCGGGCACTGCAATAAACAGCTCATTTGAGTTGAGAAAAATGGTGGTAGAATATAGACTGTAGTAGCACTATTATACAAGAGGGGGGGGTGTGATCAAGATCACGGTGAGTTAGAATCTTTGTACATGGTGAGTCAGCATCTTTGTACATGGTGAGTTAGCGTCTTTGTACATGGTGAGTTTAGGATCGTTGCACACTGTGAGCACGCCCGCATGCACGCGCGCGCGCGCACGCACGCACGAACACACACACATACACACACACACACACACACTATGTATAAAAGCTAAAAAGAATAGTATGGCGAGTAGTCATGTATTATAGACACCACCGTAAATATGGACACGTACATACGCACGCACTCGCTCACGCACGCACGCACGCACGCACGCGCGCGCGCGCACGCACGCACGCACGCACGCACGCACGCACGCACGCACGCACACACACACACACACACACACACACACACACACACACACACACGGCCTCACCGAAAAAGTCTTGTTAACGGGATCCGCTATAGTGCCTCTCCGACCCTTATTCGACGTTTTCCCAAAGTCGCTCAACCTTCCTCTCTCGTGCTCCCGAGTGGACGGGCTCCAATCCGTCGTCCACCCGCTTTCCGACAACGTGTTGCTCTCGTCCGTATCGCTAAGGCCTTCGTCCCAGTTAAACAGCTGTTCGACCTGTTGCGTCGATCCGACGCGCCATCCCTTGCTTGGTCGACTCCCTGGCGACTTGCCAGCCTTCTTGTCTGTCGCCACGTTGGATGTACCCGTCGCCTTAGGCAGCTGTGTAGGTGAAGTGGTCGGTTTTCGTGGCCGCTTTGTCGGTATCACCGCCAGAGTAGGTGATTCCCCCTTGTTTCCATTTCCCTTCCTTTTTAGCTTCCCGTTAGCTGCGTTGTCGACTATTGAGGCGACAGACTTCTTCCCCAGTTTCGGGAGAACAGTCGGCGACCCTTCGCCTGTCTTCTTCGGCCGTCGCTTTGCGGGGCCGCTCCCATGTCGGGGCTCGCCTTGACGCTTCCGGGACGAACGTTTGGCATTAGCCGCTTCGTCGCTCGACGAACTGTCATCGGTAGAATCCCATTCGAATATATTCTTTATTTTATCCATTTTTACCGCCCCGATTCAGTGACCAATATATATTTTCGGTGATTTCCGTCACCGAAATATTTTGCAAAAATGTGTGCGCTTCGGTTCACGTGGGTGTCAATTAGAGTGAAACCCGTTCTCTGATAAAGCAGTCACAAACCGTCGCACTGTGCACGCAAAGTAACAATGTCGGTTCTGACGTCAGCATTCCACTAAGCAGCTTGTCTTGGTAGCAACTAGATTTCGAATTTATCACACAGTCGTCATTCACGGCTGCGTACAATACACGAACCTTTTCGTTGTACGCTCTGTTCGCCGGACGAGATCGCGTACGTTTTACTTTATAAATCTCGAACTTCGTGACGAAATATTACGTATTACGTATGTGCGTTCGTCGCCAAGGAAACGGATCGAGGAAAACAACTGCGTAATTAGCAAATATCGCCTACTAATACGGAATAAATTTAGTGTTACTCGATCAACGTCAACCAACCCATCCCATTAAATGCATCAATATGGTTAGCAAACAATCATTTAATTCAACCAAAGGCACTGGACAAGCTAAGTGTGGGCTATCAAACATCAGAATCACAGTTGTGGCATATATAATATCGATGACCACCAATGCATTCTTCGCGTGACCGTTAGGTACACGCAGTTTATCGGACCAATGTTTCCCCGGACTTTGACTTACTATTGTCAAATGTCACCGGCGGACTAGGCGTCGTTGGTGGTTTGAGCTTCCCCGATGAGTCAAGCTTCATTATCGACTTGGGCGACATCTGGCGTGACTTCGGGGTTTGGTATGTCGGTAACATGCTAAATCCCCGTGATGACACATGATGACACATGATGACATACGCGCCAACCCACAAAAATGTGCCAACCTGCCCCGACCTGGTCGACCGCTTTTTGCGTGACGCAACAAATAAAATATGAGGGGCAAAATTATTTAGATCCTTTCGACGTATGTCCTGCACAGTTTATGATCAGTCAGTATCAATGGCACAGAAGATATTTATAATGTTTTATTTGTATTACTCGACGTGGTAAAAAAGTGAAAAGGCGTAATAATTGTTTCGTGGCTTCGTCTTTGTGGCTGCAGTGTTCTAGTGTTGTACGCAAGGCTACAAGTGTTCACTTAGTTGAGCCGCAGTAGGATTAGTGCGTTATTTTTCCAACGGATCGCAAAATTCAACCCTCCCCGAGTACCAACCGGCCCCGCTCTCCCCTACTTTGATATTTAGTTAGTTCAATCCAGACCTGGGGCCGAGTACATTTTCATGAGTAAAGTACGAGTACGAGTACATTGGTGATGGCTGAGTACGAGTACATTGGTGATGGCTGAGTACGAGTACATTGGTGATGGCTGAGTACGAGTACATTGGTGATGGCTGAGTACGAGTACATTGGTGATGGCTGAGTACGAGTACATTGGTGATGGCTGAGTACGAGTACATTGGCGATGGCTGAGTACGAGTACATTGGCGATGGCTGAGTACGAGTACATTGGTGATGGATGAGTACGAGTACATTGGTGATGGCTGAGTACGAGTACATTGGTGATGGCTGAGTACGAGTACATTGGTGATGGCTGAGTACGAGTACATTGGTGATGGCTGAGTACGAGTACATTGGTGATGGCTGAGTATGAGTAAGAGTACATTGCTCAAAGCTGAGTAGGAGTACGAGTACATTTCCACGAGTACGAGTACATCTTGTATGGCATTATAGTAACTCTGTTTAGTAATAATAACGTATTTTAGAAATAAACATTGTGAATGAATGTATATAATTCAGGAAGAGTTGACTATGCAACGGCAGTTGATCAGACTTTTTTATGAGGAAAACTGTTAAAAAAAAAATATTTATGTTTGGGACCAAACTGGGGGTTGCATTTCATTCAAAGGTGCAATTTGCATTCAAAGGCAAATGTTCAAGGTATGCATTCAAATATGGGTTAAATGTATTTAAATTGAAAATACTTTTCAAAATACATTTTATAGCACAACATAACAAGAGAAAAGAAATAAAGAAATATAGCCATTAAATATATATATATATATGACATATGAATCAATGAACACTGTTAGGCATGTTGTGGCTGGCAGTGACCACAAGTCCACAACTAATGTTTGCTGAGAGGGTGGATTAGCACCTGCCAATGTCCAGGGCTCAATATCCCCTTTGTACTTTAACCACACTACAAATTGGCACCAGACAATACTGGTGCAGGCTGTCTGACTTGAGTCACCAAACTTCTTCTTCAGAAGACGTAAGTTAGCAATACTTATCATTGTAACTTGTGAGAGCAACAAAGGCATTTTATGGCTAACTGAATGACCTTTTCAGTGTGGGCTTACTGGAATTCCTTTTAGCCTACAAAAGTCTAGGACTTTCCATCAACATAAAAAACCAAGGTTATCCATCAACCAAACTCCAGGCATCAAGGCAGGACCTCCCGAAGTCAGTGTATCTGGAGGAATCCTAGAGGTTGTCGAACACTTCCCGTACTTAGGGAGTCACCTGTCCCAGAAAGCCACCATCGAGGCAGAAATTCAGCACGTCCTTCAGGAAACTGCGCCACCGAGTCTTTGATGACCACAACCTCAGGAAAGAGACGAAGGTGATGGTCTACAAAGCCGTTTGTATTACCACTCTACTAAACGGGAGTGAGGCTTTGGTTACTTACCGATGTCACCTGAAGACCCTGGAGACATTCCATCAACCTTGCCTCGGAAAGATACTTCACATCCGGTGGGAAGACCGTCGCACCAATGCCAGCGTCCTCACTGAAGTCAATACAACCAACATCGAGACAATGATCACGCAAAATCAGCTCCGCTGGAATGGACACTGTGTCCCGCCTCCCCCGACAAGTGCTATTCTCCCAGTTGACTCATGGATTGAGATTCCGTGGTGGGCAGAAAACAAAATTTTAAGACGCTGACAAACACTACATGAAGAAAGGTCATATTAACATCAACACTTGAGAGGAGAGGAGAGGAGAGGAGAAAGGAGAGTGAGATGTCTCAACACCTGCACATCTTCCTTCCACCCGGAACCATCTGCCCCCTACTGCAGTAAGATCTGCAAATCAAGAATCGGGCTCCTGAGTCACCACAGGACACACGACCAACCCCTGGAAGGCGTCATCCTCGTTTCAAGGGACCGCTGACGACGATGAATGGATTTCCTGGCTTAATTAGGCAAACACAAGGATTATGGCCTGGACTGGTAACTAGTACAACTATGGATTATGAACTAGGGGTTTCTGACTGGGAAAAGAATCAAAAGATTCTTCGTCTTGAAGAGAAGCCTTTGTGGCTCCAGTGCATTGAATGCAGAAAAGTGATCCACGGTGTGAATTTGTGAAAACTCATCAATACCAAGTAAAAAAGTGAAACCACATATACTAAATGTAACAAAAATAATTATTACAAATCAGGGGCTATTACATTGCAATAAATATCATGGTTATTGCAATAGAGTTGACATAATAAAAGTGCTTTAATGACACTGTATTAGAAAACATATATCTCAGCTGAGATGCATGCAAGAACATAATTTTTTTATTTGATTCATATGCAGGTAATACATTTTGCTACCATGCTTTTTAAAATAGTTGTAGTTGTTAATGATTTGATAAAATAGGAAATAAAATAATGTTCACAATATCATATTAAAAAAGTACTCAGATATACTCGTAAAATCTGAGTACATTGAACACGAGTACGAGTACTTAACCATAATTTCTACGAGTATGAGTACGAGTATTTTAAAAATGTACTCGAGTACACGAGTACCGAGTACTTCTGCCCCAGGTCTGGTTCAATCAGTCTTTTCCTTGTTCTTCATTTTTCCAGAATTGTATCTTAACTCGAAATAAAGGGCATTCCACCATGATGTTCGTTATATGAGAAAATCTTGTTTTTCAAACATAGATAGAATAACTGTACGTAACTAGACCTACTAGGCCCCATACAGGTCCAAACCACTGGACAAATTGCTTTGCAAACTTCCAATTTTGCAAAGACATCGGCTTCCCTTATACCACATGTGTATAGTCTACGTTATTTTCATTGAAAATACACGCTAAGCGTATTTCAATTAAAAAAAAACACGCAAGTACGCATACACGCGCGCATCTTCTAGTTAACCAATGAAAATCGTTGTACATTTCCCTTGAGAGTCAATTTCATTGGCTTGCCCATATTCGGGTCATTCGGGGATAAACCATTAAATTCTTCACAATGGAAAGTACAGAAATTATTGATTCCAGGCTGTACTGTGTGCGGCAAACGATGATTTCAGTCGGCCCAGAATCGGATAATTTTCCTACTCTGCCTCCAGGCGAAGATGTGTGCGACAAACAGTGGCGCCACAGCGCGGAGCCTAGATAATCCAGGCTAGCAGCACCCTAGCAGACGTCATTTATCACCCGCCGCTAGGTGGCGACGTCTCGGGACAGTGAATCGAAGTGGTACGTCAGAACTTTTCAGCGAGTGGTGAACCTACATTTGTTGCCAACTGGTGATGCGGAACAATCAGTCATCGTTCGCCTGTGCTCGGACCTGCTGTTGCAATGTCTGTGTTAACGGACCCGCTGCCGCCATTAATTGCAGGAGCTGTGACGGTGAACTAGTAGGAGTAGGCCTCCAGCCAGGCAGCCGTTGGACTCAGTCTCGGAGCTCTGTCTGTGTGACTGAAGCGAAGGCAGTGAAGACTGCTGAACCGAGTGAAGAAGGTAAACAGCGTTCCATTCAATCGTATTTTAAAAAGTTGCTTATGTTACTACTGATAGTCGACTAGTACAAATAGTGAGTCTTTCAATACATTTGAGCAAACTGCATATCTTCAGTGTAGGGGTAGAGGCCATGACATGTAGGCAAAGTCAATCGCCCTACAATGTTTTTCTATCTGGCTGTTGCTACTATAGGGCGAAGAGCTCGCTCGGCCGAAACGTAAGTATTTTCATGAAACGTGAAACCTTACAAAAACGCCATAAACAGAGCAATAAACACGTCTTTCGTGTCTGTATGCATTCTTATATGTATATCACTAAAGTTACCTGACAATAACCATGTAAAAGTGTGAAATTATTACCTTTTTGTCAGAACGCATGTGCTTGTCAAGGTTTGTATATAACCGGATGTTGTTGTGAGCGAGAAAGGCATGCGGGATTTCCATAGATCTATATAAGGTCACGCTAAGAATTGCCGTCTGCTGGCCATAGAGTTACATAATTAATAATGCCCCTATAAACTATTAACTTACTAACGGGTGTTTTTATTTATTTCTGTGCTGCTGGCCCATTCTGGCCTCATTCTACACGAAATCGCGTTTGATCATGTGACCCAAAGGCAACATCACGTGCACAGTATGGCGGCTAGTTGTGAAATGTTTTCTATGTCACCGATAAAAGTACTCATAAGTAATTATTTGGAGCACATTTCTTCAGTTTCTTGACGCCCAATTGTCGGTTGTATGTCACAGAATACACATGTGAAACGGTTAGTGCGTATCGGTTTTAAAACTTAAGTTATTAGTTCCGTAGCCATTTGGCTACGGAACTGCCAAATCGCCGAGTTAGCAAATGCCGCACGGGACTTTCGCCCCAGAGACGAAGAGTGGGGCGAATTTTTTTGCCTAATGACATGGGCCACTATCCATGGGTCATGTTTCATGCCCCCATGCGATGCCGTGGATAGCTGTGACTGGTGGGGGGAGGGACGTATAGTCCGGGTAGCTGTTAACCCTTTGGCTTTGAGTGCCTCACTAGTCTGCCACAATAATCTGTTTCACATCACAGCAGCAGAGAATCTGTTTCGCATACCCTGAAACCCTCACGCACTCTGCCGGATGCATGGCTATGGTGGTGTGTATATTATATTATAGAGGAAGATGGATATGCTTGCATACTGAGGCAGGTCCGCACGCCGCATTATTGACGACATCATATGTTTTGTGATTTTCTGTGTTATGCAATAGCACCTATATATAACTGGTAACACACCTAACAAACATCTAAACCCACGATTTGGTTTCATTATTGTATGTCAGAAATTATAAAATAAAACGTTTAAATAAAAAAATTTATGTAACCTGGCCCCCAGTAATTTTTAGTAAATGTATCTCTGGTACCCCAGCAGAAACCACAGATAGAATACCCTGATATATATATATATATATATATATATATATATATATATATATCAAATTCTATAAAACTGATGCTGATATAGGGCAGCATATAATTAACATATAGGTTATTTTGGGGAGAACCCCACGGCATTGGCACTGTACAGATTTGGCCATGTAAATTTGAGGGGGTGTGACAGGAAGTTAGAGTATGGTCCTAAAATTGGTGGGAGGTTGGCCTCAAAATAGGTGGGAGGTGGGAGATTGGCCCCACAAACAGGTGTGAAATGGGAGGTTGGCCCCCAAAACAAGTGGGAGATTGTAGATCCATGTCACACCCCTCATGTTTGACCAAGACACACATCTTCAAAGAGTTTAACTTTTGATCCCCCGACTTTGATGCAGGTTCCACTGATAAGCTCTCCCAAGGTTGGTGAGTATATCCCTGGACAAAAAGCTGTTCAGTACTTGGGTAGTATTTGTATTACTGTAATAAATGGGCATGCCAAGAATCCAGTAGGTGACAGCACTGTTTTTTCTGCCAGCAGTGAGTGGTGCCACCTGTCAGCCAATCAGTACATTACTTCTGTGCAAAATAAATAACATTTAATGATTTATGACATTGTAGCCACACCAAATATAAAAAAAAAAGGAATTTATTAATAAACTTGTACAGACTGTACAGACATGTTTCGTGTTACTGTTGTTCCTATGTATTTGTTATTTAGCAAACAAAATGAATACCCTGTTAATATTAATTAATTTTTACAGAAACTATGAAAATATGCCCATTAAAACTACATAATTTTAACATGCCAATATATTGCAAATACATTTATGTGACAAAACACTGATAAGGAAATAAAATAAACGAATACAAAACCACTTCATGCAGTGCTACTACAAAATGCCATTGAGATTTTATGTTGATCATAAAAACAAAAATTATTACCAAATTTGTTCATTTTAAGCATGTTAGAACAAAATAATGAATTTTTCCCTGATTATGACTATGCCACAGGTTACATTGCTGTTAACAGGAAATTATAGGAACTAAGTGTTTCGTTTTGTTAACACTGCCCGTGTAATTAATAGAAACACAGAAAAGATGACTAAATGATGGCAAATTGGTCACATAAAAACATTGGTATAGTTGGAAATGACTAATGACAAATCATATGGCATGCATATTAGGGACAATTTTATTAAGTGAATGTTTGTATTACAGAAGTAAATTGTTGTACATGCTTTGCCTGTGCCATTCGAGCATGAATCACATAATGAGCTTAGTGAAAGTTTAAAGAAGTTAAATAAATAAATAGTAAGTAAGTAAGGACTTAAAAAGCAGTTATTAAAAATTATCAATAAATAACAATTTTGAAATAAATACGTAATAAAAAAGTCCAGTAGGAACAATACTACAACTACAATTACTACATTAAACAGGTCTGTGGACCCACATTCCTAACGTCATAGCCTTTTTCAACTGCGTTTAAATGTCATATTAACAAGTATCACCAGGATGCAGGAGAAACACTGGTGTACATCTGTATGCGTCACCTATTTCTTAGGTCAGGAATGGTATGTCACGTGCAGCCATGTGTGATGACATTGTCTGCCTGAAAGGTGCGTCAGACACAGGGGGAAGCACTAAATGTTTTACCTGACTCGTGAAAGGTATTAGCAATGTCTAATGATTGTGTACTATTATATTTGCATTTTTTCTTCATAAAGAGGAAATTACTGTGACAATTTGACTTCTCTGGGTCATAAACACTAGCCCAGGGATGCTCTGGTCCTTTCTTGTTGTATGGCAATGACCAGTGGAGTGGCCAGTCACAGGAACAACTTCTTATGTAACAGCCAAATTGGCCATATTCACCCTTTGTTTGCTTCAGCCACTGCAATGGTATCTGTACCTGTATAGGGGACAGACCAACTGTTGTTGTTGCCATTGGTAGCATTGTTGATACGTTGCTGTGTTGTGTGCATGTCAATAGTTTAAGATGTTATGTCTTAACATGTATAATTTGGCTAGTTTGCATAAACAGTTTTGTCACTGAAGATCTTCCCTGTCATGGTTTACCAACAATTTCAGAGAGACATGGCCATATATATTATATGGTAACAAATAGTCTTGTAGACATTTTTAAAAGATACTCTGCAGCCGATATATTGAAATCTTCAGATATTCAAATTTTTCTGTTTTGTGACCACAAGATTGTTCTGAATTTTAAACAATATTCTCAACACTCTTAAAGAATCAAACAAGAAGAAATTGGGCGCGCAAGTTTGATGCAGCCAGTAGCTATTAAGTTGATCTTCCTGGTTGCATAGATGTTTAAACTTCGACACTTTGTATTTAATTTATAAAGGCAGCAATAAATCAAGTCATATGTATCTACTAGTAGACATGACTGCCAAATGCTCCAGACATGCTGTCCATTGTCAGTCAGTCATAAAAGACACAATATTTACAGCTCTGTAGCTAAATCAGCCCCAAGGTCACTCCAGGGTCTCCGCCCTCTCTGCACTAGCACTACAGGATCCTGTCACACAGGTTTATTCACCAGACATTTATATCAAATTGGACACACACAGAGAGGAGTTTATTATTTGTATATACAGTTGTTAAACATAAACTTAAGGGGTTGTCGCATACATTCTCAAAGTCCAAATATGTATAATATTGCTTATTATGGGTGGTGGTTTGTTCATCACACGTTCGGTGGGACAAGTGAATCTCATCAGCAGTTGTGCAACCTAAAGAGTGAAATTGATATTAATTCACATTCGGTGCTTGGATATATAAATTGTTTTAAAACTGTTTTTCTACAATTGTTTTAAAAGGCAAACACAGTATTATTGGCATTTCTGCATCTCGTTCGCATTTCTGGTGCTTCTTGTGTGTTGTGTTAATATAATATTTATATTTTAATATTTGAAAAAATTGATGAGTACACATTTAAACCTCTTGTTATCATCATCATCATCATTAATCCTGTAACCCGTAGTGTCGTTGGGGCACCACTGATGACCTTGAAACCAGCTGTCTCTACTTCTTCCTATCATCTGCCACCCTTTGTGTCTCTGAGACGTCCAGGCCTGTCCACTCTTTGATGTTGTCCTCCCAACTCTTCCTCTGTCTTCCTCATCTTCCTGCTCCCCTAACTGTGCCTTACAGGATGGTCTTTGTCATGCCGGATGTTCGTGAGACATGCCCTTACCATTTCAGCTTCCATCTCTTGTTACGGTTTATGTCAATTATTGCATGTGGATGGGAGGCTGGCGGAGGCTGGCGGAGGCTGGCGGCTGTAGGTGGTGCTTTTTGATTGACAAAATATGCATTATCTTATGTCCCACGCCACATACTGGGGGTGGGGGTGGTCTGAACAAACACTAGATATGTTTTTCGACTTTGAGAACTTATGTGATGACCCCTAAGGATGGAGTTGCATAGGTGTCAGAAGTTGTTCAATATGGGGAGGGGGCAAAGTTGATGGCTGTGAGCCATGTTTTCGGTGGAGGTGAGGGTCAGATGCCCTCATCAAATCTGCACCTGGATTCTAGCAAGCATTGGGGAAATATTAGGGGGCCAAAGTATAAATAATTCCCCACTCAAAATATTTGGTGGAAGATTCTTTGGTTTCATGGCATATGCATGGTTTGTCATTTCAGATTTCATGGTGATTTTAGGGCAATGTATAGTATATATCCACTGTTAACACCATTTGTCAAGTATTTTCATATCTTAGTACCACCTGCCACCCATGCAGCTAGCACTAAGGAGGGCTAGTGGGACTTACTATCTGTTTGCCAAGACTTCCTGTTCCATTCATTGTTCTGTACCACTTTTATTTTAAATAAATTAAGAAAAAATATATTAATATGTGGTGGGCAGCACTTTGCACATTCAAGGAATGTCAGACTTTTTTTATCACAGAAATACCTGTATGTGCCCTCTTTATTTGTGAATCATATATCATTTACAGGCTGAAATGAACATTTTAATAAATGTCAGTGATGTTAGCCTTTCACACAGTATTTGAAGGAGGGGGGCTACTTGCACTCAATTCTCGCACCTCTAGGGACTGATGACACAGGAGAGGGGGGGGCTACTGGGATGGGTCTACTGACACGGGGGGCAACTGGTCATTGTCACTGCAAGTAAAAAATTCTACGAAAATTGTAACATCACTAACTACATAAACTTTATTATGGTTTATATTACTGTACAATCATTTTGCAATCAACATTTATCCTTGATGAACTTTATAAGCATCTATCAATTATTCATGGTGAGTTGAGTTTGAATGTACTCAACATGGTTTCCTATTTTTACAATACAATTCATAATATTTCTGTGCCGCTTAACTCTTGAATGCCTGAGCTTAGACGCATGTCGCACTAAAGGGTTAGGCAGCCTGAGCTGTTAGTATTCAGTTCAACTCCAAGTTGTCAACAGTTGGATTGGGAGAACAAAGGGCACTCATTAAAGAAGAACTAATTCCAAATATGTATGTACACTGGATTACTTGCTTGTTGAACTCACACAATACACTGTCTGTCAATCAGTCTGTCAAAGTCAATTTGTCTGTCAATCGGTCTGTCAACATCAATCTGTCTGTCAACTTTTAGCATTCTGTCCCACAGTGTTTTTAAGTTTTAGCTCATAAAGGCCGTGCAGAATCATATGGGCAAAACCTGTTTTTAATGTTTTTAACAACCAGTTTACCTTGAAAGTACTAAGATTTCTGTAACAGGTATATCAATTTAGATTTATTCAAAAGTAATAAGTAATATATCCTACTGTAATAGAAAATATTGATATCACTGCAAATAAAAAACAATAAGATTTTTCTGCATCTTATTCCAACTGCCAGTATGTGACCATGGATTAACAACCAGGGAGGTGTAAACTATGTTTAGACGTTATACAATACAGTATAAAACACTTCTATTGCGCTAAAATCCTTGGGAGACCCAAGATTGGCAGTTAAGCAGTTCTAATCGATTAGCAATTCCATTTGTAAACAGTTGGATTGGGGCACTGAGGAGCTACAGAGAATAAGTGAATTCAAACAGGTAGGTTTTTAGTTTATGGCAAAATGTTATTATATTTCCTATAGACTTAATGCTATCAGGGAGCGCGTTACACAGAGTCGGTCAGCAACTGAGAAAGCTCTAGTTTCGACATTTCTCTTTAACACTGGGAATAAAAATTAGATTAGAATTAGAAGAGCGAAGCTGTCTGGGCTGCCTTGCAGGAGTGAGCAGTGAATGTAAATATGCTGGTTGCTTGGATGAAAGTGCTTGATAGGTAACTTAGGTATCTTAAATATAATGCAACATCGGACACGGAGCCAATGCAATGATTTAAGAAGTGGTACTAAGCCATATTTCAAACAACATGAAAAGACCACATAGGTTGAACTTAGGTTGATACATTATTATGTTTATACATTATGTTTATCAACATCTATCCTAATGAGACATGTTCCGGTAGTAAATAAAGTCTTAAAGGGGAACCATTGTAACTACTGTCACAGTAGAAGCGGAGGACATTGTACTGCATAATTAGTGTGCAGCTGTCTGTCTGCCATGCAGGGGGACTGACAGCAAACCCCATTAATCACACGTGTTACACAAAATATAGCTATTAGTTTTTGCATAGATTGAGGTGGCAAACACAGGTTGGAGACACTCTCCAAGATTTAGACAATTTATCAAAAATGAATGTAAAATTTCTTGCCCAAGGGACACAATTGATTGAGGAAAATAAACAACAGTAATAACAATTATAACAATAATATTTGTATGATAACAATAATCACATAATACTACTACTAAATTTGTTATATGTTTTATTTCCCTTTATTTCATAAGATTGCATAAAAGTACAATACCCCATATACATGTTTGTTAAAATTATTTTACTAGGACTCGGCCTTTTAAGTTCTGATCTGCAAACTGGAGCCCATTGTCAAAATCTGATACAGGGGCAAACACTGATTGATAAATGGCATAAGTGATACGGATGGCTGATATTGATAACTTGTTTGACCTCAACAATACCAACCAGTAGCACACAGGTCTGTATTGTAGGCACTGGGCAGAACTTCCTGGTTAGACCTTTACTTCCTTGTCAGGCACAGTACAAGATTCTGCCCCTGTGCAGACCCGACTCAGTACAGCTATGGTTATGTAGCTCATAGGTGATCATCTTGCTAGTTGTCTAGTCTACACAGGGTGAACAAGGCTAAGGTATGTTTAGTTTTATACAAGATTAAACAAAACTGCCATCCAAAGCTACAACTCCAGGCAAGAGGACAATAATGTCATTATCAATTAATATGCTTACTGTAAGCACAGCAATCTTTCATCTATGCATGTGATGTGTGAATTTTGTTCAGTCATTTGCATCAGATAAGTTAGTAAAGTTAATGTTTTCTGTTCTACAGCATTAGACCTTTCAAATGATAGCAATGAATATTATGTTGACCACCATGAGAGGTAGTGGTTAGTACATCCACAGAGTTCTGAATTCCAGACCCGAACTAGGCATGGGAATGTTTGGGGTAAAAACCTGGCTCTTAACATTGGAGACTGTGTATCTCTCGTGACTCGGATAATCATGTTAATGTTGGTCCTGTCTCATTTAATTGGGGTCATAAATGAATAATTGAGGACAACATGCACCCTGGCAGTGACCACCCTCAATGCCAGCATATAAAGGTCGACTTGGCGATAATGTTCTGAAAAAGTCTAGTCTGTATATGTTGTGGTTACTACAATTATCTGGTGTTTCGAGGTCTCATTCAACTAGCCAGCCTTTTTCAGAACATTATCACCAAGCCAAATTTTATATGCTGGCATTGAGAGTAGTCAGTTGTTGTCGCCGTGTTTTTTGGGGTGTCCTTTTCATGAATTTCACACACAAGGTCAGATAATTGGTGTTTAATTGCTGTGAAGGTTTACATAAAATTGTTCAACACATTTTCCAAGTTCCCAAGAATCGCTGTAATGGTTACCGTAGAAAAAATTACTGACTCCACAAAACCTGATTACAAAGTGAGTTCATGCCACTTAAGTTTTAGGGCACCCAAGGAAATATAATATGCAACAAACAGTCAGTGTAAGTGTTTTGTTGCAAATACCCTGGAGGTACTAAATTAAGCTTTCTCTTGGCTTATCTAGTTTCCCACAGTGGCCCCTGTGTGCACTGTCAGCTCAGCTGGTTTGAAATGATACAAGTTGACAAAGTGTTTTTGTGCATTGACCCTCAGTAGTAGAGAGTTGCATGGACTGCTCCCAAAGCCAGTAAGTTTTCTACAATGTTTTGCAGGTGACAGACTGGAGTGATAAAATCTGTTGGTATATGTCACTGGTTTTATGGTGTCAGTTTATTCGTCTGTGTTGTATCACTGTTATTTTGTGATGTATTTCTGGAGTGTTCTTGCCTTCCTGTTGTACAGGGTAGTTAGCATTCTTGCCTTCCTGTTGTACAGGGTAGTTAGCATTCTTGCCTTCACGGTGTGCAGGGTAGCTAGCATTCTTGCCTTCATGTTGTACAGGGTAATTAGCATTCTTGCCTTTGTGTTGTACAGGGTTGTTAGTTAGCATTCTTGCCTTCATGTTGTACAGGGTAGTTCGCTTTCTTGCCTTGCGATATTTGATACTAATTGTTAAAAGGAAGTGTAATGACTCATGCAGTGGTTGTTTGGTGTCTCTTACTATAGAGGATACAGTAGTTTGATGACTGTCTATCAAGTGGACTGGGGTTCCAATCAACCTGTTGCTGTCTTGAAGCTCAAGCAGTTTCATTCACTGCACTCGATCTGTCTTTCAGAAGATACTAACAGTCGTTGGTCCTTTGTGTCAGGTTTCTGTGTGAGAGGAACTAAAATGGGTAACCAGTAAAAAAAATCCCACACGTGGGGGGTAAATTGTTAAACATATCATAGACTCAAAAATGTAACACTGCTGCACCAATTATGTGTGATCAGGTTGTGTGTTGGTGGGTTCTGCTTTAGCTGCTGCCCAGGTGTAGCTGCTGCCCAGGTGTAGCTGCTGCCCAGGTGTAGCTGCTGCCCAGGTGTAGCTGCTGCCCAGGTGTAGCTCTGATAATAGAGCAAAGTGCCATGAGAGCTTCATGTAGGCAGATAATGGCGCTATGCAATATGTTATAATTGTTATTAATATATACTATTATCTTTAGACAAACAACTTGCCATGAACCACTACATAACCGTAAAAAAATACATGATGTATTCTCAGGGTTTTCAGCCCCTATTCAGCCAACAGGACACCAGCACAACACTGCAAAATGGGAAAGATAAAAAGACATTTAATAATATCTATGTGTGTTTTAAATAAATAGTCTGTCATCAGGAAGTTGTAATTTTTACTGCCGGCCAATTTATTGTTTGCCCCTGGAGGGCTAGAGGTTGTGTTTATGTTTTGCTCATAAACCTTTTGGTTAATAGATTTTTAGTACAGGAGACTGCCTAGTTATGGCTGGTGGTATGTCCACGTTTCTCTTGAAAAAACATATTGACGTACAATGTGTTATAAACTGTTTCTCTTGAAAAACAGTTTTATAGCATATTGTATGTCAGTATGTTTGATATGACATTCTATTTACAATATATGTCACTATTACCTAAAAAAATCAAAATGCATAATATTTGCTTCACTTTTTAAAATTACTTTATTTTTAGTTAAGAGGCCATGTGTATCAACCATGGAAATTTTTTTTTTTATTACTTAAAGAATCTAAATTTTTTATTTAAATATACCAAATATGCTATCCTTACAAATACAGCTATATATTACATTACAAACATATGGTAGACAATGTGTAACATTATCTGAATAAGCCCTTAACTGTATTAAATATAAAAAAATCATATTTATTTACAAATAGTTTGGAATATGTCAGTATCAATAATCCATGACAGCATACTGATAGAGTGGCGATGTAAAAATTGTAGGGTAACAGACCTAATTTATGTAGGATTTAAGCATCATGAAGGTGTCTATTGCTAATGTTGGTCTGCTGTTCTTGAAAATAGACATAACAAACCTTACTTTTGCATATAGTTTCTCGGCAGTTTGTAATATGTTTTTCATCATATTTACATATCCATGATTTGTGTAGAAATTGTATGTCTACTCTAGAAATGTCTTTCCATTAGGGTTGACCTTGCTGTCTTTGTGGCAGACTTCTGTCTCAAGAGAATGTCTTCTACTAGTCTTTGCATTGACCAAACAAAGTATTACATCCTTGTATCTAACTGCCATGACAATGACTTGAATATCCCAGTTATTTGATGTGCTTTAAATAGTTCACACAGGACAGACATGGTAGGAGATTATGGCTTGGACCACCAGTTTTAAGTAGACGACACACAACTTTACGTTTCATTTTGTCCTGGTGGAGATGACCAGCTGAACACAATAAATTCCACTTTATGTCTATGAAGTTACCTCAAAGAAATACGGGAATGGTTACATACCAATCTGCTGAAGTTGAATGATCAGGAGACGGATGTTGTGGTGTTTGGCACCAAACACAAGCTGCCGCTGATAAATGACATTCGTATTACTATTGGCGAATCAACTATGAGTTTACCATCACATGTTTGTAACCTCAATGTTGTGTTTGACTTATCACTCACCATGACAAACCACACAAGTGCCATTTGCTGAACAGCATACATGCATCTTCATAACATAAGTTGTATCAGGCGATATCTTACTAAAGATGTGACCAAATCACTGGTGCATGCTTTCATCATATCTAGATTAGATGCGCTGCTAACTAGACTGCCACTCGAACAGATGAATAAACATAAGGCCAAAATAATCATGTTCACACTGTGCCACGATCACAAAACACCAATTCTGAAAGAATTGCACTAGCTACCTATCAAGTGTTGAATCAAATTCAAAATCCTTCTGCATGTGTTCCGATGTCTCGACGGCATGGCACGATGGTATCTTGTGAACATGTTAAAGAGATGTTGTTCTACACGATGAACACATTCGTCCCAGCAACACCTGCTAGAATGGCTGTGAACAAAGCTTATTAGTTTCAGTGAGTGGTCATTCCAAGTGATTGGCCCTTGACTGCAGAATTCGCTGCCGATTACCATCAAATGCAACAGAATACTATCAGTGTTCAAAAAGACACTTAAAACACACGTTCTGCTGACATTTGATTGACATTTCATTGTGACTGTGGACCCTTTACTATAACTCATCTGTGTATGTTTGTGCGTGTGTGCTTGCGTGAGTGTGTGTGTGTGCATTCATGCATGCATGCATGCATGCTGTATGTTTTTATAATAATTTTATTCGATTTATATTTTATTTGCATTTTACACATCTTTATTCAATATTTAACATTTTGTATTTAATTAGATATATATATATATATATATATATATGTTTGTACGTATGTTTGTATCATAATTTTATTCGATTTATAACTTATTTGCATTTATATACATCTTTATTCTATATTTAATGTTTTATATTTAATTGTATTTTGTACAGCACTTTGAGCATTTAAATGGAAATTGTACTTGTTATTGTTATTATTATTATATCTGTCACACCATCATGCATCAGAGGTGTTGGTCGCACAATCTTGATGCCCTGATTTCGCCAAACAATTTTGCCCAGTTTGTGAACTCCATTCATGAGTCATCTGAATTAAAAACATTGTATAGTTTGCCACAATGTATTAAAGACAGGCTTTTCTTTGTAGTACAATTGGAAAGCAAACCAGAAAAGTTGATTCTTCTGCAAGTTGATTGAAACGAGTACCACAAAAAAGGCAAGTTCTTTTCTTTTTATTTCAACTTTCACAAATAACCCAGTATCTCCTTAAATATATGTCACCAAAAACAAAGGACCTCCAAAAAATAGGTACTGTTGTAATTACGTACAATATAATTTCAACCCCCCAACCAACCAACCAACCAACCAACCAACCAACCAACCAACCAACCAATCAATCAATCAACCAACCACTGGTATTGCTACTTGTTTGTACATTCCTGTAACTGACATTAAGTTGTTTCCTCAGACATTGGTGCTGTTGAGACAGCCTGTAGAGTCAGTGGTATACTACGTTGAGACAGCCTGTAGTGTCAGTGGTGTACTACTGTGAGACAGCCTGTAGTGTCAGTGGCATACTACTGTGAGACAGCATGTAGTGTCAGTGGTATACTACTGTGAGACAGCCTGTAGTGTCAGTGGTGTACTACATTGAGACAGCCTGTAGTGTCAGTGGCATACTACTGTGAGACAGCATGTAGTGTCAGTGGTATACTACTGTGAGACAGCCTGTAATGTCAATGGTGTACTACATTGAGACAGCCTGTAGTGTCAGTGGTATGCTACATTGAGACAGCCTGTAGTGTCAGTGGTGTACTACATTGAGACAGCCTGTAGTGTCAGTGGTCAGGGTTGGCATGTGACGAAGTAAAAGTACTTCGTTACAATACTTGAGTAGTTATTTCAAGTAATTGGCGTGTAACGAAGTAGAATTTTGACTAAATACTTTTTACTTGTAACGAAGTAGTATCTAAAGTAACGCATCTTTTTACTCCGTGACGAAGTAAAAGTACTTCGTTACAATACTTGAGTAGTTATTTCAAGTAATTGGCGTGTAACGAAGTAGAATTTTGACTAAATACTTTTTACTTGTAACGAAGTAGTATCTAAAGTAACGCATCTTTTTACTCCGTTACTTTTATTTACTTCGCAATATATTTTTGTTACAATTTTTTGGCGAAACCGCTGCTGCTGGTGGCGCTCCACCATCAACAACATTTAAAAAACTGTTCATAGTCACCAAGGCCAAAAGTTATTAATATCATTCAATCGCATGCCAGTTCGCGATCATATTTGCATGCATACCTCTCTTCGGGAAATCGACACAACCATTGTTTTATATCTACGTCAGTGAACGAAGTCTGCCAAATATTGGCATAGGTCAGGTCAAGTCCGTTGACATGAAATATCACTTCGAGCACACAATGCTTGAACGCTATTTCAAACCACGATGCAAATGTCTCCGTTGCACCATATAAACTATTAATCAGTAAGTTTCCAATACGTATTATAAATATTAAAATTTGCAATTTTTACAACATATTGATAATCCCCATACACTGACACAATTCTGATATTCGTGAGCGAACGCGCATCGTGGATCGAGAATGAGAACCAATTTTTGCCCATTGGCATTGTCAGCAATGGCCTTACCGGCTTACGTCAGCATTAAACAGCATTTTACTTTCACAAATAAATATTGAGATGTTTAATAAATTCATAATAATGATTACTCTACAGAACTAAACAGTAAAGAATTGATACTCTGCCATTCGGCAGCATCTTTTCCCAGCAATGGCTTATTCAAGCTGACCCATAAATAATATCAAGGACAGGGACAGGGGCCCTGACAGGTCACTTCTAATTGCAATTAGCACCAGCATTCCTCTGTTGCACTGGTCTGTCTTCTGATCAATTCTAGCCCCAGCTGGTACCAGGTAACCAACACAGCTAGCTGCTAAAGCGTGTTTTTTTCAATGTTTGTGTGAGCTGATAAGACATGTCTGGGAAGACATGAGAAGGTGGGGGTTCACAAGCCAGATGGCTTTATCAGCTAGGCATCAAATGTCTTTGTTAATTTTACTATGGGCAGTGCTAGGTTGTATTACCTCTGACCAGTTTCCCTGAGAGGCTACTACTAGTACTGGACTGACCCTCTACCTACTCAGATACAATCACACCTGCATATACATATCCTGTTGTACAATCTAGCTCCTCCCATACCCCAGTGGAACAGGTCGATAAAAAGACAGATTGTGCCTCATCATTAATTAAGTTCTGTATTTAAATGAAATTATTTGATGTTGTGAGCGCTCATTAAATATAATGTAATTTCCCAAGCATCCAAGTGAGCACCGTGTTCAATGGTGGCAGACCGATTGAGCAGCTAAGGCTGTCTGGGAGCACATTGTTATAGGCAGAGTGGTTGCAAAACAGTTGTCAGATGCAAGTTGTGTAATTTATATAATATTATTCATGATTTTGTTGTTATTTCTATGTGTTGTACTTTTACTTCTAGTTTTACTTCAAGTACTTTTGAAAAGTACTTTTACTTTTTACTCAAGTAGTTTTTTACAAAGTACTTTAGCTTTTGCTCAAGTAGTTTTTTAGGTGAATTACTTTTACTTTTACTCAAGTACAAAATTAAAGTAATTCAGTCATCCCTGTCAGTAGTGTACTACTGTATACTACTGTGAGACAGCCTTTAGTGTCAATGTTATTCTACTGTGAGACAGCTTGTAGTGTCAGTGGCGTACTACTGTGAGACAGCCTGTAGTGTCAGTGGCATACTACTGTGAGACAGCCTGTAGTGTCAGTGGTGTACTACTGTGAGACAGCCTGTAGTGTCAGTGGCGTACTACTGTGAGACAGCCTGTAGTGTCAGTGGTATACTACTGTGGGACAGCCTGTAGTGTCAGTGGTATACTACTGTGAGACAGCCTGTAGTGTCAGTGGTGTACTACTGTGAGACAGCCTGTAGTGTCAGTGGTATACTACTGTGAGACAGCCTGTAGTGTCAGTGGTATACTACTGTGAGACAGCCTGTAGTGTCAGTGTTATTCTACTGTGAGACAGCCTATAGTGTCAGTGGTGTACTGCTGTGAGACAGCCTGTAGTGTCAGTGGCATACTACTGTGAGACAGCCTGTAGTGTCAGTGGTAGACTACTGTGAGACAGCCTGTAGTGTCAGTGGTGTACTACTGTGAGACAGCCTGTAGTGTCAGTGGTATACAACTGTGAGACAGCCTGCAGTGTCAGTGGTGTACTACTGTGAGACAGCCTGTAGTGTCAGTGGTGTACTACTGTGAGACAGCCTGTAGTGTCAGTGGTGTACTACTGTGAGACAGCCTGTAGTGTCAGTGGTGTACTACTGTGAGACAGCCTGTAGTGTCAGTGGTGTACTACTGTGAGACAGCCTGTAGTGTCAGTGGTGTACTACTGTGAGACAGCCTGTAGTGTCAGTGGTGTACTACTGTGAGTCAGCCTGTAGTGTCAGTGGTGTACTACTGTGAGACAGCCTGTAGTGTCAGTGGTGTACTACTGTGAGACAGCCTGTAGTGTCAGTGGTGTACTACTGTGAGACAGCCTGTAGTGTCAGTGGTGTACTACTGTGCACCTGTAGGCAGCTATGTGTTGGATTGTACTAATGAATCTAGCCTGTGGTCTTGACTGCTGCCATTACTACATGTACACTGACAATGCGTTGCATGTCTCTGTTGTTCAGTTTAAGTTCTATCGAGAGATAGATATGTTGACATTCACTAACCATGTGTAGGGACTGCGCTGGGTAATTCTTGGGGAATTTCATTCTGACTGCTGCATTGTCTTAACCAGATCTAATAATGAAGGGTTCCCACACTTAAAAGTATGCATGCTGCAAGCCATTGATTATGTTTGTATACTTAAAACTTGTGTACAGAGAAGAGAATCAAGATAAGTAGTGTGCGGTAATGTGCATATTGTACAGTTATGTACAATATGAATATTTATTACATTATTTTAACAAGTGGGCATAGATCTTGTCTGACAATAAGGTTTTGTGACATGACAGGCCAACGTAATCTAATCTAAATTTCTGTAGACTATTGAGTAACAGACTTGTTGGCAAGTCAAGTTTCAAGTCATTGACTGGCAAGTCAAGTCAAATCTCAAGTCAATGACCTCCAAGTCGAAGTCAAGTCTCGGGTCATTTCTCTGAATTCCAAGTCAAGAATGAATGGAACAAAATTGTCTATGGATTGTATAACTGCTAGCAGCGTGAATATGTTTAAAAACAAGGTTGACACATATCTCAGGAGGGCGGGTTACACGTAGATGAACATTGTTGGACTCTCGATAAGCCAATAGCTTCCTTGTCCACTTGCCAACTGGGCCTTTGCTCCAATGTTGTGTAGAGTATACATTGAAAGTCCTTAGCACCACTGCAGAAAAACTAACAGGACCTGAGCTCTTGACTAGCACCATGCAAATACCTGTTTGTGCTAAAAATAAACTACTATTGCACCTGCAAAGTGATTGGCTGGAGTAAAAATCAGACAAACATTGTATTGAACAATGGCATTGTGTGTTTCCAAATTAACCCATTTCCGCAGTAAATGACCTACTGTTATTTTCTTAATGTGAACAAAGGATTTCTGACCACTAGACCAGTTGTTGTGATAAGCTCTCCTAATTTAGATCACATGAAAGGAGTTTTATTCCATCAGATTACCATGCTACAAAGAAGCCATGACTTTAAAGAGTTGAGATATGATTGTAAACACGTGCATTCCTCGATTAGTCAGGACATGCAACTGAGGAAACTTTTCTGACACTCACATATATAATTATATCTCCACTTGACCATTCTGAGATACCTACACCGTGCGTTTCCAGTTGAGTGTGTTGAAACTAGCACCATACTCAAATTCAGGTCTAATTTGGTATTTAATTCCTGAACAGATCTATCCAGAAGGGTTATCCTAAGAAATGGATAAGAACTTATGTTGGTGTGCACCATGCATGGAATATTAGTAGAAAACACAGTCACTATTAATGTTGGAGATTTGTAGGATTTAAATGATGCACTCATCTTTCATCATAGGTAAAACAAAAGTTTATCTGGTGTAGTAATTCGTCTTTGTCTTCGTCAATTTGACTAAGAAGAACTTATCCAATTGTGTAATAAAATACATATTTATCGGCTTTAAAATATGATCAAATTTATGATATTACAATTGGCCACTAATTATGTATCTTCCTATTTGCAAAAATCCTCCAAATAGTGATCTTTGTAGATCTATGTTAGTTTTTCATCAAGTAAACTATGTTTCACAAATTTAAACAGGTTACAATCTGATACACGTACATGTGTCCCAAGTGCAGTCGTGCACCTGTGGTGATAATATTACTCACTTGTGAGGTTGGCACAGAAAACTCACATAGAAATCTGTTCCCTGTTGTGCTATCAGGTGCTTTGTCCACTTTGTTGTTCTTTGCCTTGGGCCAAGAAAGTTACCATCAGGTGTTCTTTTGTTATGTTAAGTAGGTCCCCAGTTCCTGAATATGTACCTTTGATGGCCATCCAGGGGGTGTTCTTTGTGGTTTGGTCTTTCAGCACATTTCTTATAATAGGTCTGACCCTAAGGGCAAACTGGTTGCTTTGTTTGTGTGCTTCCTGTTGATGTTACATAATCAGTAAATATAGACAGGATTGATGGATCAACAACAGTTGGAATGGGACAGAATGTCCACACATTAATTAGTAAACAATTAGGTGAAGTTTACATTGTGTTACAATGGATATGCCCAAGCTTTTGTTCCTCCTAAATTTGATTTTTTCAAATTCATTTCGCTATAAATATACCCTATATCTAGTGTAGACTACAACGTTCTAGCTCATTTGTACAAATCTGTTATTTACTTTTGATGAAATCATGGGACATTGACTATTATTTATACACCCAACGATTGTCAAGTGAGTAGGTGGGTGGGTTTGTGAGTAGGTGGGTGGGTTTGTGAGTGGGTGGGTTGGTGAGTGGGTGAGTGGGTTGGTGAGTGGATGGGTGGGTTGGTGAGTGGCTGATCGTGTGCAAGCATGAGTGAATGACGAAGCATATCCACAGATGATATCACGTCTCTCTGTTGTTGTGGTGTGTACCTATGAGAACAACTAGTGCCAGTCTCGGTCTACTTCCTGGTGACAACTCTGTGAAAGTGCAACACATGATTTATGCCAGACAAAGAGTAATTGGAACACAAGTACAGTGTTTGGAATGCTTTTTAAGGTCCCTCATGAATTCCTTAAATGTTCCTCCTGAATTCTCTTAAAGGTCCCTCTTGAATTCTCTTAAAGATCCCTCCTTAATTCTGTTACAGGTTCCTCCTCAATTCTCATAAATTTCCCTCCTCAATTCTCTAAAAATTTCCCTCCTCAATTCTCTTAAAGGTCCCTCCTCAATACTCTTAAAGGTCCCTCCTCAATACTCTTAAAGGTCCCTCCTCAATACTCTTAAAGCTCCCTCCTGAATTCTCTTAAAGGTCCCTCCTCCCTCCTGAGTGAACTGAGGCAGCGTGGAGTAAACAAAATTGCCAAAGCTTCGAAACCGCAACAAGAGAATTTGAACCTGGGTTCTCTTGATTGAGAGTTCAATGTTCTAACTGCTACGCTACCTCACCCCACACCAGAGTAAGTAACATTTTATGGTGTCCTCTCTAGGGTGGAATGGACATGTCTACCTGCAACAATGCGGCCTGACCTCGTTTGGCACAATTAATGGTGGCGCGAGACATTAAGTCAGGTATGCTGCTTTCGGTGAATACCATCAGCTCTGCAGCAATTAATTTATATCATCATTGAAGTGCCTGAGGAAACTGAAAGCGAATCGTTGACAATTGTGTCGTATGTAGTATGTGTATGAGTGACAGAAGAGATTGTCACGGATGTCATTAGAGCACAATAGGACAGTCTGTGTCAGTTCAGTGTCACGGTTCTATTAGGAGAGTTTCAGCATCAGTTGCTGTGTATGAAAAGTATATCAGATTTTTTTCATCTTGATGGACTGGATCATGACTTGTGTGACAGGAAGTGTTTCATCTTGATAGACTGGATCATGACTTGTGTGAGAGGAAGTGTGTCATCTTGGTTTGTATTGAGGAGTCTGGTGGACAGACATGCTTCTTTCACGATGTACAGCTCATAATTCTGTATAGCCATATATAATAAGAATATTGTTGAGGTGGAACTCTGGAAAAGTATTGAAGTACCATCAAGCTTGGAGTATTGTCTAGCTGGAACTTGGAAGAATATTGTTGAGCTTGGAGAGTATAGTTGAGTCCGGAGAGTATTGTCTAGCTCAGTGAGAGTATTGTCTATCCAGGAGAGTATTACCAAACTCAATGAGAGTATTGTCTAGCTGGGTGAATATTGTAGAGCTGGAAGAGTATTGTCTAGCGCAGGGAGAACATAGTCTAGCTCAGAGAGAGTATTGTCTAGCTGAGAGAGTACTGTCAAGATCAAGGAGAGTATTGTATAACTGTCAAGATCAAGGAGAGTATTGTCAAGCTGGGACAGTATTGTCAAACTGGGAGAGTATTGTCAAGCTGGGAGAGTATTATCAAGCTTGGAGAGTATTGTCTGCAGGGAGAGTATTATCTGCTGGGAGAGTGTTATCTGCAGGGAGAGTATTGTCCAGCTGGGAGAGTATTGTCTCAAAACTTCAGGTTGTGTTCCGTTGCTCCAAAGCTTTGGGCAATGCACGAGTCCTTTTTACTTATTCATCTCACTGTCATTGTTCGTTGCTATGATAGGATCAAGGTGTTCTCAGTGATCTTTGACGTCCCCATTTAAAAAGACAAGCATCATTGTTCTTAGAGATGACAGAGTAGAGACAGCTCAATGTTGAGTGACAACATTTTACATATTTTTTCTGGGACTGTGACATAGCGTATTAACTACGTGGCTTGTTTTGCTGACTGGAAGGAGCTCCCTGACTGGAAGGAGCTCCCTGACTGGAAGGAGCTCCCGGACTGGAAGGTACTCCCATAACTTATTTTAGAATAAAACTAATCTAATTATTTTGGTGAAGATGGTTCTGTGTTATCATTAGCTGTGATATAATGAAACGATTTTGTGTACCAGTCAGAATAGTGAAAATGTAGGAAATATATGTGTTCTAAGAGTTAAGCATGGAGTAAAAGAGTTCAAAAGTGAGGTTCTAGAGTGAGAGAGAGACGTCCAAGAGATCCCTGGTCATTGGAAAACATATACAGTGAGGCCAGGGAATTCTTTATTGAAACATGCCCTTAATTGTTACTTGGCTTGAAAAGCACCAGGACTAAGCACTGGGCCTTGTAATTGTATAATAACCATTCATGTAATCACAGATCAAAGTATATGGCAATCTCACCAAATCACTAAACCTTGGCCACAGTATTAGATAGCAGATAATGGCTGCTGCTGATCTTATCTGAGAGCACTTGGGAGCACATTGAGTTTGTGTACACAAAGATAATGTCCTTTACTAGTGGACAACTACAACCATTATCAGCCAGTACATTGTATATCAGACCCTGTGATATTCATATTGAAGAAAGTTACCTTTTAGTTCAGTTTAACACTGAACATGTGACCAAGATGGTAACAAAAGTTATGTTGAGCATATAGCATAGAGGTTGTGAAAGGTAACTGAGCATTCTTCAATACAATCATTATATTTTGAATTATTTATTAATGCTCGAGTGTGTACCAAATTGAATGCAACAAAGATGGTCTACTATTGTACAAGTGTTAACAATAAGTTAAATTCAGCATACTTTCTGTGGCAACAAAATTATGTTATGATCATGAAATTTCATTATGAAATAAAGGTCTTTGTGTTTAATTAATAATTATAACATTAAAGCATATTTAATTAGTAGATTATGGTCCAGATATTTATAAATTCCATGTTTTGCTATGCCACCCTCTATGCTGACCAGAACATTTCTAAGGTGTAAAATAATCCCAGTGTGAATCTTCCAACAAAATGGATCTCAGATAAAACCTATCCGATTATTTTTATTCAATTATCAACTGGAATGCATGTTGAGTTTCATTTTTGATTTGTCTTCATGCTTTATTATTCAGATTATATTAATTAGTACAATCTGAATATGTTTCTTGTTGTTTAACTTTACAAAATCCAGTCAGTGGCATGCAAACTGAAATAATGCATTAGTGTAACATTTCCGGTTGTTTCCAAAGACTGTAACCTTGTGACAAAAAGACACTTTGTCGTGACATTCCACTGTGTGACTAACCTACGTGGAATGACATGATGGGCTAACGATAGGAAACATCATACTTTGTTAGATCTACGCGATGGCAGGTTGTAGACGAGAGCTTGGTCGTAATATAATGGCATTTGTTTTTTCCTCATAAACTTATGCCAGGTCACAAAGCTTGTGACTGTCAGTGCCTGCACCAAAGTACACCTGCCGTGGGAGTTTCTGCCACATACCTGTAAAATTGTAAAAGTATTTCCGTTTGGCTTTCCGTGGTACTGGTGCTCTTCAATGGTTCACCAGTGATAGTGACAGGTTATTAGTTAACAACTAAACAAATATACTTCAGGTGAACATGTAGTAAAGTCTGGAATATTTGTGTTAACAGTCAGTGGGTGTGTCCAACTGCCAAGGCACACAGGGTCAAAGATGGTTTATATCTACTGGCTGATACACTGTCACAGCCATTATCTGGTTGATCCACTGACCAGGAATGACCGTGTCACAAGTGGGATGGATGTTGATGAATCCACAGTGTGAGATGTTCTTTCTCACTGACCGGTTTCACTAATATCTGTTGTGATTATGGTGGATACATCTGTGTAGACTTTGTGAATTGTTTCCATTCCATCAGTTGACACTGGATTACTGGAGCTCTCACTGATAAAGTGATCAAGTACTCTCCAAGTATGCATGGATGTTGTGGTCCACGTTTGGTGTGACCAGTGTCTTCACACTCGTTTCTTCACACTGGTCATTCTAGATTTTACTGATGTGTCTTCCTTTGTGCGTCTATGGATATCACTCAATGTCTGCTATTGAAGGGGTGGTTTTGTTTGTGTTGACCAGCGGTCAAAGTACAGACTGGGCAGAGTGCTCGTTGTTTGCTGGTGTCTGCCCCTTATCCTGATGGGTTTCTGTCCTGATGATACCTGCCTGAGGTCATCATCTCAGGTCACTGGAAGAGTCTGCAAATATACATTGAAGATTACAGCACTATATAGATCTAGGCTAGGCACATATTTGACATGTCCATGTTCCAGCGGTCTCACTCAGTTAGTGCTGTTTTCTTGCTATGAACTTGGGTATATTAGGCCCCTATATTATTATTATTATATTTGTAGCAGTTGAAAGGTGTGTGAAATAGTTTGTGACACGTGTCATAGATCATAGGTCATCACTAATCAGTCAGTAAACTGAAATCGGCTAACCAGATGATCAAACCAGATGAGATGACATCTCCAAGGTATTTGTTGTTGTCTGAATCGCTGTCAGGATCATCAGACGATAATTCCTTCAATGACGACAAGTGGTCAGGATCAGATTTACCCCTGACTGGGGTGAAGAACCCCAGCCGGGGACAGCTGAAGAAGATGACAGATCGAATGAAGAAACCATTTGCAATGTTGCGTCTAGAAAGTCCGGCCGAAATGAAGGATGGAATGGACAGTCACAGTTTGGGATCCAGATTGACTGCAGCCCTTGGCAGGTATGGACTGAGGGTTTCATCTACTGTACAGAATTTGATAAAGTATGCCAGCACTGCCATTGTGGTAACTGTGAAGGTTACTTAAGTGGGAGGTTGGTCCTAAAAACTGGTCGGAGTTGGGAGGTTGGCCTAAAAAATAGGTGGGATATCAGAATGGTGGAAGGTGGTCTCTCAAAAACGGCCCCTTGGACTTGGGAGGTCGGTCCCCCAAACAGGTGTGAGATGGGAGGTTGAGACCGCTGTCACACCACTCATTAAATGTATACTTACCTGGTGAACTGTTGAATTATATGATAATTTGTTTACATATAGGTGAGTGAATAGTGGTGTTTGTGAAGGAGATAACCAGGGGGACAAAATGACACTCTAATAAAATTGGTCAGAAAAAAATGCCATTTGCCTAAACCTATATGGAGAATAAAACTTACGCAATACCTCACTAAATATCCACTTTATAGAGTACTTAATTAATGCATGCATCTTGTGTAACGATGTGTCATGTACATGTAATTAAAATGTAGATTTTAGTATCAGTTGACCTTTGACACTTTAAAAATATCTAGACAGCTCTACTTGCTTGTGTTGTATTTAACATTTAGGTTTGATAAATTTGAATTCAACGTTAGAAAGTGACAGTGTTATGGTTTGGTGACTAGTAGTAATGTAATGATTACCAGACAGTGTCAGTTTGAACCTTTTGCTTGGTAGCACACAGTGAAATGCAACACTACTGCATAATCCCAGTTTTGACTGTTGGTTTGGTGGCATGGAATTCTACTTCTTTGTACCTTGAATGGATAGATGATCCGGTTTCTTGGTTATTAATATTAAGCATAATTACCTCTCAAGAAACTTAGTGTTCGTTCTGTATATTTCTGCTGAAGAAGACTGCGAGATGCAATTGAAATAAGAAGAACGAACACTAAGTTTCTTGAGAGGTAATTATGCTTAATACTTCCTTGTACTCTATATTACTTAGTACTTACTAGTATGTAACCATTGTACATGAAAGAAGAGCTTGCTTTGGTGAAATAGTAGTTATACAGGGTGTACTATTTTGTTCCATAAAAAATATGTTTACATAAGAACAATCAGCATTTGTTTTAAGCTTATTTAAGAAATAATTGCTATAACTCTTTTTAATAGGTACAATGGACTTTTTGGAATAAGACCACTAATTTAGACATTGGTTGAACTGTAATTGTATTACCTCCAAGTATTAGAAGTATGTAGCCATTGTCATGTGACTGTATTGGTGGTTGTCACATGACATCAGTTCCAGGAAGATCTCAGGAAGGTTGTATCCCTGTGTCTGTTCATCGCTGGGTGCATCACTTGTATTTTAATTGCTTTGTTGATTTTTCTTTACTACAATTTCTTATCTGGCCAACATTGTCACCAGCATCTCTGGCTGTGATAGTATTGTCCTTGTGGACTTGATTTGAAGTTGTTGTTTAACAAGATTAAACTAGATTACCATCCAAGGCAAAGGCCCAGATGACAAGTGGACAAGGAAGCCATTGGCTTATCGAGAGTCCAACATTTTTAATCTATGTGTAATTCGCCTTCCTGAGATATGTGTCAACCTTGTTTTTAAACATATTCACGCTGCTAGCAGTTACACAATCTGTATATAATTTGTTCCATTCATTGATTGTCCTCTGTGAGAACAAGGCTTAGTACTTCCTGATATCCACTGATCCTTTACTAATGTTACCTCATGTCCTCTAGTTCTATTATCTTTCTTGAGTGAGAAAACAATATTTCTATCAATATTTTCATACCCACTCAATATCTTAAAAACTTCAATTTGATCTCCCCTTAACCGTCTTGTCTCTAGGGTTGTTAAACCACATTCGTTCAGTCATTCTTCATAACTAAGGTCTCTCAGTTCTGGAATCAATTTAGTTGCTCTCCTCTGTATTCTTTCAAGCATATCTATATCCTTCTTACAGTATGGTCTCCAAGCTTGGATAGTTTTCTAAATGAGGCCTAACTATTGCTTTATACAGAGGTATAATTAGCTTTTTCTCCTTGTATGTTATATTCCTCCTAATCATCTCAAGAATTACCCTTTGAAGCTGCAACACCACACTGCTCTGAAAATTTCATATCAACGCTTATAGTTATTCCTCTAAGTCCTTTTCTTTTACAGTAGTACCCAGAATACTATCTTCCATTTTATAGTTTACATCCAAGTAGGCATTTACATTTCCCCAAATTGAACAACATCTGCCATTTCTCAGACCATTTAACTAATTTGTCTAGATCGTTTTGTTAAATGTTGTTTATCACCATCATTGTTAACCCTTCTAAACACTTTTGTGTCATCTGCAAATTTCAGTACGTTACTTGTTATATTATCGTCCAAGTCATTGATATATATTAAGAATAATAAAGGTCCTAATACTGATCTTTGTGGTACCCCACTCAAAACTGATTTCCAGTTTGAAACCTCCCCATCTACTACAATACGCTGTCTTCTGTCAGTCAACCATTGTTCTATCCAGTCGATTATGCTGTCCCCGATGCATGGGCTTTTAATGTAAGTAGTAATCTTTGATGTGGCACTTTGTCAAAAGCTTTCTGAAAATCTAAGTATATAATATCTACTGGTGATCCCTCATCTAGCCACTTAGTGATTTCTTCCAAAAACATAACATATTTGTTAAGCATGACCTCGCTTTTAGGAATCCATGTTGAGATGGATTTAGTAATTTATGCCTGACAAGGAAGTCCACCATATGGTCTTTGATTAACCTTTCTAATAATTTACAAATCACTGATGTTAAACTCACTGGTCTGTAATTCTTATTTCTCGAACCTTTTTTAAATAATGGTATAATGTTTGCTTCTTTCCATTCAAAAGGAACCACTCCCTTTTTTAGTGACAAGTTGAACACTTGCAAGTTGTATACTAATTTATTCTACTGTTTCCATTAGTAGTTTTGGAGGAATTCCATCCACTCCAGGTGATTTATTGTCCTTCATTGTCTTTATTTTTATAGCTACCATTTCTGGAGTTACAATTAACTGCCCTAAATACACCGATTTAGCCTCCTGAAATTTAGCATCTGGTACTGGTAATGAACTTATATCCTCTCTGGTAAACACTGAACTGAAGTATCCATTTAGGTCTTCCGTCATTAAAAACCTTGTGATATTTCCAGCACTGTCTTCTAGTGGTCTAACCTTGTCTCGTAGGTTTTGTTTACTCCTGATATATGCACAAAAGCTCTTGCTGTAATTTTTTATGTTACATGCTAATTTTTGCTCATAGCTTCTTTTAGATTGTTTAATTTTATTCATAGCTGCATTAAGTGCCTCTTTGTAATTTGTGTAGTCTTCATCCTTTCTGGTACACCTATAAATCCTCCACATAGTTTGCTAGTATGCTATTTTTCTAATAGCTTCTTTTGACAATTAAGTGTTTCTTTCTAGACTGTTTTCCTTGTTTTTTTAACAGAACACATTTATCAATGATACTCTCAATTTCATATTTTATAATGTTCGAACATTAAATTGCAGTCTTATTCCTCAGCATGTTATTCCAATCTAGCTTTGCTAAGTATTTTCTCATATCCTTATATCTACTATTGTGAAAGTTTCTCCTGTATTTTTTATATGTACTTTCTGATTTTACTTTGGTGTCAAAATGTATTTGATTATGATCACTTGTACCCAATGGCTCGTGTACATTGTTCACTAATTCATGCTGTGAAGATACAACCGAATCTAATAATAATTAAAAGTACTCACTAGAGATTTCCATTGTATGTGTCCATGGTTAAAATCTTCCATTATGATACATTCCCCTTTACTAACTTCTTTTATAGCATTTTGTAATTTTCTGTTATCCTCTTCATTTATGTTTTGACTTCAGTAAACTAATGTTCTTGAAGCCTGGGTACTGTTTCACTAACATTCTTATGAGCTCATAAACACGATTTCACTCTTAAAAATTGACTTTGCTCTTTAGATATGATCAAAACAGAAAATTGCGTTTCACTAAGAATAAATCATAGAAACTCTCTTAAAAACACTGCTAACTTACTACGAGGTTAGACGAGGTTAGACGAGGTTAGACTGCTCATAAAGCAAAACATATCCACTATAAACAATCAAATTTACCTAACTGCGTATTATCTTGACTCCACTTTTACATAGAGTTCCAGTTTTTCACAGTCAAATAAGTTTTCAAAATGAGATTGATGAATAGTCCATAAATAGCATAATGGTTAGAATATCAGGCCCTTAATCAGGAGAACCCGGGTTCAATTCCTCTTTCTGCCATTTCGAAGATTTGGCAGTTTCGTCCATACCATATTGCCACAGTTCACCCAACTGTATGAATGAGTACCTGATAGAGGTGGATATCTGAACGAACAGTCTTCGTGCAGTTATTGCAGCATGGCTGAATGCTTCCCATAGAAGTCAAGATAGCTTTGGAATGAATAGGTCTGACAGGGGGTGAAGTGTTTAGCACTTTAAACAATCCCAGTGACTGGATACCGCGCTGTATAAGAACATACCTTTTTGGCCCCCAATGACATGCTGGCTTCCAACATGTAAGTTTGGTGATAGTCTGCACATGACAGTTTTGATATCTCATATATAACCCAGCAGATATTGTTCTTGGAAATACCACTATGAGTCACAATTCAAACACACCAGGCTGCATTGAATAACCTCAACAACCCCACTTCTTCCCCATTCTTTACTGGTGTGTGAACTTAGTCGTGCATCACGCCTGATTGACTGTGCTTTCTTTGAGGTAGGGACTGTCCCTGTGTGCTGAACCACTGTCTGATTGGACAGTTTTCTCTGTCAAAGGAATGACTCAGACTGAATGTGAACTGTGCAGTAGTTCACTAGTTGTCAGTGTTGAATTGATTAAGCAGGTGTTTACAGTACTACAGGACTGTGTTATGTCATTAGTACTGCCAGTGATGTTTGTTGATGTAATTAACTTGGACTACTGCTGATATCTGGAAATAGGAGCAGAACAGTGGAGTGTTAGTGGAAGTTAGTTTCTACTGACATCCTTTTGTGGATACCCTTGCATTGTGTGTGTGGATTGCCTCAGGTATGTTCTATACTTACACTACAGGTGTGGTTATATGTCTGTGCGTTTGGCTTGCTAACAGTGTGTCGGAGGGTGCATGACATGTTTGTGCAAGTATGCTGGTGTCTTGTGTTTGGTCACATGTCTTTCTGTCAGTGGCATATCTAGGATTTCACAAAGGCTGGAGGCCAAAGGGGAATGCCAAAGGGGAATGCCAAAGGGGAGGCCAAAGGGGGGCCAAAGGGAGGGCCAAAGGGGGGCCAAAGGGGGGCCAAAGGGAGAGGCCAAAGGGGGGACAAGCTTAGTCTCCCTCTAGTTTTACCATGTAGCGGTGCAATAGGTTACATATGAAAAAAATATAAACAGATTTGTTTGTGCATGGTCAACTGCCCCCCTAAATATGATATTGCTTTCTGTAATCCTGTATGTATGTATATTTTTGCAGTGTGTATGCATGTGTATTTGTATGTGAGTGTATAATCCTACATACATGTGTGTATGTGTGCACATGCATACATAATATATGCATATCCAGGTGTACATGTAACATTAATCCTAAGATCGAATGAATGAGTATTTACACTCCACACAGCCCTACATTCAGAGCTAACACAGGAATGTTTATGCTGGTGGGTTTAGCAGACAGACATCACCAGCTCTGTGAGTCAATGTTATCATTACACATTTACCCCTAGTCAAGCATTCGCCATTCCGAAAGCTAACTCGTCTACGATGCTTGGAACATTATTATTAAAATGCAATAAAACAAGGCCTTCAATAAAACAAACGCAACAGAAATGTATTTCATGTATATAATAATGAGTTTACGTATATCACTAAAGCTACTTGACAATAACCATGCATAAAAATAAAATTATTACATTTTGTGATGTAAACCATAGCATCACATAACATTGAGCATGGACAATATCGCTCACTATTGAGACGATAAACGTACATATAATCAATTATTTGGAGCGCGCCAATGTGCAGATGTTATGTCACGGATTACACACTTCATATGGACTACACACGTGATACAGTTAGTGCGTGTCAGTTTTAAATCTTAAATTTTAAATCTCAAATCTGTGTCGCATTTGAAGAATCAACGTATGTTTTCAAGGGCCTCGTCTGGTGGAGGGCGATGCCTAATTTACCCCATGTGTATTTTTTTGCTTTCCATGGTATAAGCCCCTGGTAGACGGGACCTATAGCTTTTAGTGAGTCATATAAAACCACATATTTCCAACTTCCTGTACCTATATAGCTTGTGTCAGCAAGTTGCACCCATTTATGAAACGACAGAGTGGTTCACTGGTCTGGAGTTTAAACACAGTACCTCATGAGGCAGCACCAGGCCAGTGGGCTTCATACATGTCACCCAGTATGCTCTAGGTCTTCAATTACCTATCATATAATGGCAGGTATACATTGCTAAATTTCTGTTGCGAGTCATCGTGTTTGTGCGACCAGGTCATCACACAATACACAACATTTGTTGCTGCGATTAAATTTTTTTATTGGTTCAACAAGTGTTGCGCCAGCAAAGTCAACACATGAGTCGAGTTTTGTTGAGTTCTGTGCCATTGTATGCTGCACAACTGGTCCATTTAATTCTTCCAAGATTTGTCGTTGTTTTAGTGAATCTGTTTTAAGTGTACATTTTTATGGGAAGCATCATCATATTAATATTCATCATATTAATATTCATCATATTAATATTCATCATATTAATATTCATCATTTACAGTGATCATCAATATTTCCTTGCCCTTGGTCCATGCCTGGATCTTGCCCTTGGTCCATGCCTGGATCTTGCCCTTGGTCCATGCCTGGATCTTGCCCTTGGTCCATGCCTGGATCTTCACTATCGGCTGGATCATTATGTATAATGGTCAGTGGTATCTCATTCTGGTCAGTCTATAGCAGTTACCTCTTGACCTGTGACCACAACATTGATCTCTCATACCCCCTAGGGTAACACCAAGGCAGGGTAACATGAAGGCAGGGTAACACCAAGGCAGGGTAACACCAAGGCAGCGTAACATGAAGGCAGGGTAACACAAAGGCAGGGTAACACCAAGGCAGGGTAACATGAAGGCAGGGTAACACCAAGGCAGGGTAACATGAAGGCAGGGTAACACCAAGGCAGGATAACATGAAGGCAGGTCCTTCTTTGCACTTTCAATACATGTGCTTTTTTCCACCATCTTTAAATTTGGTATTCTATTTTTATTATAATATGTATTAACTTAGGTATAATATAATCTACACATATAACTCTTGTCTATACATAGGCATCACTATTATATTGATTTATGAATTTTTTTAATAATTCATTTTTATGAATTGATATTGTATTTTAACCACCTCTGAATAGATACTATGTATCTTTAGTGCACCATATTATTATTAGTACTAAAATTTATAAAGTGCCATATATCTGGGACCAGGACATTCATAGGCATGTGTAAAACATGTAACATAATAGTTAAAACTATGTAATAAATAAATAAAAAAATATAATAAATAAATAGCTAAAATACATGTTCTTAGAGTGTCCTGCTCTACCCACGTCAACCAGCTCAACCATTTACAATCATCTGTGCACCGGTCTCCTCCCTTAGGTTTTCTGTCCTTCTGTCCACCCTCTTTGCTCCTGTCATCTTCTTGACCTACTGTATGCAGCATAATAAGTGTATAGTACGCTTGAAAAAATTGGGCCATGGAAAAATTTTCTTATAAGCAATTTAAGCATACCCCAACATTTTTTCTCTCGACAATAAGGTTACTGTTTAGCACTAGTGGTGTCATTTAGTGTAGAACAACTGAAAAGTGGTGCCAACTGTTTAACACCAGATGGCGACACTTCTGTTGTTCCACACTAGTCAAATTACAATAATTATGGATCCTGCTGATTAAAAAAGGGGGTGTATGCTAATTTTTTTTATTTGAATTTTTTTATTGAATTTAATTTATTTCCACCACTACAAGAACCAGGGTTGTTTGATTTAAATCATGATAATAATTGATAATAATAATAAAATGATAATAATTGTTTACAAGCATCGAGATCAAAAAAGTTTTGTGTGTTTTTAATACAAAAGCACAAAGTGTGCGTACTTGTGTAGTTGTATTGTCATCAGGTAGCCTGATAGTCAAATATTTTATGACATTGTGTATGTTTCAGCTATTCCCTTTCTGAATGTAGTGAAGACGCACAAACTTGTCTTCCAGAGGAAATATCTTAAAGTCAGAAGCCCTGAGTTAAAGTCCACTTAGAGCTTGTGCTAGTTGTTACCAATTCAGTATGTTGACTCAAAGTCTGGGTAACAATTGTTTAATACTATACCAGTTTGCAGTCTGGTTGGAGACCCTTAGAGTACACAGAGCCCTGGTCAGGTGCTAATCCACCCTCTCAGCAAACAATAAGTATAACTGCTACAGCCACAGACACACAACATGCTTTCTTTCCAAGACAGATTATGCAACTACAGGGGGTGAGGCCTTGTGGACATTGTCTAATGTCTTTATATAAGCAAAAATCATGTACCCTCTGTTAAGACAAATACCCAAATTGATTTGAAAGAGTTTATAAATGTCTGTATTCCAGATTTTTTAAAAATCAAATAAATAAAAAAATCTTATTTAAATTATAAAAAAAATCATGTTTTTTTCAACCCTGACAAGAATGATACAACAATAGTACAGAGTATAATAATAAATATTCAAGTGAAAATGGGGAAAACAGAAGTGTAGTACTTATGTAGTACTTATGTAGTACTTATGTAGTACTTATGTAGTACTTATGTAGTACTCATGTAGTACTTATGTAGTACTCTCCCCTTTCATATTACCACATATGATTCTAAGTCAAAATAAGAGCACAAAATATACCTACATTACATATATTTCACAATTCCAGATGCTCTAATCTTGTTTGTCATCATAAAGTCATTACTGGATGATTACTTAGGGCATCTAAGCTTAATAGATCTAATATAGTATTTGTTCTAGCTCACCCACAACTTCTGCTGTTCTGTCAGTGTCGCCATCTGGTTACTAGGGGTGTAACACTACAGCAAACTACTTGAAATGTCGATAGTTATCTTCAATAGTATGCTATCAATTGTTGACAAAACAATTCAGCAGGGGTACTTGTGTCGCTGTAATGCTAGAAATAAGCAAAATTTTTCAACTATATTGGATAATTAATTTTATTTATTTATTGCCCTGATATAAACAATCATTGATTACACCTGCATCCTTTGCAAATTCAGCATTTTAAATCAACTACCTCCAAATGTAATAGTAAAACCATCCCTGACATTAACCCTACTGTTTACATTAACCCCTACTGTTTACATTAACCCCTACTGTTTACATTAACCCCTACTGTTTACATTAACCCCTACTGTTTACATTAACCCCTATTGTTTACATTAACCCCTATTGTTTACATTGACCCATACTGTTTATATTGACCACTACTGTTTACATTGACCACTACTGTTTACATTAACCACTACTGTTTACATTGACCACTACTGTTTACATTAACTACTACTGTTTACATTAACCGCTACTGTTTACATTAACCCCTACATTTTACATTAATCCCTACTGTTTACATTAACCCCTACTGTTTACATTAACCCCTACTGTTTACATTAACCCCTACTGTTTACATTAACCCCTACTGTTTACATTCAATTGAAACTTATTTCCAGAAGTTAGAAAATAAATCACCAGCAGAAACGACAGTTAACATTGTCTGTTTTTTATAGGTACAAACCAGTCCAATTCTGATTTACTGCAGTGAATAAAATAATGTTACACACCTTTGGAGACTTGCTTGAGCATTTATATCTTTAAATTTTTTTTTTTCATTTCAGAATTTTTCCAATGGCAGGAAGGCCAAAGGTCGATAGGGCACTTCCTCCAGGTGAGTGTTTCTCTGTTTGTGTCACCTGGGTGACACGTGCAAGCTGCATGTTCATCAACCATGACAAACCATCCTAGTGCGGAAATGCTATGTCTCATGCTATTTTCTTTTGAGTGCTCAACCTTTGGCCTGACAGTGATGGTCAGTGACCAGTCTGACACGATTTTACAAAGCAAGACTTAGTGTTCCATGTTCTGACAATCAGTGGAAGGCCACATATAGTAAAAGGTCGTTGGAACAGTTAATAATAATGAAACTTCTATAGCGCTTAAATCCTCAGGGATCAGACCTCAGAGGCGCAACAAACCAGAACTGTTAAGTATGATATCATGACCAGGGACATGATATCATGAACAGGGACATGATATCATGAACAGTGATGTGTAAAAGTCATCATCAGAGATGGAGATTTAGGAGAGAATGTGGTTTAAAACAAACATGTTATCATCACTCATTTGGTCAGTTGCTTCCAGTACACATTGCCTTAGTTTAGTCAGTGATAGAAGTAAATAACTGGTATAGAGAGCAGTGGAAAGTAAGGGTGGGTGGCTTTTGTGCAACAACAGCAGTATGGCTGAATATTTCCCAGATAAGTTAAATTGTTATTGTTGGAATAAATAATTCAGTTTGTAAATAAGTCGAAATGTAAACACTCTGAGCAACCCACGTGACTGATGTGCAGTATAGAATGTAGAGTCACCTTTCAGAAAACAAGATAACAGAGAAAACGTGAAAAAGACTGTTTAAAGCACTGGAGACTTTGCCCCGGCAGACCTGTTCATTCCCACACCAACTCAACTTCTCTGAGAATCATTCAGCCATGCTGCAATTACTGTGCGAAGACTATTCGTTCACATGTCCACCTCTGTCCTGGTATATGTGTGTTTTAAAGTGGCAAATTTTTAAGTTGTGTACAAGTTTTAATTTTGCTTCCAGTTTGAATAGCAGAATGCCGTGCATATATACGAATAGCTACTACTATAATTGCTTTATGATACAATAATCTCAGTATCAACTAAGAATATTGTTCATTACTAGGTCAATTTCACATGTGTTGCACGTTTAAAAAAAATATGTCACACATGTAATTTATATTTAAAAAATAATAACCAGTCAGAGTCATACGCATACGCACAGCATACCTATATTAATTATTAAGCAATATGTAGAACAGTGCTACAATCAAAATAAAAACATTCAGCAATAAATTAACATGGATCTGCAAATTTTTAAAGATGAAAAATGTCTGAAGGTCACTTGCATAATGCTGAAATTGCCATAATCAGCGTAATGTATTAAAAAAAAACTTGATATGGAATCATATGTTAAGAATTCACTACAGTTTTTGGCATTCATGATATGTGGTCTTTTTTTAAACATATTTTTTTGTAAAAAAAAATGATGACTTGCCTGTGCTTTTGTGGAATCCATGCATGGATTTGACTCTTGAGATCCTCACATACACTGTGTAGTAATCTTTTTATTTGACTCTTGAGATCCTCACATACATTGTGTAGTAATCATTTTATTTGACTCTTGAGATCCTCACATACACTGTGTAGTAATCTTTTTATTTGACTCTTGAGATCCTCACATACACTGTGTAGTAATCTTTTTATTTGACTCTTGAGATCCTCACATACACTGTGTAGTAATCTTTTTATTTGACTCTTGAGATCCTCACATACACTGTGTAGTAATCTTTTTAGCTTTAGACTTGGTGAAGTAGACTTTCTACCACTGTAGACTCCGAGTGTCATAATGTTTTAAGTAATATGTGTTTAAAACATTGTGTGATGTGAATATAAATTAAGTAATGTGCTATAAGGTGTTTTATATTACTATTAATGTGACTGCATCACATTTGGATTTTTTAGTTATACAGATAAATGACATGCTAATTGACACTTCCAATTTTTAGACCCTGTTGACGAATCAGATTATGTAGATCCAGGATTTGAAGATGGTGAATTTGACGTATCTGACGTAAGTATACACAAATCCATACTCTAAGAGAAGAATTTTTATGACTGTTGTCTTTTCTGTCTGGCCTGTCATCTGACATATGAATACATAGAACAGTTGCCTTTTCTATCTGGCCTGTCATCTGACATATGAATACATTGAATAACTGCCAAGTGGTAGTTTTATATGGGCCATACGAGTTACACTAGATTCCAACTGGACAGTACAAGTTATTTATTTTCCATGATAAATATTATGCTGTTTGACACCTTTAGCAAAATTCTAGAGTACAAGCTCTGTGTCACTGTGTCCCTTGGTTTGTCCGTCCGTCCGTCCACCCGTCCTTCCGTCTCTCAGTTGCTTTCTCCGAACATTAGACAAAAATGTCTCAAGTTGAGATGTGCATGAGCCACTTATATAGACATGTTTACATATGTTATATACACACACACACACACACACACACACACACACACACACACACACACACACACACACACACACACACACACACACACACACACACACACACACACACACACACACACACACACACACACACACACACACACACACACACACACACACACACACACACACACACACACACACACACACACACACACACACACACACACACACACACACACACACACACACACACACACACACACACACACACACACACACACACACACACACACACACACACACACACACACACACACACACACACACACACACACACACACACACACACACACACACACACACACACACACACACACACACACACACACACACACACACACACACACACACACATGTGTGTGTCTGTGTGTGTATGCATGCGTGCATACATACATGCATGTATGCATGCAAGTATATATATATATATATATATATATATATATATATATATATATATATATATATATATATACATATATATATATATATATATATATATATATATGTTGTTGCTCTCCTCTTTACCCCTAAAATCCGGGGTGAGACTGATTTTTGTTTTCCTTCTTCGTCGCTGACTTTGACACTGCCGTCTCCACCACCTGTCTCCTCTCCCCCATCCCTTGCTCTCATTCTCCTCTCCCCTCCCACTCCCACCAAATCTCTTCACATACTTGTCCCACTTCTCCCTCTACCCCACTCTAAGCACATCCGCTCTCTTCGTCACCTCTTCCTCTTCCGTTCTTTCTACATGTCCAGCCCACTTTGACCAGCTCCTCACCAGCTTCCTTCCTATGTAAGAGCCATATTGACCAGCTCCTCACCAGCTTCCTTCCTATGTAAGAGCCATATTGCTCACATTTTTATGACAGTTGGTTTTATTTTTGTAGGACGATTATGAAAACGCTCCTAACAGACTAAAAGGTGCTGAGCCAGGTAATGATATCTTCAGTATTGTGGTGGAATGTCATGTTTTTGATTGCTAGATGGTGTCTGTATATAAATGCAATGGATCGCGGGATTGATTGTCGATGGAAGGACAACAAGTAATTCAAATTAGAGAGTCAGAAAGAATTAACTTAAACAGAAATAACAACGCAATTTATGTGTTATATTTCCATAAAAAAATTCACGCGATTTCACCTTTACATTAGCGTTATATTATTTCACCTTTATATTAGTGTTATATTATTTCACCTTTACATTAGTGTTATATTATGCACCAAAGATTACTCTGGGTAACCTCATTACAGATTTAGTCTAATTTATGTTCACAGCAATCAATAGAAATCTAAGGCAGGAACATGTGTGCACTTGAAGACTGAGATAATATGATAAGCTTGCATATGAATATGTAATTGTTTTTATAACAATTCCTCATGGTTCAATAATACATGATTAGTATTTAACACTTTAAAGACTTCTTGTATTCAATAATTTCTTGTCTGGAAAAAACATGTCACGTATGTTGTCTTTTGTTTATTAATGCTTAATATTTTTAGTATGTTGAACTGTTTCACCTTAAAATTGTACCTTTGCAGACCAGAATCCAGAAGATGAGGATGAGGATTATTTACAACCAGGTACGTAAATGTTGCGCTATATTTATGTAATATATTTATGTAGTATACATATGTGTGTAAGTACATCTGAGGTGGCTGGGACTATGTAATACACACCCAACGTTTAGCATTAACCCTTGATTTCCCTACTTCCATTAGTTTGGTTGAAGCATGGTTTAGAGCGTTCCTTGGCCTGGTGTACTTTTAGGTCCAAGTAGCGCCGTGTTGCATAAGTGTCTTCTGTCATGATTGTCAGCAGCTTATATTATCACCCACACCGCTGCGCTATTTGGACCCGCACAAGCACACAAAACACGATATTTTTTAAAGAATGTTTTTTTGTACATGGAATGATTGAATGAATGCATTGGCATAAAAAAGGAGGTAAGAATTGTCGTTTAGCAGCGTACATAATTTAGGCCAATCTATATTACCACGTAGTGGTCTGAAAAAACTTAGTTTATCCTTCTTGCTATGTATAATATGCACCTGAACTTTTAAGTAGAAAATTAAGGAAAAAAATGCCTATATTATGCACAGAAAATTACAGTAATGGCTGTGTAACATCAGCCAGCAATCTGCATTTGGAGTTGGTTGAACAGCGTTTCATTTGCTTTAAAAAAGTTCTTTTGGAAATCCCCAACTTCTTAGAAACGCTGACAATGTTTCCATAGTAACAATCGCATCTGCTTTGATTTTTGAACCAGCTTTATCGTTTACCATGAACGCGGAACATATCGTCTGGTTACTGTGCTTCCAGTACACATCAGCACTATATTTACCTAATTGAACTAAATCATATCCTTAAACCAGCAAATATCAGTGCTAACATAGTTTATTGTGCCTTTGAAGCTATAATGGAAACAACCAGTAGATGTGACCTGGTGACCCCGTGGATAATGATCCAATCAAAATTATCGTAAGCACATACGTAAACAATGCTGCAATTTGGCATATGAACGCATCTTATATTTAGGCAACATTAACATGAATTAGAATTACGATTGTTGAAGGTTTTTGTGTCAAAAATACACTGTCACTTTAGGCTGTCATTCAACTTTTGTTTAACTTATTCATGGTGGTGTAGCAGACGTAATTCATTCATGTTAAATAAAATTGTCCTAAGGGTTATCAGTGATACTGTCATACATACTAAACCTACCTACTCTACATACATGTATGTCATTTATTTCTTTGGGGATTGTCTCAGAACAATATCATTTGGCATTTTGTGGCTATTTTTCACATTTAAAAAAATGTAAATAAATCTTGTAACATAACTAAATAAATGAAAAACTAAAAATTTTATTAATCGGGAATATTATATAGTATCTCAACTACAATCTGTGAAGAAATGGTTAATTTATCATAAAAACTTACTCAATTCAAGACAAACACATGATAGCCCCCAACTGCCTTAAATTAAGTTTCCTTGTTGTTGGTGATAACAGAAATGTCAATAGATATGCGTATCATGCTTGAAATGTGACGTTTTTCAATGGCGCATTACATATTTGAACAAAAACGTGATGGTCATTTCTAATGTTGACATTTCCCCCTTGTTTGCTGCCACAGAGGTCCTTGAATCTGTATTAGTATCGATTTGTTGTCTATCAGGATCAGATTACTGTTGCAGATTATTGTCAGATTGGCGTTGCTTGTTGACATGTTCGTGTGATTATTTGATTGGTCCATCATCTGGCAGGGTCACCGGGTCATTGCAAATGGCACCTAATGCTACGATGTGTTATGATTGCAACTGCAGAATAACTAAATAGCTTGGGTATTTCAGTGATTTGAAAAAATGTACAAAGGTATTTACTTGGTAGTTCAGTAGTGTAATGTCAAGGTATCATGGTATTTACTTTGGTTTTTCTGTGGTGTCATATGAAGGCTACCAAATGTATTTACTAGGATGTTTCAGTGTTGTAATATTCAGGCTACCAAGGTATTTACCCGGGTGTTTCACAGGTGTAATATGAAGGCTACCAAAGGTATTTACTTGGGTGTTTCATTGTTGTAATGAAGGCTGCCAAGGTATTTACCCAGGTGTTTCACTGGTATAATATGAAGGCTACCAAGGTATTTACTTGGGTGTTTCATTGTTGTAATGAAGGCTAGCAAGATATTTACTTGGGCGTTTCATTGTTGTAATGAAGGCTACCAACATATTTACTTGGGTGTTTCATTGTTGTAATGAAGGCTACAAAGGTATTTACCCAGGTGTTTCACTGGTATAATATGAAGGCTACCAAGGTATTTACTTGGGTGTTTCATTGTTGTAATGAAGGCTACCAACATATTTACTTGGGTGTTTCATTGTTGTAATGAAGGCTACCAACATATTTACTTGGGTGTTTCATTGTTGTAATGAAGGCTACAAAGGTATTTACCTGGGTGTTTCATTGTTATAGTGAAGGCTATCAAGGTATTTAGCCGGGTGTTTCATTGTTGTAATTAAGGTTACCAGGGTTTCCGCATGCAAGTCACTTCTTTCACATGTCTTCTCTTGTGTGACTCCCTGTCTTCCATCTGTGCTCCTTCCCAGTTTATTAGATAGTTTTCAGAGGTTGTGTAGTCTGTGAGATTTTACGTATAGATGGTGGACTGTGACCATTTCTTTCCAATTGTTGTGTATTGTTCTCGTGGTACTTTCTCCACATCTTTCTTGTGTTCTGTTAGTTTGGTCATAAATAATCTCTCTGTTCTGGTTAGGCCAAATCAAAAATCCTGGTTTCTCATCAGAAGTTTTTCTAAAAAATAAATGAGGGATGAGGATTTTTAGTATACTGATGGAGGTGTTAGCGACTATAAAAGGGGCTATTCTCAATCACCGATAGCTTTAGTACAGTAGTTCACCCTGTTCTTTCAGCTCTACTTTGTCCTTTGGGTGCACCTACAGGCATCTGAGGGTTGGGTGGGGACACACGGCTGTGGCCACCACGTACTTGTTCAGTACCCGATCAACCCTCTCTGAGATACCTCCATATGTGTTCTGTGTTTTGCAGTTCTAATCTTCTTGTTATCCATCACTTTTGTCAAGTTCCAGGAAGATAGGCTCACTGCCTAGCTTCTGGACGGACACAATAAGGACTCCTCTTAAATGTTCCTCCTCTTCCTTCTTTCTCCTTCCTCCCAAGTTATCGTCTCACACCTGTTCTGATTACTCTTATCTTCTGGTGCCTGGGGTGGTGGCATCCACTGGTCAAGTACTAGTCAGTGTGGTCATTCTGAGTACCAGTCAGTGTGGTCATCCTACCTACCTATCATGACAGAACCAAACCACTGCGGATTACATTTTTTCACCACAGTAAAAAGTTTTTCACGTACTATAGAAGCCAAACGTCTCTATATGTATTAAAACTTTTTGATATGTTAATCATAAATTATTATATTTATTTGGGTATTTCAATGTTGAGTTTGTGTATTAGTTATTTGGTGTTGAGTTCAATTTGTTCACTAACATCAACCTGTTTTCTTTTTCAACAGATGACACCTTTAAAGGTAAGGCAGGTTTGTGTATTGTTGTCCTTAACCCTTTGGTCCTTTGCCACTTCACATGTCATTATGTGACAAATTATTAATGTTAAACATTATTAATTTATTAATTATTAGGATTAGCATTAGGTGCTGCGAATAGACGATACATTTATTGATACTTGTTACATATAACATAATGGCTCTGTATGAAACTATGATGCTTTAAAGTTTATGGCAATGTGGCCTTAGTATTGCGCAATAAAGAGGTGCGATCAGGGGGAATGGGTGGGTTAGCAGTCAACAAATAAAGAGGTGCGATCAGGGGGAATGGGCAGGTTAGCAGTCAACAAATAAAGAGGTGTGATCAGGAGGAATGGGCGGGTTAGCAGTCAACAAATAAAGAGGTGCGATCAGGGGGAATGGGCAGGTTAGCAGTCAACAAATAAAGAGGTGTGATCAGGACGAATGGGTGGGTTAGCAGTCAACAAATAAAGAGGTGCGATCAGGGGGGAATGGGCGGGTTAGCAGTCAACAAATAAAGAGGTGCGATCAGGGGGGGGATGGATGGGTTAGCAGTCAACAAATAAAGAGGTGCAATCAGGGAAGAATGGATGGGTTAGCAGTCAACAAATAAAGAGGTGCGATCAGGGGTAATGGGCAGGTTAGCAGTCAACAAATAAAGAGGTGCGATCAGGGGGAATGGGCGGGTTAGCAGTCAACAAATAAAGAGGTGCGATCAGGGGGAATGGGTGGGTTAGCAGTCAACAAATAAAGAGGTGCGATCAGGGGGAATGGGTGGGTTAGCAGTCAACAAATAAAGAGGTGCGATCAGGGGGGAATGGGCAGGTTAGCAGTCAACAAATAAAGAGGTGTGATCAGGGGGAATGGGTGGGTTAGCAGTCAACAAATAAAGAGGTGCGATCAGGGGGAATGGGTGGATTAGCAGTCAACAAATAAATAGGTGCGATCAGGGGGGAATGGGCAGGTTAGCAGTCAACAAATAAAGAGGTGTGATCAGGGGGGAATGGATGGGTTAGCAGTCAACAAATAAAGAGGTGCGATCAGGGGGGGGGATGGATGGGTTAGCAGTCAACAAATAAAGAGGTGCAATCAGGGAAGAATGGATGGGTTAGCAGTCAACAAATAAAGAGGTGCAATCAGGGAGGAATGGGCGGGTTAGCAGTCAACAAATAAAGAGGTGCGATCAGGGGGGAATTGATGGGTTAGCAGTCAACAAATAAAGAGGTGTGATCAGGGGGGAATGGATGGGTTAGCAGTCAACAAATAAAGAGGTGTGACCAGGGGGGAATGGGCGGGTTAGCAGTCAACAAATAAAGAGGTGCAATCAAGGGGGAATGGATGGGTTAGCAGTCAACAAATAAAGAGGTGTGATCAGGGGGGAATGGGCGGGTTAGCAGTCAACAAATAAAGAGGTGCGATCAGGGAGGAATGGGCGGGTTAGCAGTCAACAAATAAAGAGGTGTGATCAGGGGGAATGGGTGGGTTAGCAGTCAACAAATAAAGAGGTGCGATCAGGGAGGAATGGGCGGGTTAGCAGTCAACAAATAAAGAGGTGCAATCAGGGGGGAATGGATGGGTTAGCAGTCAACAAATAAAGAGGTGTGATCAGGGGGGAATGGGCGGGTTAGCAGTCAACAAATAAAGAGGTGCGATCAGGGAGGAATGGGCGGGTTAGCAGTCAACAAATAAAGAGGTGCAATCAGGGGGGAATGGATGGGTTAGCAGTCAACAAATAAAGAGGTGTGATCAGGGGGGAATGGGCGGGTTAGCAGTCAACAAATAAAGAGGTGCGATCAGGGAGGAATGGGCGGGTTAGCAGTCAACAAATAAAGAGGTGTGATCAGGGGGAATGGATGGGTTAGCAGTCAACAAATAAAGAGGTGCAATCAGGGGGGAATGGATGGGTTAGCAGTCAACAAATAAAGAGGTGTGATCAGGGGGGAATGGGCGGGTTAGCAGTCAACAAATAAAGAGGTGCGATCAGGGAGGAATGGGCGGGTTAGCAGTCAACAAATGGCAAGTGCCTGGCCTGGAGAATACTGTATACCCACAAATGATCTACCTGGTACATGAGTGTTACATTTAATAGATATATGATCTTCTAATTGTTCATTTTATGTAAATATATGTGCAATTGTGTCAGTGACAAGATTTTTTAATATGCCTAGCTGTGATTGCTTCAGGTAAACCGCCCCTACTCCCTCGGCAGCCTACAGGGGTGCGCCAACAACCCCCGCCACGGGGGCAAGCCAGTGGCCCTCCAGTCTGTCCACCAAGAGGCAAGCTGGTAAGCAACTTGCAAATACTCAGTTCAACATCCAGACCTCCATGGTGTAGTTGGGACCTAAACATTATGTTTAGATTATGTTGAAAAAGTAACCCTTTCATCATGTTTTGGTGCATTAATTTGATACTTGTTATTTATGTTTGGTTTTTACTTGTATTGCTTTTGTTTTGATTATGTTGTAATGCTAACCTTTTTCATGTCTTTGTTGTGGTTTTATTGTATTTACAGAATAACGTTTGTTCTGGTTAGGCCAAGTAAAAAAATCCTGGTTTCTCATCAGAAGTTTTTCTAAAAATAAATTAGTGTACTGATGGAGGTGATAGCGACTATAAAAGGGGCTATTCTCAATCACAGATAGCTTTAGAAGTGCACCAAGTCTATTTCTTACACCCATCCACAGAAATGTACCAAAAAGTTACCCTTTGGTATGATTTAAATCTTGCTTATCGCTTGTTGCTCAGAAAAATGTATCCAGAAGACAATAAAAAATTAGATAAATGTTTTGTGGCAACTATTTTTAAATGTGCGTGCTGATGAGAGACCTGGATATTTATGATGCTTTATGTTAGTTTGATTGCGTTGGAAGATTGAGCTTTTTATAATGTTTGAGTTGTTTTGGAAGTATAGCCTGTTTCATATCTGCCTCCTCTGTTTCAGCCCGTAGAAGCAGGGCGATCACCCTCCAACTCCCTCCCTCCTAGAAGTTCCAGTACGTTGTCTTCAGGCACAAGAGGCAATAATGTAGGTAATCTCATTGAAGTGACTGTCGGAGATAGTTGTATATTGCAATAGTATCCCTGAGTATATGCAAGAACACATGTTAGACACAGCAAGTTATAAATGTCTTTATTCTTGTATCTTGTACAGTCTGTCATTAATTATCTTTGTAAAGGTCTTCTGTTGGTAGGAATTCTTCAGACATTTTCCTTCTTAATTATTACATATGACATGCATGCATTTCAGTAGTAAACTGTACGGGAGGCTAGCAATGACAGTTTTGCTATTGCGATAGTATTGCGATAGTATTGCGATAGTATTGCGATAGTTTTGTGATACTACTGCGATAGTTCCATAACTATTGCGATAGCTGCATGACTATTGTGATACTACTGTGATAGTTGCATAACTATTGTGATAGCTGCATGACTATTGTGATACTACTGCGATAGTTCCATAACTATTGTGATAGCTGCATGACTATTGTGATACTACTGCGATAGTTTCATAACTATTGCACGCACGTGCATCCACACACACACACGCACACGCACACGCAAACACACACACACATGCACCCTCTAATGTATCATCACTTTCTGTTCTCCAGCAGTCGAGACCTGCAGCACCGGCTCCAGAGATATATGAGGAAGTTAAGGAGGAGGTAAGTGAAGCAACTTTTAGGAAGATTAAAGCTCCCTCTGCAATTGGTTTTGTCCATTGAGGTTCCATTCATTGAAGGTCAAATACGTAGTGTGTGAATAGTCTTAGTAATAGTCTAAGTAATAGTTTAATGAAAGCATGTCCCCACATGCAAGATATTTGTTGATGAGTTTAATGTCATGGCACAGATTTATTTTGGTTGAAATTTTATTTAATTGTTATACAAAGTAAACCAAATCAGATGATGATCAGAACATTTGTACCTCCTCAACACATCCAGTTTGATATAAATGTAATGTTTGACACAGGCAACATTAATAAGATGAGCCTGCAGATGTAAAGTTAAACAATTTCATGTTGGATTTATTTAGTTGATGAATTTTCATAGTTTTTGTTGCAGCAAGAATAAGTTGTGTTGAATTTTAATTAAATTCAATTCTTTATTTCGAAATGAAAATAGAAACATACAAAATTCACACATTTTAAATGTCAGTAATTCAAATGGAAAGGGAGAAAGTAGAATATCAAAGTAATGTGCATATTGATATCAAGCATAAATTTATAACATTGAAATATTACGATCCTAGACATCCTGTAGTACAGTTTAATTTGTTGGATTTCTTTTTGCAGCCAAAAAGACAGCCGCAGCAGCGAAGGCCATCGGCTCCACAACCACCACTACCAGATGAAGAGTATGAGGAGGTGGGTCAAATACTGTGATAAGTTCTCAGTTTGTAAGACTGGGACTCTTAGTCGAGAGCATCCTTGCTAGCCAGTGGCTATGGTAGTACTACGGTACCCCTGGCAGATTGACCTGTTGAAACGTGGATTTGTTATCACATGCTGAATCATTTTTACATCACCTCTCTTGATGTCTTGGTTGACATGTTTCTGGGAACTTCAAAAAGTGTTTCCAGGAAATGCCTATTATTACCTGTCCAACCAGTGACAATGGGTCCACTACCAATTAAAGTTAAGTTCTCGTATGTAGGCCTCATAAATTCGAGCTCGCAATTTCATTTGTTAACCCATTAGAGCCCGCAACGGCTGTGGCCGGCCGCTCTGTCCAGTCCTGGGGGCTAATGGGTTAATATAGTAACTGAAAAATCAGTGTTTCAACAGGTTGATCTGCCAGGGGTACTTATGTAGTCAGGATGGTCGAGAGGGCTGGTATGCTCAGTTGATAGGTTCAATGTCCTTGGTTCAGAAGACCAATGTCCTTGGTTCAGAAGACCAATGTCCTTGGTTCAGAAGACCAATGTCCTTGGTTCAGAAGACCAATGTCCTTGGTTCAAAAGACCAATGTCCTTGGTTCAGAAGACCAATGTCCTTGGTTCAGAAGACCAATGTCCTTGGTTCAAAAGACCAATGTCCTTGTTTCAGAAGACCAATGTCCTTGGTTCAGAAGACCAATGTCCTTGGTTCAAAAGATCAATGTCCTTGGTTCAAAAGACCAATGTCCTTGGTTCAAAAGACCAATGTCCTTGGATACTTAGTTGCGAGGACCAGGCAGTGTAGGATTTTGAGGCTAAAAATCTGGTTGACTTTGTAGATTGTTTTCACATTGTTAATAACTAGTATTTTTTGTATCGTATATTGCGATATGCCTTTGACATACTAGTATAGGCTATATATTTTATATTTTGCATTTCTAACTTGTAAAAAGTGAGCTAAATGAGTAATTATAAGTTTTGATCCAGATCCAGTCACTAATCTTTATTATTATTAATTGTTCATGGTTAAGGTTTGAGCAAATTATTCTCATAATTTAAGTTCATGTATACCGGACAATGCAATGCATATAATTAAACAAGCTTTGTATTTTCCATATTTACAACTCCAATTAACTATGTTTAAAATAAAAAATACTTCTACATTTATTATTTAATATAAATATCAGTCAAGCATGTTAAAATACAATATAACAAAACAGGTTAAGCCAACTTATATCTTAACCAAAATAACCACAATATATTGCGATATGTATCGTGATACAGTCCTCTGCATAGCAGTATATCGAGATACAAAAAGTTTAGCAGTACCCAACCCTACTATTAACATTCAAAAGTAGACTTTAGATTATTAATTTTACCTTGAATATTTGATGAGGAAAATTATGTCCTGTTATTAATGTGTAATCTTCCTTTCTTTCACAGCCTCCAATAATGCCCCAAGAAACATATGAGGATATGGTAAGTGGTTTACAAATCTATACTTTCTCACAAACTACCTGTATTATGTTATACGGTGGAACCTCATTAATGAGGTCACCCTCGGGACTGCGCCAAAGTGACCTAAATAATGAGGTGACCGTATTAACAGGACTTAGTGTCCTATTCTTTGCTGTTATGCTGTCGATCTCATGACATGACTGTCATTGTTATTGTATCATTAATGTCATTGTTATTGGATCATTAATGTCATTGTTATTGTATCATTAATGTAATTTTTTGTGTATCATTAGTGTCATTGTTTTTGTGTCATTAATGTCATTGTTATTGTATAATTAATGTCATTGTTATTGTGTTATTAATGCCATTGTTATTGTATCATTAATTTCATTGTTATTGTATCATTAATGTAATTGTTATTGTATCATTAGTGTCATTGTTATTGTGTCATTAATGTCATTATTATTATGTCATTAATGTCATAGTTACTGTGTCATTAATATCATTGTTATTGTATCATTAGTGTTATTGTTTTTGTATCATTAATGTCATTGTTATTGTATCATCAATGTCATTGTTATTGTGCCATTAATGTCAAGTGTTGTGCCATTAATGTTATTGTATCATTAGTGTCATTGTTATTGTATCATTAGTGTCATTGTTATTGTATCATTAGTGTCATTGTTATTGTATCATTAATGTCACTGTTGTTGTATCATTAGTGTCATTGCTATTGTATCAATAATGTCATTGTGATTGTGTCATTAATGTCATTGTTATTGTTTTAGATTATTAATTTTACTTTGAATATTGGACGAGGATAGACTATGTTCAGTGAAGCATGTCTGCCCACTGAGTATTAAGCTACTACTGCTGTGTTTGTTTCATTCTGTGGTTTCTTGTCCTGTTATTAATGTGTAATCTTCCTTTCTTTCACAGCCTCCAATAATGCCCCAAGAAACATATGAGGATATGGTAAGTGGTTTACAAATCTATACTTTCTCACAAACTACCTGTATTATGTTATACAGTGGAACCTCATTAATGAGGTCACCCTCGGGACTGCGCCAAAGTGACCTGAATAATGAGGTGACCGTATTAACAGGACTTAGTGTCCTATTCTTTGCTGTTATGCTGTCGATCTCATGACAAGACCAAACCACTGTCATTGTTATTGTATCATTATTGTCATTGTTATTGTGTTGTTGATGTCACTGTGATTGTGTCGCTAATGTCATTGTTATTGCACCATTGTTATTGTATAATTAATGTAATTGTGATTGTGTCATTAATGTCATTGTTATTGTATCATTAGTGTCGTTGTTATTGTATAATTATTGTCATTGTGATTGTGTCATTAATGTCATTGTTATTGTATCATGAATAAGATTCTTCTTCTGTCTCTCTTGTCTATGTCCTCCATTCACTGTGCCATGAAAAATTGTTTGGAATAGATCTGTCGATCTCATGACAGGACCAAACCGCTATGTATTACATTTTCTCACCACAGTAAAAAGTTTTTCACGCCAGCCAATGAATTGTTCGATGAGATTATGGACTTCTTGGTTGGTGATGTGGTCTCCATATGGAATGCATAGGATAGCAATAGCAACACAATTTCAACACATTGTGTTTTAATGTTATGGTGTTTGGAAATACAAGTCTTTGTCAACAAAACCAATAATCCACTGTGCAGTGTAAATGTGTAAGTAGATTTCTAAGGATACAGTGGCCAGAAACAGTTGGCAGTGAAGCAAAAGAAGAAACCAAGAACCAACTGGACGTCAAATAAGAAGAATAAAGTGGGGCTGGGTAGGCCATACTCTAAGGACATTGGGCTGGGTAGGCCATACTCTAAGGACGTGAGGTTGGGTAGGCCATACTCTAAGGACGTGAGGCTGGGTAGGCCATACTCTAAGGATGTGGGGCTGGGTAGGCCATACACTAAGGAAGTGGGGCTGGGTAGGCCATACTCTAAGGACGTGAGGCTGGGTAGGCCATACTCTAAGGACATTGGGCTCGGTAGGCCATACTCTAAGGACGTGAGGTTGGGTAGGCCATACTCTAAGGACGTGAGGCTGGGTAGGCCATACTCTAAGGATGTGGGGCTGGGTAGACCATATTCTAAGGATGTGGGGCTGGGTAGGCCATACTCTAAGGAAGTGGGGCTGGGTAGGCCATGCTATCAGGATGTGGGGCTGGGTAGGCCATACTCTAAGGATGTGGGGCTGGGTAGGCCATATTCTAAGGAAGTGGGGCTGGGTAGGCCATACTCTAAGGAAGTGGGGCTGGGTAGGCCATGCTATCAGGAAGTGGGGCTGGGTAGGCCATATTCTAAGGATGTGGGGCTGGGTAGGCCATACTCTAAGGAAGTGGGGCTGGGTAGGCCATGCTATCAGGATGTGGGGCTGGGTAGGCCATACTCTAAGGATGTGGGGCTGGGTAGGCCATATTCTAAGGAAGTGGGGCTGGGTAGGCCATACTCTAAGGAAGTGGGGCTGGGTAGGCCATGCTATCAGGAAGTGGGGCTGGGTAGGCCATATTCTAAGGATGTGGGGCTGGGTAGACCATATTCTAAGGATGTGGGGCTGGGTAGGCCATACTCTAAGGAAGTGGGGCTGGGTAGGCCATGCTATCAGGATGTGGGGCTGGGTAGGCCATACTCTAAGGATGTGGGGCTGGGTAGGCCATATTCTAAGGAAGTGGGGCTGGGTAGGCCATACTCTAAGGAAGTGGGGCTGGGTAGGCCATGCTATCATGATGTGGGGCTGGGTAGACCATATTCTAAGGATGTGGGGCTGGATAGACCATATTCTAAGGATGTGGGGCTGGGTAGGCCATACTCTAAGGATGTGGGGCTGGGTAGGCCATATTCTAAGGATGTGGGGCTGGGTAGGCCATACTCTAAGGAAGTGGGGCTGGGTAGGCCATGCTATCAGGATGTGGGGCTGGGTAGACCATATTCTAAGGATGTGGGGCTGGGTAGGCCATACTCTAAGGATGTGGGGCTGGGTAGGCCATACTCTAAGGAAGTGGGGCTGGGTAGACCATATTCTAAGGATGTGGGGCTGGGTAGGCCATACTCTAAGGATGTGGGGCTGGGTAGGCCATACTCTAAGGAAGTGGGGCTGGGTAGACCATATTCTAAGGATGTGGGGCTGGGTAGGCCATACTCTAAGGATGTGGGGCTGGGTAGGCCATATTCTAAGGATGTGGGGCTGGGTAGGCCATACTCTAAGGAAGTGGGGCTGGGTAGGCCATGCTATCAGGATGTGGGGCTGGGTAGGCCATACTCTAAGGAAGTGGGGCTGGGTAGACCATATTCTAAGGATGTGGGGCTGGGTAGGCCATACTCTAAGGATGTGGGGCTGGGTAGGCCATGCTATCAGGATGTGGGGCTGGGTAGGCCATACTCTAAGGAAGTGGGGCTGGGTAGACCATACTCTCAGGATGTGGGGCTGGGTAGGCCATACTCTAAGGAAGTGGGGCTGGGTAGACCATACTCTCAGGATGTGGGGCTGGGTAGACCATACTCTAAGGAATTGGGGCTGGGTAGACCATACTCTCTGGATGTGGGGCTGGGTAGGCCATACTCTAAGGAAGCCAATACACATCACAAGACAGGTGCTCACATGGAACCCTCAGAGCAAAAGAAAAAAGGGAAGGCAAAGAAGCACCTGGCACAGAGAAGTAGAAGCAGAGATGTCAAAAGCAGAATACAACTGGAAAGAGCCAGAAGCCAAAAACATTGTCTCATGGAAAGGAGTCGTTTATGACCTATGCTCAGCCGGGGAGTGAAGAGGCTTAAATCAAAGGAAGTTGTGTTACTGGCGTTACCACATATTCAAGTGTATTGTGTGCTGTAGTGGAAATGGTAGCATACTTCCCTTTTCACACAGTAAGTTGCAGGGGACCCTTGTGATGGTGACTATTCTGGTGTTAGGCCACAACTTTTTACTGGTGTCAGGCCAAAACTTTTCACATGTGTAAGGCCACAACTTTTCACGTATGTAAGGCCACAACTTTTTACTGGTGCCAGACCTCTGTTAAGTGATGTAATCATTGTTGTGATGCAGAATAACAAAGTCTCCCGTCCTGGGTTACCAACCCCCATGCCATCACAGGACGAGTACCTAGAACCCGGGAAGGGAGAGTGGTGTGGACCTACGGAGGATTACAGTGAGATCCCTGGAGGAGTGGATGCGAACCACAACCGCAGTGCTCCCCCGCTACCCTCAGATGGTAAGTTGTAGAAAACCTGGCTAAATTCTTCTTTCTACTTTAGTTTCTAGTGTGACCTCCACAGAGGACAACTGACAGTCTAAACATCATGACAGACATTGTTCATTTAAGAGGCATTAAATTCTTCTTTCTACTTTAGTTTCTAGTGTGACCTCCACAGAGGACAATTGACAGTCTAAACATCATGACAGACATTGTTCATTTAAGACACATTAAATTCTTCTTTCTACTTTAGTTTCTAGTATGACCTTCATAGAGGAGAGTTGACAGTATAAACATTATTACAGACACTGTTCATTTAAGAGGCATTAAATTCTTCTTTCTACTTTAGTTTCTAGTGTGACCTCCACAGAGGACAACTGACAGTCTAAACACCATGACAGACATTGTTCATTTAAGAGGCATTAAATTCTTCTTTCTACTTTAGTTTCTAGTATGAACTCTACAGAGGAGAGTTGACAGTATAAACATTATTACAGACACTGTTAATTTAAGAGGCATTACATTCTTCTTTCTACTTTAGTTTCTAGTGTGACCTCTACAGAGGAGAGTTGACAGTATAAACATTATTACAGACACTGTTCATTTAAGAGGCATTAAATTCTTCTTTCTACTTTAGTTTCTAGTGTGACCTTCATAGAGGACAGTTGACAGTCTAAACATCTTTACAAACACTGTTCATTTAAGAGGCATTAAATTCTTCCCACTGATCAAGAACATTTTTTATTTTTATTTCCAAGGCCATTTTGGTCCCATGTAAAAATCACTGCCAAATACCCAAATGTGCAATTATGCTTGATAGCACTAAGTAGCACTGAGTAAATCAACACTAGATGGTTAGATTATATAATAAAAATTATTTGTAATTAATCAGCCAACGTCAGATAAAAGATAAATGCAAGCTCTATAATGCACAAATCTCCAAGTTGACATGTTGAATACCTGCTCTGTAAGATGATGTAATTTATCAATTGCTCTAGGAAGTATTCAGCTATGCAGGAAATGTGCAACAAGTATTCATTAATTGTTATTTTTTGCACAGATGTGTATCAAGAGATGCCTGATACTGAAAGCTCAGTAAGTACACACAGGGAGGCAAAACATTGAATTGTTTTCCCTGAAAAAAGAAAAATTCAACACTGCATTGGTCCCAATTTTGTGCCATTTTCATAAGACAAAATAAATGTCACCCATAGCTAGTTTTCCATTTCTAGCACAAATTACTGACATATCTGTGTTTATTTTGTGCATCTAGTAAGCTTTGTTTATTAATAATCAAGTGTCATGAACAAACTATGATTCGAATGGCACATACAGATAATGAGAGAGGAGAGATTGACAAAGAGAGCATTGGAAGAGAAGAGATGGTATAAGAATAAGAGATGACCTACAGCAAGATGGAGGGACAGTGTGAAGATAAACATAGAAAAGGCAGGTGTTGACAACGGAGAGTTGGAGAAAAAGGCAGAAGAACGAGAGATGTAGAGACAAGTCATTGAGAGGGCGGAAAAGAATTTGTCATGTGGCCCCCATCTGCAAGGAATTCAGGAGAAGAAATTGGTTTTATCGTTCATATTATAAAAGTTCAATTGCAAAATATTGAGTGTCTCGCTACTAGTAGACATCTCATAACTGTCTAAATATTGCCTGGATTGTTGTGTAATAGAAAGTGTTTTACACTACACAACTGTTGGTAGTGCTATAATAGTGAGTAACAAATCTGTCTACTTTCTTTGCAGCCTATGTCAGCTATGCAGAAAGAAATTTTGGGGAAGCAGCTCAAATGTAGGTGGTTTTGATTCTCTACTCTGTTGCTATCAACATATCATATCATGTTACATATTGTAACATGTAGGGGAATCACCAGAAACTACACCCTGAAAGGAACATGAATTATTCCAATTTGATATGTAAACTGGAATCATTTAGCATCGTACTACAAACATTTATCATAATCCATTGTGTTCACATGAGCCGACACTGATGGGCTTGCTCGTATGTACTCCTTAGACAATTATGCCCATGGTGAGATGGTAATACATTTTCAGTGTGAAATGCTCTAAATATTTTACACTTGTACATGTATCTGACAGAACATACTTTTCAGGAATTGAGGTCTGGATAGAAATGTTCCTTGTCCTGTACAAGTGGCCAACCCTCACATTGAGGTCTGGATAGAAATGTTCCTTGTCCTGTACAAGTGGTCAATCCTCACATTGAAGTCTGGATAGAAATGTTCCTTGTCCTGTACAAGTGGCCAAGCCTCACATTGAGGTCTGGATAGAAATGGTCCTTGTCCTATATAAGTGGACAGCCTCACTTTGAGTTCTCGATAGAAACATTCCCTATTCTATAGAAGTGGACAGTCCTTACTTTGAGTTCTGGGTAGAAACGTTCCCTATTCTATACAAGTAGACAGTTCTCACTTTGAGGTCTGGATAGAAACGTTCCCTATCGTATATAAGTGGACAGCCTCACTTTGAGTTCTCGATAGAAACATTCCCTATTCTATAGAAGTGGACAGTCCTTACTTTGAGTTCTGGGTAGAAACGTTCCCTATTCTATACAAGTAGACAGCTCTCACTTTGAGGTCTTGATGTTACAGAAGTGGTTTTCTCCCCTACAGCCACACGTGCACTGCCACCAACGCCAGATCCACAGAAAGCAAAGGTTAAAGGCATTCAAATGGTGAGCGGGCTTGATTCGCACAGGTTAGGATGTGCTAAAGGTGGGCTGCGACCAGTGGCTAAAGACATTTTTGAACAGAAGACACCTAGGCAAGAACCTAGTGGTCCAGACCCCAGTGACATTGACTTCAAAGCCAGAGCAGCATTGTTTGGTGCAAAGGTCGGGGCAAACACAGTCCAGCACCAGAAATCTGAAGAAAAACCAAAGAAGACAACCCTTATTCGAGAAGAGAAGCCGTCCCCTCGCAGTTCAACAAGCAGCAACAGGAGCGACTCTGGTGTTGACATACGGGACGGCGTACGTGACATTGCACCTGAACCTCCGATGTCACGTGAGTTTATTCTCGATATTACATTAACTCACTCATTCCTCTTTGTACATATATATATACTCATTCCTCTTTGTATATATATATATATATATATATATATATATATATATATATATATATATATATTATGTATATATGTATATATATATAATATATATAATATATATAATATATATATATATATATATATATATATATATATATATATATATATATATATATATATATATATATATATATATATATATATATTTATATTTATATATATATATACAGTGTCAGAAATTAGCCAAAAAATTTGCAGTTAGGCATGATAGCAGCGGACGTGACAGCGTCACATGTATGCAGTTAGGCATGATAGCAGCGGATGTGACAGCGTCACATGTATGCAGTTAGGCATGATAGCAGCGGACGTGACAGCATCACATGTATGCAGTTAGGCATGATAGCAGCGGATGTGACAGCATCACATGTATGCAGTTAGGCATGATAGCAGCGGACGTGACAGCGTCACATGTATGCAGTTAGGCATTATAGCAGCGGACGTGACAGCGTCACATGTATGCAGTTAGGCATGATAGCAGCGGATGTGACAGCATCACATGTATGCAGTTAGGCATGATAGCAGCGGACGTGACAGCGTCACATGTATGCAGTTAGGCATGATAGCAGCGGATGTGACAGCATCACATGTATGCAGTTAGGCATGATAGCAGCGGACGTGACAGCGTCACATGTATGCAGTTAGGCATGATAGCAGCGGACGTGACAGCATCACATGTATGCAGTCAGGTGTGATGACAGTGGTCGAGAAGAATCGTCACGCATGGCATTGTTGAACAATAATACAACGAATGTGAACTCACCCATGTGTGGTTCAGGCCCAGACAACGTGTAAATGGCGACAAATACCGGTGGCACTTGTAAGACTAGAAGCTCCGTCAAGTGAAGTCAGGTTGACGTTAAGATGTCTCGACGGAGAAGAATATTGACTTGTATACGTTAGTCGAAGACATTCGAAGATGTGATGAAGAGTGGTTAACTCTTGTAGTAGCAATCACAACCTGTGTACACAAGGTTGAATCGAGTCATTTTATGATGAAGTTACAGTCACAAGACATGGGGAAAAATAAATAAATTATTCATCTTGAGCCCATGTCTCGGAGACAAGAGACTACGCAATGTTGTAACACTGCACAAATTAATTGTCTGCTCCTAAATTCATGCAAATTTGTTAAATACTATGGTGGCCATGTTGTGCTGGAAGTTTAACCAAATAGCAGAGCTTAATGCAACCTAACCAATCCCTAGGATTGCGACATTATGTTCCTAGGACTTCGGGGTTAGGCCCTATACAGAACTTTAGTTCTAGAATCGCCGCATTACATAACCAACCAACCGTCTTCAGATTCCCCCAAGAAACTCAAATTACACCTATTTCTTATAAATTAATATCAACCGAATCTCTGCATTGAGATGGGAACAACACTGTTAATTGTATCACTCCTACAACTTAATACATTATATTAATAAAACGAAAATTCCGAGCTATCTAGCACTTGTCAAAGGTGTGAAATCATTTGTTGTACTTTGCTGAACAACAACTAGCTAGTTGATGTATTAAAATTATTATACCTTCATTAAATGTGATTCACAATGATACCATTGTATCAATCATGTCAAACCAGTTCTACACATACTAAATTTGACCATCCTAACTGAAGGAATTTTGCTAAAATTTATAATAGTACAAATTCACTCAAGTAGTTATACCTTAATCACCAGGTGGCACCCTTGCGTTGTGTAAATATCACTGCTGTACGTTAGATGGCAGCACTATTACATATACTACCATGTGTACACTACTAGTGTAAATTCATTTAATTTAAATAAATGAACAAGGGGGCAGAAGGTAAACCCAGAATCATTGTCCCAAACCATTTTGTGACATTTGCCTTAGCAGCCGTCTGTCGCTGGCAAGGAAGAAGTAGTTTGTCACAATTGTATTTTATATCGAATTAGCATAGATTAATAAGTACTATAATGTGCTTCACTAATACAGTCCGACCCAGCCGTGGCTGCCATCATCAATCGGCAGGGTGGGGCCGATAACTGAATTGGCAGGAAGCATTTTGAATTGTTGGCTGAGCATGTATATACATACAGATACATACATGCTTTATTCATATACATAGCTTTATCTGTGTTGTATAATAAACAATGATAAAACATTTCTTTTATATTGCACCCTCCCATGTTATACAGATTTTTTAATGTGCTTTACAATAAAATAATAAATATACCCATAGTTATGCTTATATTATAAAAGCTATAATATTAAGTAAAAACTCATTTGAATGTATGTTAAGAACACTTGAATACCGCAAATTAGACAAAATACATTTCAAAAGTAGGGGTGAGACTACAATGAGTTTTGTTGTTGGTCACCATTATAGCATTTCTTTGGCTTGTGGGACAGTTTGTCTTATGATTTTCTTTAAATTTTCACAACATATACATCAGATTCATGAAAATTATGTAGCAAATCTGTGTATGTCTTAGTATATGACTATGTTGACTACGCACCACTTAACATCGATTAATCGTTTCATATGCGGATGACAAATTTGTATTTTCTCACACTGGTAGTGTGGGTTAGGCATTTGGCATGTTGGTTTTGTATTGTGAAAAAGATTCGATTTACGATGCAGTGGAAACATGCCATTTCACCCCAGTGTTATATTGGTATTGCATGCTAAATTGCATTTAAAACTGTTTATCTTACATGAGGTGTATTTGTGCATCTCGATTGCAATTTATAAACCGCCAAAGCGAAGCCAGCAACAGTGATGGATGTCAACGGCATCACAAAACAAACAGCACGTTGACACTCGTTCATAGACAGTGTTCACCTAATGTTTCTTGAGAAATGTCAGAACAATTCTAAGTAGGTTTAAGCAGGCCCATTTGACATTTCTCCTGGTGGCAGAAAATTGGGGTCCTTGACCGACCGCTTTATATCCGAATCCGCATAATAACGGGGCGCGCAATAACGAGGCGTGACTGTATGTAAACAATGTCCTGTAGATTTTATTTTCACCTTGTAATAAGGGGTCTCCTCAGAAATATATCTGTGAGAAAGAACACTTTGACCAGATACACCCAAATGTTGGCCCAGCCTCGTAACCAGTCTTAAATGTTGGTACATTTGGCCTATAATAGCCGCTGTGTTGAGGCCAGTGACTGTCCATTGCCTTCATTTGACACCTATAATGTTGTTAAATGAGTGGCCAGTGACTGTCCATTACCTTCAGTTGACACCTCTGATGTTGTTAAATGAGTGGCCAATGACTGTCCATTACCTTCAGTTGACACCTCTAATGTTGTTATGTGAATGGCCAGTGACTGTCCATTGGCTTCATTTGACACCTCTAATGTTGTTATGTAAATGGCCAGTGACTGTCCATTGCCTTCAGTTGACACCTCTAATGTTGTTAGGTGAATGGCCAGTGACTGTCCATTGCCTTCAGTTGACTCCTCTAATGTTGTTAAGTGAATGGCCAGTGACTGTTCATTGCCTTCAGTTCACACCTAATGTTGTTATGTGAATGGCCAGTGACTGTCCATTGGCTTCAGTTGACACCTCTAATGTTGTTAAGTGAGTGGCCAGTGACTGTCCATTGCCTTCATTTGACACCTCTAATGTTATTAAGCGAGTGGCGAGTGACTGTCCATTGCCTTCAGTTGACACCTCTAATGTTGTTATGTGAATGGCCAGTGACTGTCCAGTGGCTTCAGTTGACACCTCTAATGTTGTTATGTGAATGGCCAGTGACTGTCCATTGCCTTCATTTGACACTTCTAATGTTGTTAAGTGAGTGGCCAGTGACTGTCCATTACCTTCATTTGACACCTCTAATGTTGTTAAGTGAGTGGCCAGTGACTGTCCATTGCCTTCAGTTGACACCTTTAATGTTATTGTACATACAAAAAACTCCACTCACTTTGTCAGTATAGATGTGATCTAACAATCAGATAAAACCTGCAATCGACAATATACGAGAGGGATTCTTTATGGAGATATTGGCTACTTTGCAACAAATATAGCTTCAAAATGTGCTACATGAAGTGAGTTATTATGTTTCTGCCCCCTACAGGACAACAGACGAACCGACCAACACCACCCCTACCAGAGCAGCGTATGCAGCGTAAGGACACTTTCTGGGCATTTTCTCTCCATTTGTGTACAATCCTAGCATGACAGCAGTAAAAGTTGTTAAACTTTGGCTTCTTTAAGTTTAAACAGCAACTGACGCATTAAATTGTTTTTGGAGTTGCTGCGCAGTACAGCGCCATATCAAGACATTGGGGTTTGATTCTAAGCGAAATTGATTCCATTGGGAAGGTTAGCAGCTGTTTTGTTTAGCATGGGGGGTCAATGTGTTTTCTCCAAAACATTGTTTATGTTCTGAACACAGTTCATAACGTAGTCAATTTTGAGTGCATGTATCTGTTTTGTGATACAATGGCAAAATGTGCCATGTGGCATTACAAAGATGCATTCTGGGTAATGTAATTCAAAGTTTCAATGTTTTCAGGTGGCTCCTAAGTGTTTCTGAATGTTGGAAATATATCATTCCTTGGTACATGCGACTATTTTTCATTGTCGCATGTACATTTTACACGTCAGTAATTCCTGTTTCTTCTGCCTCCTACAGCACCTATACCGCCTTCTACGACGTCCACGCCGCCAATAGCCAACCGGTCTCTCCCACCAGTACCAACAGGTAGGCAAACATATTACAGGCATTAGCTTAGCAGCATGAAATGTGTAATTCTTATTATCAATTGTCATCATTATCTCTACAAAATGTCTTTCTCAGTGTGTGGTCTAAACATGTGTTCAAAAGATGACACCACCATAATATTTGCTATTTTCTGAAGTATGGTAGGCAAAGATTGATTTAGTTTGGGTTGAGTAAAACATAGAATCCCATCCATGAAGGAACCTCTGTTGTTTATGTTTTATGATCAACACATGCCTCATTTCCTATCCTTAATCATAGTAAACGTTGATGTATTTAAAAAAAACACCCAGACTGCAATTTTTCCATTTCAAAATATAACACCAACACAACCTTTTGAAATGTCTGCCTTTGTTTTAAGTCAAGCTATATTAATATTGTTCAACAGTGATTATATATTAATTCTTGCGATGTTAAACTACCTTTAATTGCACTACACCTGATGATTCAATCTTTTAAGTATGGTCAATGAACGCTTTCAAAATAATCCCGTCCAATCTTTTAGTCTTGCACATTCTCTCAACATAGCATGTTGTAGTCAGCTCCACATGTCAAAGGTTCAATGTTTTAGTTCTTCATAAAAATTTCATAGAAAAAAATAGTACAATACAGGGTCTACAATTTCAGACCACGCTGTATGCGAGGCACGTTAGGTGTTCCCATATCTGCCACCAGGGAGATACTAAACAACAGCGATTGCTGCCCACTGCACCAAGTCCAAGAACGCTGTCGAAGCCACTGTCTCATATGCCAATATGCAGTTTATAGAGCTTATTAAACAAGTCAATTAACTAACATGTATTATTTTTAAATGTACTTACAGTGCCAGCTGACCCTACCCCAATGAAGAGGCCTTTGCCATCACGTAAGTTGTGGATTATTATGCTTCACTTTTAGATGCACAACATATGTACTAAGGGGTCTCCTCAGAAGTAGATTTAGTAATGTTTTGTATGTGTCAGAAAATGTTGCAATCTCACAACAGTATTTAATTTAGATTTTATAGAATGGTACATTGTAGAACCTTAGTATATGTTGTGTAACATTTTCATATACCTGTATTCTCTTATTGTATTCTCTTACTGTATTCTCTTATTGTATTCTCTTATTGTATTCTCTTATTGTATTCTCTTACTGTAGTCTCTTACTGTATTCTCTTATTGTATTCTCCTATTGTATTCTCTTATTGTATTCTCTTATTGTATTCTCTTATTGTATTCTCTTATTGTATTCTCTTACTGTAGTCTCTTACTGTATTCTCTTATTGTATTCTCCTATTGTATTCTCTTATTGTATTCTCTTATTGTATTCTCTTATTGTATTCTCTTATTGTATTCTCTTACTGTAGTCTCTTACTGTATTCTCTTATTGTATTCTCTTATTGTATTCTCTTACTGAAACAATAACTTGAGGATTGTAAACTTTGGAAACACAGATGCACAAAGACCAATTTCCTGTCTGATGTATAAATTTGAGCCATTTCAGATAGTTTCTATTGTAAAGGTGTGATAATTTCTGTTGCAGTACCTCCGCCTAGTTCCAATTCAGAGGTGAGATTTTAGCTGAGGATATAGCAACAATTTCATGCAGTCTTTTTACAAAAATCAACTAATACATTACATTTACTATAACCTATTGTTCGTTGAATTGGTACCAATAATAGTACAACACTAACAACATAACAACATAAAAACACTAATAACATAACAACATTAACAACACAACAACACTAATAACACAATACCGCTAATAACACAACAACACAAAAACACTAACAACACCAATAACACAACAACACCAATAACACAACAACACCAATAACACAACAACACCAATAACACAACAACACCAATAACACAACAACACCAATAACACTGCAACACCAATAACACTACAACACCAATAACACAACAACACCAATAACACTGCAACACCAATAACACTGCAACACCAATAACACAACAACACCAATAACACAACAACACCAGTGACACAAAAACACCAATAACACAACAACACCAATAACAACAACAACACCAATAACACAACAACACCAATAACACAACAACACAAATAACACAACAACACAAATAACACAACAACACCAGTAACAAAACAACACCAATAACACTGCAACACCAATACCACAACACCAATAACAAAAACAACACCAAAAACACATCAACACTAATAACATAACTCTTCACAAGTTTTTATTACCGATACAGACATATGAATAGCAAATTATGTCAGCGATTGAAAGAAAACCAAGTACTTGCCTTTGTTATTGAAAGCGGAACTCTTATGATTGTAAGCCTTGTACAGTGAATTTAAGACAAACAAGGAACATTGAATAATAAATATTATTTATGCACTCATATTCAGAGTAAGACCCTGTTCAGGAGTGTTTGTGTTTGACAATAAAAGACTAAATATGTATAATACCATTGGTAATTAAACTATATAAAAAAAAATTATCAATAGTTACATTTAAATAAGAAATAATAAAAAAAAATACATAGATTATTAAATATCATGAATAAATAACTAGAATAATATACAATTAGTAGACAATTAAAATAATAAATATTATGATAAAAAGAGTAAAACGGATGTGTAAGATACATGGGCATCCACAGAGGGGGGCAAGAGGCGCACTTGGAATTTTTTCGGATGTACTGTATATTCGTGAGCTCAAAGTATATGTTTACTTTACATCTTACATCTATATATATATATATATATATATATATATATATATATATATTTCTTATTTTCTTACCCCTCCCTTGAAAAATACCTGCGGACGCCCCTGGTAAGATATAAAACAAGATATAAAACGCAAGTTTAAAATAGTGAGTCTTAGGATGTGTTTAAATGTATTCATGCACTCGATCAGTGAGTCTTAGGATGTGTTTAAATGTATTCATGCACTCGATCAGTGAGTCTTAGGATGTGTTTAAATGTATTCATGCACTCGATCAGTGAGTCTTAGGATGTGTTTAAATGTATTCATGCACTCGATCAGTGAGTCTTAGGATGTGTTTAAATGTATTCATGCACTCGATCAGTGAGTCTTAGGATGTGTTTAAATGTATTCATGCACTCGATCAGTGAGTCTTAGGATGTGTTTAAATGTATTCATGCACTCAATCAGTGAGTCTTAGGATGTGTTTAAATGTATTCATGCACTCGATCAGTGAGTCTTAGGATGTGTTTAAATGTATTCATGCACTCGATCAGCCGCTACTTTGGATGAACACTTTCTCTTTGCTTCCTTTGCAGAATCTGTCCAACTGTCCCTGGTACTTTGGCAGCCTTGTCCGTCAGCAAGCAGCCAACAAAATAGAAGCTCTACGTCAGGCAAGTACTGTAGTGTTGTTGATGGTGTCATGTGAAGGAAATCAGATGTTCACTATGGTTAGCTTAGCTATGTAATGTCTTTCTAAAGTACTCCATGTTTATCTTTCACGCATGGTTAGCTTCTTAGCTATGTAATGTCTTTCTAAAGTATTCCATGTTCATCATTCATGTATGTCACATAATTGTAATCATAAGTGAAGTACTTTTACACAAATAATCATTAGTGAAATGTTTTTACTCAGGTGGTTATTAATGAAATTTTGCATAATCAGCAATCAGGAAATGTTTATTTGTTCCAGAAAATATGTTAAAGCCAAACATAAGTCAATTGCAACTACAATTAAGAATAATTGGTTTACTAGGAAAAAAATAGCATCTTAATTTCATAGGCCATGCCATACTGTTAGATAACCCTACGTTACGAGTGTGTGTAGTCTGAAAATATTCACTCACCAAATAAAAATCTATTTGCAGACATTTAGTCCTACACATGCCAATAGAATGTGGCCATGCCATTTGTGTCTAAACTCAATTTATGCAACATATTTTAACCTTTTACTTTATTTGTCAATAATTATTTATCATAATTTCAATATATTATCTTTGTTGTTCATTGATTAGCAGATTCCTGTGCTTGATAAAGTAGTATTGACAGCGTATGTAATGGAGTTATTTTTAAACAGCTTACTGGCATTTTGGATGATCGTTATGTAAAGGTCTGAAGATAGACCCTGAGGCATATGTAATTATAAACGATCATCACTTAAAATGTATTGCTTTGGTGATCATAACTGAAATGTTGCTTTGGTGATCATAACTGAAATGTTGCTTTGGTGATCATAACTGAAATGTTGCTTTGGTGATCATAACTGAAATGTTGCTTTGGTGATCATAACTGAAATGTTGTTTTGGTAATCATAACTGAAATGTTGCTTTGATGATCATAACTGAAATGTTGTTTTGGTGATCATAACTGAAATGTTGCTTTGGTGATCATAGCTGAAATGTTGCTTTAGTGATCATAACTGAAATGTTGCTTTAGTAATCATAACTGAAATGTTGCTTTAGTAATCATAACTGAAATGTTGCTTTAGTGATCATGACTAAAATGTTGCTTTAGTAATCATAACTGAAATGTTGTTTTGGTGATCATAACTGAAATGTTGTTTTGGTAATCATAACTGAAATGTTGTTTTGATGATCATAACTGAAATGTTGTTTTGGTGATCATAACTGAAATGTTGCTTTGGTGATCATAGCTGAAATGTTGCTTTAGTGATCATAACTGAAATGTTGCTTTAGTGATCATAACTGAAATGTTGCTTTAGTGATCATAACTGAAATGTTGCTTTAGTAATCATAACTGAAATGTTGTTTTGGTGATCATAAGTGGTTGTTGTTGTCATTGTAAACAGTTTTGTCATTAGGTTGTTAGGTACAGTGTGTTAACCCATGGATACTGCCGTACTGATCTTTTGTGATAACAGTTGTCCTCTCCTGTAAATTATTATCCAACCTTGTCTAGTGCTGCCCTGATGAATAAATTTCATCGACGATTGATTGGTTGATGCTTCTGATCAAGGAATTGATCACAATCTTGTGCAATCAGTCATTTTCAATTATAGTCATTCTGAATTTCATTTACTGTCGTTCCATGACTTATCTGTCTGACATTGTGACAAAATTTGAGAAATAAAAACAGTCATATTTATCAAACATACTGATTAACTCCTATGATCAATTATTGATTGATCATCGATCGGTTTGATGAACCAATGATCGGTCATGAAAATATTACTATTTCCCTAAACCAACCTTGTCCTATCATCTTAGGCAGCCCAACTCTGACATTAAACTTGTAAATTTTATGGTTGTTTTATATTGGTTAATTTATTAGTTATTAATAAACATACAGATTTGTAAATATGCAATTAACTTTAAATGCATATTTTGGTGTAAAACTGTTCACATGTGTGATATTAGCCAAACCAGTGTTCTCCATTGTAAGCATAAAGCATTTGTGTTGATGTAAGTTTGACTGTGTTTCAGGATGGGGCCTATCTGGTACGAGACAGCACAAAAGATCCAAGAAATCCATACACTTTAAGTTTATTTTACCAAAATAAAGTCTGGCATCTGCACATTCGAATTCGCACTGATGATATGTTTGCTATCGGTTCTGCAAAACAAGACGAAGAGGTATTGTTAATTTGTGTTTTACAATATAAATGGATGAGTGGGTGGTTGTTTGGATGGATGGGTTGGTGGGTGGGTGGGTTGGATTGTGGGTGGATAAACATATGCATGGATTTAGGTGGGTACATGCATGGGTGGGTAGGTGGGCAGGTCGGTCTGTTGGTCCGGTTGGTTGGCCGGCCGGTCCGGTCCAGTCGGCTAGTCGGTGGGTCGGTGGGTCAGTGGATGGATGCATGGATTGATGGATGACTATATGGATGGACGAGAGCAGTAAAAAGAAGAAGCTTGAACTTGATAATAATAAACTTCAATGGTGCCTAAATCCTCCTGTGCCTGTATTTTGTAATGTATGGCCATGATTGTCACATATGTATGGCCGTGATTATTACATATGTATGGCTGTGATTGTCACATATGTATGGCCATGATTGTCACATGTAAGGCCATGATTGTCACATATGTATGGCCGTAATTGTCACATGTATGGCCATGATTGTCACACATGTATCGCCGTGATTGTCACATATGTATCGCCGTGATTGTCACATGTATGGCCATGATTGTCACATGTATGGCCATGATTGTCACATGTATGGCCATGATTGTCACATATGTATGACCACGATTGTCACATATGTATGGCCATGATTGTCACATATGTATGGCCATGATTGTCACATATGTATGGCCGTTATTGTAACATGTATGGCTATGATTGTCACATGTATGGCCATGATTGTCACCTATGTATGGCCATGATTGTCACATGTATGGCCATGATTGTCACATGTATGGCCATGATTGTCACATGTATGGCCATGATTGTCACATATGTATGACCATGATGGTCACATATGTATGGCCATGATTGTCACATGTATGGCCATGATTGTCACATATATATGGCCGTGATTGTCACATGTATGGTCATGATTGTCACATGTATGGCCGTGATTGTCACATATGTATCGCCGTGATTGTCACATATGTATGGCCATGATTGTCACATGTATGGCCATGATTGTCACATGTATGGCCATGATTGTCACATGTATGGCCATGATTGTCACATATGTATGACCATGATGGTCACATATGTATGGCCATGATTGTCACATGTATGGCCATGATTGTCACATATGTATGGCCGTGATTGTCACATGTATGGTCATGATTGTCACATGTATGGCCATGATTGTCACACATGTATCGCCGTGATTGTCACATATGTATCGCCGTGATTGTCACATATGTATGGCCATGATTGTCACATGTATGGCCATGATTGTCACATATGTATGACCACGATTGTCACATATGTATGGCCATGATTGTCACATATGTATGGCCATGATTGTCACATATGTATCGCCATGATTGTAACATGTATGGCCATGATTGTCACATGTATGGCCGTGATTGTCACATATGTATGGCCATGATTGTCACATATGTATGGCCATGATGGTCACATATGTATGGCCATGATTGTCACATGTATGGCCATGATTGTCACATATGTATGACCATGATGGTCACATATGTATGGCCATGATTGTCACATATGTATGGCCATGATTGTCACATATGTATGACCACGATTGTCACATATGTATGGCCATGAATGTCACGTATGTATGGCCGTGATTGTCACATATGTATGGCTGTGATTGTCACATGTATGACCATGATTGTCACATATGTATGGCCATGATTGTCACATATGTATGGCCATGATTGTCACATATGTATGTAATCCAACAGTCATGTTGTGAATAAACTAATGTATGCATGCATGTTTTAAATGTAGCACAGTTCATGTTCATTCATTCCAGTGTTTCATGACTGTTCCGGAGCTAATCAAATATCACACAGACCACAACATCATACTGGCGGGGCAAGACGGGGGTGAAACACGACTGATACAGTACCCCCACAAGTGATACGTCACAATGTGCCTGCCATTCATTTATAGTATTAGCTTAAGGTCAGCTTCAAAACAACAGTTTGGCACTGTGCATCACGGATGATTTCTGTGCATCACGGATGATTTCCAAAAGATCATCTGTTTATTGACATAAGTGCATCAATGATCTGTTGGGTGATCTGTACAGCAGAGGAGGATCATGGATCATTCCCAGCAGTTGTGTACATACATGTGTATAACCATGACGCTGACACAGTGCATCATGGTTCGTTTCCAACAGATCATATATGATTAATGACAAAAGTGCATTGCCAAGAGTTGATATGTATGTTTATGTATGTTTTAAATCTTTGCATATAAGCAGCTTTAAAAACCATGAATGACTCGTAGTGTCAACATAATGCTGTATATAAACATATGCTTAATGCATTCTGTACAGATATTACTCAGGTGTTCAAATGTTAATTTTATATCTGTGTATCTCTGTAGTATGATTGGTGTTCAGTTACGGAATACTATGTTGATGTGATTGTACATTAAATGGAAATGATGCATTTATGTTTACATAAAATATATAATGTACATTTCTGTAATTTCATAGCCAATCTGTTTTGCAATATCTGTAAGATGTCTGTAAAGAGGTGTGGATCATGTCTCTAAGAAGTGTGGATCATGTCTCTAAGAAGTGTGGATTATGTCTGTATAAGAGGGGTGGATCATGTCTGAAAGAGGTGTGGATCATGTATGTATGAGATGTGGACTGGTACTATGTACAATACTGATATATGTGGTTTAGTCACAAAAGAATGAAATGATCTCTCAAATCTGCCATTTATCAGGTTAATTCAAGAGTTATGCAAGTAACATATTGCACTTATTTTGCCATTCAGACAGCCTTCTTCTGCATAGAGGTACAAACATGCTGTTGGTTGAATCTTGCATGTGCCTAGTGCAAATCTTGGGTTTGTGCATCCTGGTATCCTTTGGTGAGATCAACAGAAAGTTTGAGCAAATTTATTGACAGTTTGAGAAAAAGTGCTGCAGAAGTAGTGGATATGGCGATATTGTCATGTATATACCTGTCATGTTTATACATGTAACTGCTTGGTATAAAATGTGCCACTAATTTGTTTTATTGTCACTGCTGGTGCCTTGGTTATTGAGGTTCTTTCATGCTGTCTACATGTGATGTGATTCTTTATGCATTTAGCTTGTACATCGTCCTCACCACCAGGGGCTTCTGACTACATCAGTACCCCTGGCAGATCAACCCTCGCCACCAGGGGCTTCTGACTACAACAGTGCCCCTGGCAGATTGACCTGATTTTTTTTCAGTTTCTGTGTTAACCAATGGGATTGCTTGCTTCAATTTACGGGGCTCGCACATGGGAACCTAACTCTAATTGGTAGTGGACCCATCATGGATGTTCGGACGGGTAATTATAGGCATTTCCTTGAAATGCTCTTTGAAGTTTGGACACAGGGTGTCTAGTTCCCAATAACATGTTGACCCAGACAGGAAGTGGACGAAGTACAAATAATTCAGTGTCCATCCATACATGGAGTGGGTAAAAACTGACAAATCCATGTTTCAACAGGTCGATCTGCCAGGAGTATTATACTACTACCACACCTGGCTAGTGAGGATGACGAGAAGTACTGTAGTACTTCTACCACCCCTGGCTAGCGAGGATGACGAGGAGTACTGTAGTACTTCTACCACACCTGGCTAGTGAGGATGACCAGGAGTACTGTAGTACTTCTACCACCCCTGGCTAGTGAGGATGACCAGGAGTACTGTAGTACTTCTACCACCCCTGGCTAGTGAGGATGATGAGGAGTGCTGTAGTACTTCTACCACCCCTGGCTAGTGAGGATGACGAGGAGTACTGTAGTACTTCTACCACCCCTGGCTAGTGAGGATGATGAGGAGTACTGTAGTACTTCTACCACCCCTGGCTAGCGAGGATGACCCGGAGTACTGTAGTACTTCTACCACCCCTGGCTGGTGAGGATGACCAGGGGTACTGTAGTACTTCTACCACCCCTGGCTAGCGAGGATGACCCGGAGTACTGTAGTACTTCTACCACCCCTGGCTAGTGAGGATGACCAGGAGTACTGTAGTACTTTTACCACCCCTGGCTAGTGAGGATGATGAGGAGTACTGTAGTACTTCTACCACCCCTGGCTAGTGAGGATGACGAGGAGTACTGTAGTACTTCTACCACACCTGGCTAGTGAGGATGACCAGGAGTACTGTAGTACTTCTACCACCCCTGGCTAGTGAGGATGATGAGGAGTACTGTAGTACTTCTACCACCCCTGGCTAGCGAGGATGACCCGGAGTACTGTAGTACTTCTACCAACCCTGGCTGGTGAGGATGACCAGGAGTACTGTAGTACTTCTACCACACCTGGCTAGTGAGGATGACCAGGGGTACTGTAGTACTTCTACCACCCCTGGCTAGTCAGGATGACCCGGAGTACTGTAGTACTTCTACCACCCCTGGCTAGTGAGGATGACCCAGAGTACTGTAGTACTTCTACCACACCTGGCTAGTGAGGATGACCCAGAGTACTGTAGTACTTCTACCACACCTGGCTAGTGAGGATGACCCAGAGTACTGTAGTACTTCTACCACCCCTGGCTAGTGAGGATGATCCAGAGTACTGTAGTACTTCTACCACACCTGGCTAGTGAGGATGACCCAGAGTACTGTAGTACTTCTACCACACCTGGCTAGTGAGGATGACCCAGAGTACTGTAGTACTTCTACCACCCCTGGCTAGTGAGGATGATCCAGAGTACTGTAGTACTTCTACCACACCTGGCTAGTGAGGATGATCCAGAGTACTGTAGTACTTCTACCACACCTGGCTAGTGAGGATGACCCAGAGTACTGTAGTACTTCTACCACCCCTGGCTAGTGAGGATGATCCAGAGTACTGTAGTACTTCTACCACACCTGGCTAGTGAGCATGTTGTACAGACCATGATTTTAATATGAAAAAAATTTTAATATTAAACTGAACATGCATGAATAAGATATATTTTAATTGTTATTTGAAAATACATTTCTAGCCCAATTTCAGGTTGGTCGAGTAAGAAGACAAATGCACGCTAATTCCTGAGAGTCATACTTGCTTATTGCTTATCTAATATTTTCCTGCATAAGAATTGGCAACATTCATGTGAAGCAGTTGGATAATTGCATAATTTTTTGCTGACATGTATACCCATTGTTTACTGAATAATAAATGAATTATGTACAGTGCATATGTGTCGTGGTGTCAAATGAACTTGGTTTCCAAAATGAACAGTGTCCGGAAATGTAGCTGACTGACACAGTATTGCTATAGCTGTAGGCTAAGAGCACAATAGGTTACACCCATACAAGATGTAAAAGGTTACTCGTGATTTTTATTCCTATCAATGCTGCTGGCAATTGCCAAAAAGGGCAGAGATTTCTCGCTTGGGAATGTGTTCGATGTGCGTGTGAAACAATGCAGCGTAGCAGCAACGTGTAAGTGGAGAGTGAAGTAGTAGCTAGAGAGAATATCACCTTAAAACTCCATCCTCAACTGATTTAGCCTGTCGCGAATCTGGTTTATTGATGTCCTGATATATAGAGTGTAAATAGTTTAAGTAATATCCGCAGTAGGTTTAATAAAAAAGTGCATATAATCATCGAAATAATTCACTTTAGTCATTAGATCTGGCAAGACTCAAAATAGTGGATATCCAAAACAGTAAACACTTTATGGGGTCAAGGCTGATCATGGGCGTGGCTTCATCCTCAGCCAATAACATGACAAAGTTATGAAATTTCACCAAGGGCAAAATTCATGATTTTTCAGCGTTTCCATTTTCACTTCCAACAAATTAAAAAATTTTGAACTCTAAATAAGCCAATGGCTTCCTTGTCCACTTGCCATCTCAGCCTTTTGTCTTGGTTGGCAATCTTGTTACATGTTTTTGTTAACGCTGTTATATTGTTCATTAGGTGAGGAGTGTATTTGAATTGATTGATGAACTGAATTCTTTGTGCATACAGATATTTTATGTGTTAACTGATATTTTTCAATATTTCCATGTTCTTATTTGTTATTTCCAACATGATGTTTCAATATGCAAATCAGAAGACTGCTTTAAATTGGGTAACACTTCCTCTAACTTCCTCTAGTGATGTGAAACATTGCCCTATACATTTGTACATTCATACTTGTAATAAACAACATGTACACAAATTATCTACATGCCATTATTAAATTAACAAGATGCTACTATCTACACATGCAACCCACCCTCTACAGATAAGATACAAATTCAAGAGTAAGGGCCGAGTATAACACATTTTATTAAAAATACAGTTTGACAAAGACACCTACATCAGAAGTGTTAAGTACCGTATTTGACCTAATAAGAAAAAAAATTGGGCCATGGCAAATATCAAGGAACCTGTTCTTATGAGCGTACACAAAAATGTGTTTCTCTAGACAAGGTAACTGTTTAATACTAGTGGTGTCACTTGGTGATTAATGTAGAACAACTGAAAAGTGGTGCCAACTGTTAACACCAGATGGCGACACTTCAGCCAGTGGTATTATGACAGTATTGTTATTCAACAGGGGCAGCACACAATTACAGTAGTTGTTTCCCGCAGGGAGTAGTTTAATGGGCTACCTTTAATTGTGTAGATTTAACACACGAGTATTAATTGGCATTATGTAAGCCAAGCTGGCTAAATTTTAATGAACAACAGTGAGCAATTATTTACTTTCTGTGTAACAGTCATTTCTTGACAATGTACTTTTGACATTAATCACACATTGGAACCAACCATGCTGCACTCTGTCATGTACACATAGATCATGCCTTGGAAATGATCTATGATGCACTGCATTCATATACATTCAGATTTTTTACAACATTCGCTGTCCACTGATATATTTCAATGTCAGAATGTTGTGTAGCTGTTTTGAAGCTGACCTTAAGTTAATACTATAAACGTATGGCAGACACATTGTGTCGTATCATTTTTGAGGGTGTATCACCAGTTGTGTTTCGCCCCCGTTTTGCCCCATCAGTGTGATGCTGTTGTCTTTGTGATATTCAATTAGCTCCGGGACGCCAGCGAAACACTAAAATTAATAAAAATGAAATTTGTTACATTTAAGACACCGGCGTATTCTCATTAGTGCATTAACAATATTATAGCTGCATGATTACACACAAATTGCATTATACTACATATATCATGGTTGTACATAATAAAATATAAACACATCATACGAGAAAGGCAGTAATTAGCATAATACTGAATTACTATAATGCATATTATATATTATTATTAATCCTACATGCATTTTTCTTCTCCCATTACATATCATGGCTCTGTATTAACCACATGTAAAGGGTACCAGATCACTGCCGAGCTGGGGACATTTTAACAATACTGTTGTAACATATATAGATTAAACATTAATTATTTAGTTATAACTTTGTAGATAAATGCCAATTGTTTAATATTTAAATACAGATGCCAAGAATATAATTCATAGACATTATGACGGAAACACACACATATTACAACTAATGAAAACAAACAGCACAGAACATATGCTAACTATATAGTTCAAGCTTCTACGTTTTACAGCTCTCGCCCACCCACCCTCCCACCCAGCCACCCACCCACCCATCCAAACCACCAACCCACCCACCCACCCATCCAAACCACCCACCCACCCACCCAACAAATTAACAATACCTCTTCGTCTGGTTTCAAGGCGCCAAAAGCACATTTCCCATCAGGACGAATTCGAATATGCAGATGCCAGACTTTATTTTTGTAAAATAAACTCAGTGTGTAGGGATTGTTGGGATCTCTTGCACTGTTTCTGATCAAATAGGCCCCATCCTAAAACACGGTAAACATTGACATAAAATTAATGCTTCAAAATTAACATTTTGTCAATGTTATACATGTGAATTTTGTCATTATGTTTATTAATAAATAGACTATGTAGCAGCATTTAAAGTGTCAATTTGTTTTTATAGTTTAATGCCTGACTGTAGGATAATATAAAAAGGTAGGATAATAATTCATAACTGTTTTCACAACATGGCAATAACGACGTATTAACACATTGAATTCAGGACTTAACAGATTGTTGTTTTTAGATAGCAGACTATAGCAACACTCTTGATGACCAAGCACATTTCTTTATAATGATAACAAAGATATATCTCTTATGATCACCTATGTAACAACATTTAACTAATGATCACCTATGTAGCAGCATTTAACTAATGATCACCTATGTAGCAGCATTTAACTAATGATCACCTATGTAACAGCATTTGACTAATAATCACCCATGTAGTTGCATTTAACAAATGATCACCTATGTAGCAGCATTTAACTAATGATCACCTATGTAGCAGCATTTAACTAATGATCACCTATGTAGCAGCATTTAACTAATGATCACCCATGTAGCAGCATTTAACTAATGATCACCCATGTAGCGGCATTTAACTAATGATCACCCATGTAGCAGCATTTAACTAATGATCACCTATGTAGCAGCATTTAACAAATGATCACCCATGTAGCAGCATTTAACTAATGATCACCTATGTAGCAGCATTTAACTAATGATCACCTATGTAGCAGCATTTAACTAATGATCACCTATGTAGCGGCATTTAACTAATGATCACCCATGTAGCAGCATTTAACTAATGATCACTTATGTAGCAACATTTAACAAATGATCACCCATGTAGCAGCATTTAACTAATGATCATTTATGTAGCAACATTTAACAAATGATCACCTATGTAGCAATGCATTAATTAACTTATGATTGAACATGCAACAGCATTTTACTAGTAATGATCAGTATACAAATTTTCAACATGTCACTTAATATCACCTATGCAACCTTTCCTTTATGATCACCTGAGTAGCAATGACATTTCTTATGATCACTTCTATAAAACACCTTGCTAATAATCACCTGTGCAACATTTCATTTAAGATCACCTGTACATCAACATTTTATTTATGAATAAATGTGCAACAACAATACCTTTTTTACAGTAATGTAACATTTGTGAACTGAAGGAAACTTTAGAAAGACATTACATTGATTACTTTCAATGAGCACCACAAACAATATTTCAGTACTTGCCTGACGCAGAGTTTCTATTTTGTCGACGGCTTCATGACGGTCAATGTCGCCAAAATACCAAGGATAGCCAGAAAGCTTCTGCAATAGGAAGGAAATGATACTACTTATCCAAAGTAGCTTCTATCATTCAATGTTCCTAATTCACTGAGCATTGCTTATGAGCACTCGGAGCAGTTCTGGTTTTAACAGCTAATAACAAGTGCTTGGTTTTCTTCCAAAACCTACGTAACTTGCTATCCATGATACAAACACAAACTCAAATCATTCCTATATTACATGTGTATGTATGTAATAAACGCATTCATTAAGTCCCAGGCGCACATTATTTACACTTTTAAATAAGGATGAAATATTTCATTGCTTTATATAAATTGTTATATTTTAATCAGTTTTAACCATTAGAATTTTCCTTCTTCGTATTCTTCCCTATAAATTCATAATCCCACTCTGGAGCATAATTCCACTCTGGGGCACAATCCCACTCTGGAGCACAATCCCACTGACTTTTGTGAAGGGTCCTTGTATGAAAATGTACATGGTACATTGATTCTGCTCAAGAAATGTTGTGGAAACATGGAACATTATATATAAATGCATGAGATTGTAGATAGTATGCATAAGATTGTAGATAGTCTCACCTTTGCATTGGAATGTGGCACGTTAGGCAGGGGTCCTGCAACAGAAAATATCACACCTGAACAATAGAAAAAACAACAGAACCTCTCTGTAATAGCACATAATACAACATAACCTCTATGCAACAGCCCTTAATACAACAGAACCTCTCTGTAACAGCACATAATACAACAGAACCTCTCTGTAACAGCACATAATACAATTGAACATCTCTGTAACAGCATATAATACAACAGAACCTCTCTGTAAAAGCACATAATACAACATAACCTCTCTGTAACAGCACAATACAACTGAACCTCTCTATAACAGCACATAATTCAATAGAACCTCTCTGTAACAGCACATGATACAACATAACTTCTCTGTAACATCACATAATACAACAGAACCTCTCTGTAACAGCACAATACAACTGAACCTCTCTATAACAGCACATAATTCAATAGAACCTCTCTGTAACAGCACATAATACAACATAACTTCTCTGTAACATCACATAATACAACAGAACCTCTCTGTAACAGCACAATGCAACTGAACCTCTCTGTAATAGCACATAATACAACATAACCTCTATGTAACAGCATATAATACAACTGAACTTCTCTGTAACAGCACATAATACAACTGAACCTCTATGTAACAGCACATAATACAACTGAACTTCTCTGTAACAGCACATAATACAACTGAACCTCTCTGTTGTAGCACATGTTTATTCACCAGACATTAAGTTGATCTCTGTGCAATGTGATCTGTGTTTCCAAAGTTTACAATTTCCAAGTTATTGTCTGGGTGAGACAATACAGACATCTGAAGATGGCCATAAACTAAGGTTCTATAATGTACCATTTTAATTTACACAAAGCTACAAAAGTAACAAACCAATATCAATACTTAGGCGTATTATGGAGGATGTTACTGCCGCTGTCAGGACATTATGACTAAAAACATTGGCTATATAGTGTGAAGACAGAGGATTATTTGTAAGTTCTGTGATTTTTTAACAAGATTTAGCAAGATTGCCACCCAAGCTTCCTTGTCCACTTGCCCAGATGATAAGTGGACAAGGAAGCCATTGGCTTATCGAGAGGCCAACTATTTTTCATCTATGTGTAACCAGCCCTGCTGAGCCATGTATCTAAACTTTTTTTTCAAGCTGCTATCATTTACAATCTGTAGATGATTTTTTCTGGTAACATTGACATGATTTCAGCCAATAAAGCAAATTAAAGCGAAACAAATGGCATAGTTTTGGGGCTATGCACCTAAAAGAGATACTAAAAACTAACCATGTGCAACTCAAATCAAGAATATCACGCCAGTGGTTTACTGAGAATGTGTTCTAAATGTTGGAGATTCTGGTCATTTCTCCGAATGACCGAGGGCTGACATGTTAATCAGCACGACGGATAAGCGCATGCACAATTCTGTGAATCAGGGTAACCTAGACAATTCTGTGAAGTCAGGGTAACCTAGACAATTGTGATGTGCTAAGTGAGGTCAGCATACACAGAACCAATGCAAAGTCTCAACCAAATGTGTTATTTTGCCAGAAAGAAGATTAGTTTAGTAAACAAAGGCCAAAATATGTTACATAAGTTGAGTTAGGCGCAAATAGCATGGCCATATCCTATTGGCAAGTATAGGAATAGGTGTATACAAATATATTTTCATTTGGTGAGTGAATATTGCCAGAATACTGCATTCATGGCACAGGGTTATCTAACAGTATGGCACGGCCAACGGAATTAAGATGCAGTGTGTTCAACAAGGTTTTCCTAGTAAAATACTGGCGTGATATTCTTAATTGTAATTACAAATGGTTATGTTTTAGTAACTCTTATAGGTGCATAGGCCAAAAACCATGACTTTTGTTTCACTTTAAATGTTCAATAAGTGTTATACCGCGTCCCTCCAACATTCATTGTCAAATGTTGAGATTCGGCTATTATTTGTGGAAGTCAGGGCGCAGTGTGTAAATGTGACTAATATTCCTAAATGCACAGACAGTGGCGGGCAATGCATTCAAATGAACATAGGTTTCTGAAATGTCAAAACATGATAATCCACAACTTACGTGATGACAAAGATCTCTTCTGTGGGGTAGAATCAGCTGCAAGTACAGAAAAGGAATGTTACCTTATATAAAATCCGACATTCTGTGGAGTAAATGTTAATGATTCAGTATAAAGGGGTAAACAAATTTACAGAACCTTGCAACTTTTAACACGTGTGAAGCAGCCTTAATATTTAATTTTTATTAATTTGTATAGCACCAAATCTATAATGATAGATTGAAATATATAATCCAGACAATTATGTCATCTGGTGCTATATACAAATAAAAAAAGATAACAGGTTGAACATAGTATGATAGGATAAAACAACAAAAAAGAATGAAACTATAAATGTAATAACGTAATCGTACGTTAAATTAACATAGTGAGTATTTAGCTTGCTCTTAAAAACTTTAACATTGTTAGCACTTTGTAAATTTTTTAAACAAAACTGCTCAACAATGCTCAACAACATGCTCAACAATGCTCAACAACATGCTCAACAATGCTCAACAACATGCTCAACAATGCTCAACAACATGCTCAACAATGCTCAACAACATACTGTAATATGTCTGCCTACCTGCTGGCACTGGTGGAAGAGTCCGGTTGACACTTGGTGCAGAAGCTGTAAGACGAAGAAGAAACAGGCTAGCTTTGCAACTGATGTGTACAATTTACAACTATGAATAATTTACAAGACAAACAAGGAGTTATATATTTCCAAGATCTAGAAACACATAGGAGCTATCTGAAAACATTGATGTAAGATACTACATGAAACGTACATCATTTAACCCCAAACTCCCCTCACTTGCTACCCCCTCCCCCCTACAACCTCAGACCCTCCTCCCTCACTACCCCCTCCCCTGCTACAACCTCAGACCCCTCCCCCGGTACACCCCTCCCCATCACAACCTTAGAACCTTTGTTACCCGCTACCCCCCTCCCCACTACAACTTCAGATGCCCTTCTCCCGCTAACCCCTCCCCCGCTACAACCTCAGACCCTCCTCCCTCGCTACCCCCTTCCAATGCTACAACTTCAGACCTCCCTCCCCTGCTACCCACTCCCTGTTACCTCAAACCCCCCACACCCACTACATCCTCAGACCCTCCTCCCCTGCTACAACCTCAGACACCCTCCCCACTACAATCTCAGACCCTCCTCCCCCGCTACAACCTCATACCCCTTCCCCACTACAACCTCAGACCCCCCTCCCCCACTACAACCTCAGACCCCTTCCCCACTACAACCTCAGACCCCCCTTCCCGCTACATGAAACACAAAACTTCACAGGAATGTTCCTCAGAGTAAAATTGGATTCCAAATTAACCTGGACAAATCACGTCACTGACATAACTTCAAAATCTTCGAAATGTTTAGGCATGATTAAACGAACTCTTGGCCCATGTAAACCCGAAGTTAAGCAAACAGCATACAACATGCTAATCCGGCCAAAACTTGAGTACTCTTCACCCATATGGAATCCCCACACCTTTTCACAAGTTAAAAGCCTTGAAAGAGTGCAACACTCTGCTGCCAGATTTGTTAAAAATGATTACAGATGGAACACAAATCCAGCAGATCTAATTACTGCCCTTGGATGGCCAACCCTCGAACGAAGGCGCATTATCAAACAAGCCACTACCTTCTACAAAATTCTAAACAACATTATTGAGATCACCCCCCCTCCGGGCCTACTAACTCGCTCTCGAACCCGTGGACAATACATAGCCCCCAAGTGTCGTATAAATGCAATGGTCTTTTCATTTTATCCCAGAGCCATTCGCATATGGAATATGATCCCATCAAAAATTACCAACATAAAAAACCCAAAATCATTTCAAGAAGCTATTATGGAACTCCCTTTCACCACACCTCCTCACCTAAACTGCCTTTAAAACACAGTGCTCAGCGTAAACTTATCCATGGTGTGGGTATGGAGACTGTCTATGTGTGCATGTGGCAAGGCAGCGACAGTATCCATACACACAACCAACCTATTAAAAATTTTCGTTAAACATCCTATACATAAAATAAATAAAACTATCAGATAAAAACCATTTCAGCAACATTAATGATACTAGTCTTTTAATCGAACGTACCACCCACAGCGCATGCGCACAGTCCACCACAAACTCCTGCATTAGCCCAAGTTTGGGCTGTTTGGAGTAAACCACTTGAGACTTGAGACTTACATGTTTGCCATCCTTAAAGGACTCCTGTATGATTTTTTAAATCATCCTTTATATATTAGCTTTAGTTCTGTGTGCTTTATCAGGTATATACATAAACGAAGTCTCATCAACACATATGTGGACAGAAAGTACCAAGAAAGTGCTCTCACATTTTGTCTGTAGCTCTGGCAGTGGTGGTGCAGGTCGGTTCCCAAGCTTTCCTGTAAGGGGTAGCAGAAACATGTACAGTCAATTGACAGCTGTAATGTTGAAACCTCTGATTGGACACTTACTTTGAAGTAATCTAAAAATCAGTTAAACCAGCCATTGTCAGTTTACTAACCTGCAATCGAAAGTTTATTAGAGATTTTTTTATGTAGAGAGCTGCTTTCATGCGTAGAACCTTTTCGACATGTCAACATGGAAATTGGTGATTTTAAAACATTTCTTCTTATTTTAGTTTATTTTGGCTCATTAATTTGCAAAAACAAAGACATTCTGGTTGTAATGAAATAATCTTATCAAATCTCCACAACATGTATTTAGTGCTACAAGACATGACTGTAAACTAGTGCATATACCAGTGAATTTTACATGTGACCAGGTTGGCCTTAGAGATTAAAATCCACATTTCCGGAAGACAGTATTTTCTCTATAAATGAGAAATTCATAGGAAGAATTTGTTGTCTCAGAAATGAACATATAGACTAGATACACTGTCGTGGATGACCAGTGTCTGTCATGATGCTTAGGTTGTCAACTGTTCCGTGCTTGGCTCACAGAAGTAATGCATTCCAACCCAATATTTATTAGACAGTTGAAACAACAGTAAGAATTTAGCCTGGTTTTCTAACACTCACTGTCTGGTGCTGGAGCCCTGGGTTTCTAACACTCACTGTCTGGCACTGGAGCCCTGGGTTTCTAACACTCACTGTCTGGCGCTGGAGCCCTGGGTTTCTAACACTCACTGTCTGGCACTGTAACCCTGAGTTTCTAACACTCACTGTCTGGCGCTGGAGCCCTGGGTTTCTAACATTCACTGTCTGGCACTGGAGCCCTGGGTTTCTAACATTCACTGTCTGGCACTGGAGCCCTGGGTTTCTAACACTCACTGTCTGGTGCTGGAGCCCTGGGTTTCTAACATTCACTGTCTGGCACTGGAGCCCTGGGTTTCTAACATTCACTGTCTGGTGTTGGAGCCCTGGGTTTCTAACACTCACCGTCTGGCACTGGAGCCCTGGGCTTCTAACATTCACTGTCTGGCACTGGAGCCCTGTGTTTCTAACACTCACTGTCTGGCACTGGAGCACTGGGTTTCTAACACTCACTGTCTGGCGCTGGAGCCCTGGGTTTCTAACATTCACTGTCTGGCACTGGAGCCCTGGGTTTCTAACATTCACTGTCTGGCACTGGAGCACTGGGTTTCTAACACTCACTGTCTGGTGCTGGAGCCCTGGGTTTCTAACATTCACTGTCTGGCACTGGAGCCCTGGGTTTCTAACACTCACTGTCTGGTGCGGGAGCCCTGGGTTTCTAACACTCACTGTCTGGCACTGGAGCACTGGGTTTCTAACACTCACTGTCTGGCACTGGAGCCCTGGGTTTCTAACATTCACTGTCTGGCACTGGAGCCCTGGGTTTCTAACACTCACCGTCTGGCACTGGAGCACTGGGTTTCTAACACTCACTGTCTGGCGCTGGAGCCCTGGGTTTCTAACATTCACTGTCTGGCACTGGAGCCCTGGGTTTCTAACATTCACTGTCTGGCACTGGAGCACTGGGTTTCTAACACTCACTGTCTGGTGCTGGAGCCCTGGGTTTCTAACATTCACTGTCTGGCACTGGAGCCCTGGGTTTCTAACACTCACTGTCTGGTGCGGGAGCCCTGGGTTTCTAACACTCACTGTCTGGCACTGGAGCACTGGGTTTCTAACACTCACTGTCTGGCACTGGAGCCCTGGGTTTCTAACATTCACTGTCTGGCACTGGAGCCCTGGGTTTCTAACACTCACCGTCTGGTGCGGGAGCCCTGGGTTTCTAACACTCACTGTCTGGCGCTGGAGCCCTGGGTTTCTAACATGCACTGTCTGGCACTGGAGCCCTGGGTTTCTAACACTCACTGTCTGGCACTGGAGCCCTAGGTTTCTAACACTCACCGTCTGGTGCGGGAGACCTGGGTTTCTAACACTCACTGTCTGGCACTGGAGCCTTGGGTTTCTAACATTCACTGTCTGGCACTGGAGCACTGGGTTTCTAACACTCACTGTCTGGCACTGGAGCCCTGGGTTTCTAACACTCACCGTCTGGTGTGGGAGCCCTGGGTTTCTAACATTCACTGTCTGGCACCGGAGCACTGGGTTTCTAACACTCACTGTCTGGCACTGGAGCCCTGGGTTTCTAACACTCACCGTCTGGTGCGGGAGCCCTGGGTTTCTAACACTCACTGTCTGGCGCTGGAGCCCTGGGTTTCTAACATTGACTGTCTGGCACTGGAGCCCTGGGTTTCTAACACTCACTGTCTGGCACTGGAGCCCTGGGTTTCTAACATTCACCATCTGGTGCGGGAGCCCTGGGTTTCTAACATTCACTGTCTGGCACTGGAGCCCTGGGTTTCTAACATTCACTGTCTGGCACTGGAGCCCTGGGTTTCTAACATTCACTGTCTGGCGCTGGAGTCCTGGGTTTCTAACACTCACCGTCTGGTGCGGGAGCCCTGGGTTTCTAACACTCACCGTCTGGTGCGGGAGCCCTGGGTTTCTGCTTCCCACTCTTTCTTCTTGTCTTCGTAGGTCCCATCCCTTCTCCCTTCTTTCCCGGTTCTAGGTACTCATCCTGTGGTTGGTAACCCAGGACGGGAGACAAGTAAAAAGTTATTGCCTTACACCAGTAAAACATTGTGGCCTGGCACAAGTAAAAAGTTATGGCCTTACACCAGTAAAAATTGTGACCTTACACCAGTAACAAATTGTGGCCATACACCAGTAAAAAGCTTTGGCCTTACATCATGATTCCATCCTTGGTGGATGAATAACTTTTCAAACATGGATTTGAAATTTGTCTAAATTTATCATATCAACTAATCAGATGCATTGCTATGAAATCATTCAATTCGGCAAATATTTCTCGCTTAAAATCTTATATAATAGTAAACATAGCAAAAACTGTATGTGTATAAAATTGTCTAACTTCTATCAGAGTCTAATACAAACAATATTATACGATTATGTAATCTTGTAGCAAAATAATTTAAAATAAAAATGTGAACAAAATTATAATGAAACTATACATGAATCATAAAGTAGAAGGCTTGGTCAAAGAATATATTTGTACTATTTACCTCGTCCTCATGCGTCTCTTTTGGTGGTAACTGCGGCTGTGAAACAAAGACAATAACAGCTTGTTTAACAGAATAAAACTTAATTTACATAATGACATTAATAACACAGGCCTCGACATTAACACTGGCCCGCTGTCCCGGCTCTGTTTTGGGGGATGTCAGGCTAGGTCGGACCACAAGGTTTTCCTTTTATTCTGGCCTGGTGGGCCACCAGTTTCAGATTATTTTATACAATTGGTCATAAGGTCATCATTTCAAATCATTTCTATCGCTTGTTCTTGTCCTCTACCCTCGCACCACAATTAATAAAAAATCTTCATCGCATATAATTTTTTAACAAAATGACAACTTTCCACCCATGCACACAAACAATTGTCAAGACCAGTTAAAAGTCTTCTAGCCTCAAAGAGCTGAAGAGGATGTATGAATGTATGTATGATTTTAAATTGTGTTGTCATTTCATATAGTTGCCATCTTGTTTTGATAAGCACAAGAGCTTCGCAAAAGTCTGCATGGCGTCGCTAGTAGTGATGATGTTAGGACTTTTTGTGAAGCTAATGCATTGCTGCGGATGCCTAGATTTTACTAGGGTTGCACTGTGTAACAAGTATGCTGCAATATTTTCGTGAAACACATTAGCTATCGCAATAAGCCTTCGACGTACCGATATAAACCAAAGGCCATGACGGGTTCATGGACTGTCCGCTAGGTGTCACAACAGTGTCTAATATTGCACAGACGACTAAGTTTACTGTAACTTTGTACTTAAAATAAAGCCAAGTGGTAACTGTTGTAATCATATGCAGTGTCAGCTCTGGTTTGCCCGTCCCATTTTTTGAGCTGTAACTCGATACGGATTCTCAAAAATTCAGGCATGTTGCGGCATCAGTACTATGTTGTCAGTATATGTCAGTACCTGTTGTCATTCTCAAAACACGACCCGCTGTGGGTTCGACAGCAGCATCTAATTCTCTGCAGTAACATTATGTGCCATGTGGAATACTGCCAGAAAGTGTAGCAGTAAATCATGAAGGACGAAATAAATAACAGCCAAACTTGCATATTTCAACTTGTAATGTGATGTATTGCAAACATTGTGGTTTTTTAAATCAATTTGTATACATGTAAAAGTTCGGGCCAGTAACTTTTTTGGGGGCCACTAACTTTTCAAATCTGCTGGCCTGATGGGCCACTGGATACAAAAAGCTTAACGTCAAGGCCTGTGATACAATACTAATGAGGCTGAAACAAAGACATTGATAATCACTGTCACTTCATACTCAGCAGTATTTCTTCTGTTGAGTCAGGAGTCAAGTAGTACTGATCGGCTAGCCTAGTAATTGTGTTCAATGCTCCTACACCAGTACAGTAATTAGAAGTTTGGGACAAAACTGGGTGGAACCGAACCACTAGACCAATAAGACTTCAGCCCTTGTAGCCTGCGAGTCTAGTATTGTCATCCTTGAGGCTGGTGTACTTCACCACGGAAAGCCAGCAGCAGTTTAAAACATAACAAGTAGTATTGAAGGACTCACCTTGTAACTATGTACAACAACAAACTCATCCAGGTGCCCAATGTTTTGTGTATTCACATATACTAAATAAGGCAGTTACAACACACAAGGATTACTTTCAGTTAAATGTTGGTTTCCCCCGCAATGGCGTCTTCATGAGCCAGTGGGGCTACTGTTACTAACCCTGGTGGAGGTGGGCTGATCCAGTGGAACAAATTTCATATAAACCTTTGCCCCAGTTGCTGCTTCAACCAACGAGATACTAAGAATTCTGTTACAACCGGGCAATTTGTGTTGGTAAATGTACCTTGCTTTGAATTTTTGAATTCCAACTGCATGGAATGTCTCTGTGACTGTTGCCAATGAATGCAATATTTCTTATCCCTGATACTTTTAACATAATTCAAAATACTAACTAATATGCATTTGTACGACTCTCAGAAGTATAAGACAATATAAATATTCTGTCAAACAAATGCCACATGATATACTGTATTCGTCCTATTAAGCGTACAGTACGCTTGACAAATTTTTTAGATGCAAAAGTCATAAATTGTATTTATACCAAAATCTGTGTAAAAAACAAATGATGAAACATTTTCTGCAAGGAGGCACCACTGTTTTTTATTAATCCACCAGATGGCACCATGGTTTTTTCCGTCACTGAACCTTGAAAAGAAATGGCGTGATTGCTCTATTAAAGCATGTATGCTTCATAGGACGAATACGATAACTATTAAATTATGAAATGTTTTTTTTCCAGAAAGTACATATTTGTTTGCCACTTACCACTTCCTCATAAGTTTCTTCGATTGCTGCTCGAGGCTGTGAAACAAAGGAAGAAACAGGGACAGGATAAGAAATTATAGAATGAAACAAACACAGCAGTGATAACATAATACTACATGGAAAGGCACGCCATTCATAAGATAAACCATCCTCATCCAATATAGCTAAATTCATGGTTTAAAATCTACTTTTAAATTATAAAAGCAGTTATAATCAATGTGGCAAGAACTCCACAAAACAGTTCTTTAAATTCCGTTTAATAGCACAATTAAATTTACCTTGCTTGATCTATCTGTCGCTATGTCATAACAGTCATAACAGGCTTGTCAATGTGGTATGGTAAATGGCACCACTTCATAAATCATTGCATTGGCTTCCTGTCCAATATTGCACAGACAGCTTCAAACATCTAATTCTAATCTACTTTTCATTCCCAGTGTTAAGACAAACATCGAAACTACAGCTTTCTCAGTTGTTTCACTTATTAAACTAGATGCAGAGGGGAACTGACAGAGAAAACTCAAAGGAGTACAAATACACATCCAAAAGAAATGTTCACCAGTTATTTCGGAAAGTTAACTTAAATTTGTATGCTTAAATGCCAGGAACATAGTAAATAAAAAAAGTGAGTTAGACATTATGGTAGCAGATATTGACCCTCACGTAATATGTATCACAGAATCATGGGCAAATAAAGATATAGTAAGTAAATGCTGAGTTAGCAAATAATAAAGATATAGTAGATGCTGAGTTAGCACTGACAGGTTATGTAATGTTTAAGAAGGACAGGCGAGAGAGAAGGGGAGGTGGAGTAATTTTATATATTAAAGAAATCATATGAAATAACACTGAAAAATTAAGCAGATTGTGAGGAAGCAATTTGGTGCAAAATAGTTACCAAGAACTCAACATAAACGATAGTAGTTTATCGTAGTCCAAACACAGGACAAGATATAAATATGTAATATATAAGATATAAAACTACAAAAGGCAATAAGGGAGGTGAGTGAGGGTATGTGTGTGTGTGTGTGCGCGTGCGCGTGTGCGTGCGTGTTACAATGGGTGATTTTAACCATGGCCATATACAATGGAAATCATTAGAGATTGCTGGAGGTGATGACCATCAGTTTCTACTTCTAACACAGGATCGTTTCCTTACTCAACATGTCTTGAAACCAACCAGGGGTGGGAATGAGTTGGGTTTAATTTTGTCTTCTCAAAATGAATTAGTTGACAATGTTAAAGTACAAGAACCATTGGGTTCCAGTGATTATAACCAGATAAGTTTTAATATAAAAGTAAAATAGGGAATACATATAAAAAACAATGGAGGAGAAACTTCAATAAAGCCCAATATCAAGAGGTGAGAACATATCTAGTGAATATAGATTGGAATAACTTGCTGAAGAACAAGACAGCAACAGAATGCTGGACTTGTTTAAAAGATGAGATTGGGGGCATTACTGAGAAAAAAGGGAAAAGGTCCAGGAAGAAATTACAAAGTGGGTAGATGACAGGTCACCAGTGGATGTAGTCTACTTAGATTTTCAAACAGCTTTCGATAAAGTGCCACATCAAAGTATTCAGAAATGTTACAAATGATACAGATAAACAAAGTTTACAGGAAGATCTAGATAAATTGGTTAAATGGTAAAAAAATGGCAAATGCTATTAAATGTTTGGAAGTGTAAATGCATACACATAGGACATGGAAATATAGACGAAGAATATAAAATATGGGATGCTGTAATAGGTAGAACCACAAAAGAAAATGATTTAAGAGTAACATTCTAAAGGTAATCAAATTCTAGGGCTAATTAGGAGAACTATAACATATAAGTAAAAACAGCTAATTATACCCGTGTACAAAGCAATAGTTAGACTGCATTTGGAATATTGTATACAAGGAGGCCATCTTGTAAGAAGGACAGAGACAAGTTAGAAAACAATACAACGAAGACCAACTAAAATGATTCCAGAATTGAGTTATGAAAACCGTTTATTAGAATGTGGTTTGACAACATTAGAGACCAGGAGACTAAGAGAAGACCAAATAGACCATTTCACTAACATTTTATGAGCTCTTTGTCTTAGTGAATCACTTATTACAATGTGGTTTAACAACACTAGAGACCGGGAGACTAAGAGAAGACCAAATAGAAGTGTTTAAAATAGTGAATGGTTATGAGGATATTGTAGGAATACGTTCTTCAAACTTAAAGAATTAAAGGCAGTAGAACCAGAGGACACAAAGCAGCATTAGTTAAGGAGCAGTGTAGGTTGGACATGAGAAAGTACTCTTTCTCACAGAGGGTGATAAATGAATGGAACAAACTGTCAAATGATTGTGTTAATGCTAATAGTGTGAATATGTTTAAAAGTAGAATTGACAGATATCTTATAAGGGCAGGCTATACATAGATGATAAAATGGTTGCACTCTCGATAAGCCAATGGCTTCCTTGTCCTGTTTAAACTTGCTATCCTCCATAGCTCCTCAGCATATAAATCCAACTGTTTACAACTGGAATTGCTAATCAATTAGAAACTTAACCCATTTTGTTTTGGTGCGCTGCTGAGCTTGGGTCTCCTGAGGATTTTAACTCAATGGAAGTGTCTTATATTGTATTGCATTGTATAATGCTTGTTAAATTTAATACATTCATACATTATATGTGTTGAGTCCTAACAAAATTAGTCACATGTACAAATTTTAAACTACTGAGTTATCTATATCATTGGAAAGAGCAGATATTAAGGTTTTGTGTGATGCATACTATAAGGACATAGCTCACTCATAGCTGAAGTTACACTGCAATGAACATACATGGGGTAGAAACGTTCAAACTGAGAAAAATGCATTTCAAGTTCAAGTACATGTTACTTCAAGCATTGAATTTGTGCACAGCTGAAGATATTGAAAATATGAAATAATGACATATTAAAACAATTATGAGCAAAAGAATTTAGCCTGTACATCGATGTAATTGTATTTTTTTTAACAAATATGGCAACAGAACCACTGTAGACACAAACAATCTGGTTTGTCAGGTTAGTGATTTTATTAGTCAACTCACAATGTACTGGAAATGGTTAACTTATTGATCAAACTAAAAACGTTTGCTATTTAAAGAATATATTCAAGTACTACATACCACCTCGTCATATGTCAATGGGGCACTGTCTACATCATCTGTGAAACAAAGGTGATCATAGTGGTTTGGCAGAATAAAAATGTACAAAATATATTAACGTTGATATTTCAACTTCCATGGAATCACACATAGTAAAGTTTATGCCAGTATGCATTGATGGTTTTGGTGAGACAGTAATAATTTACATACCTGCTTCTACATCCTCATCATCATCTTCTGTAATCTCATCTGCAAAGGTAGAATAGGGTTCCTACAAAAATTAAACAATTGTTATAAGCATGTGAACAAAATGTGGGCAATCCTATGTATAAGCACATATACCATATTCGACATATTAAGCGTACATGCCCTAATTAGCATACACCCCCTTTTTTAATCAGTAGAATCCATAATTATTGTAATTTGACTAGTGTGGAACAAATAAAAAGTGTTGCCTTCTGGTGTTACACAGTTGGCACCACTTTTCAGTTGTTCTGCACTTGTTGCCAAATGACACCACTAGTGTTGAACAGTTACCTTATTGTCTAGAGAAACAAATGTTGGTGCACACTTATAACAACACATTCCTTTACATTTTTTCATGACCCAATTTTTTTCAAGCATACTGCAATTTGAATATGGTATGCCTGTTTTGTTTATTTTTGGGACCATTCCAAAAGCAGTTACTTGTGGACATATCGACTTGAGACGTTTCTGTCTAACATTTGGAGAAAGAAAACAATTTACTGATTTACAGATGGCCATACATACATACATACATACAAACAAACATACATACATACAAACAAACATACATACATACATACATACAAACAAACATACATACATACATACATACATACATACATACATACATACATACATACAAACAAACATACATGCATACATACATGCATACACACATACAGAATACTATAATTGTGCTAAAGGCATCAGACAACAGAACGTCTGGACATCATACCCTGATATCAGATGATGGGTCAACAAAGGTCACAGTCATACAAATTCGTTACACATGGACAACATTCTTTCAGAGAATGGATTTGTGCCTCATCTTACTCTAACTCACCTCTTCTTCAATACATTTATCCTTGTCAATTCCTGGATCCTCATAAGTGTCTTCTTCGACAGGCTCTGACAAAAAGTGTAGGTGTTAATTAGCACTGACTCTATAATCGGACTCTGTAAATATAAAATTGTGATTCGGTCACAATAATAATACATTGTACTAATATAACACAACTAACAGCACAACATTACTTAAAATGCCTGTGCACATCACAAAATAATATCTTAAAAACATATTATTTAGATCATTATAACACTAATATTCTACACAAGTAGAAAGTCTACTTCACCAAGTTACCACACGTGGCTAAGACATGTTAAAAACCTAAGAAATCCAGTAATTTCTCTTAGTTCTCCACAATTACAATGATTACTACAGATTTGGGGATTTAAAAAAAAATCCATCACAGTACTCATTTAAACAGCTGAATTAACTTGGGGAAAATGCATAGTGAATTTCTTTCTTGGCTTAATTAATATTTGTTTGCAAATTGATATGTGTGGATTAAAATGACATCTAATATAAAGGTACCTGAACAAATTACTTGGATGTTAAAGATTTGTTGTAAACTTTGTTACTACTGCAGCCCTAAAGTCAACAGTTTGAATAACTCTGCAGAAACTGCTCTTGAAATCCTAGTGCACTTGTCATATTCATTAAAGTTTGTCCCTTGAATAAAATGAAGCAGTGCTGTGGAGTGTTTAAAGCTGCCCATGTTGTATTACTTATAGCATATTAAGTGTTACTCACCAACTGTCTCATTGACATAATCAACCTACAAAAATAAACAACTGTTATTCACATGTGAGCAATATGCCTCATACATATGAACACACAGGAAATAAAGACAATTAGAAAGAGAAGGAGGACAGTACTAGAGGACTGGATCAATCAACATATAGATAAAGGATGGATTGGAAACAAACAAGAGCAGACAGTGTCTTAACATCTCGAAGGCCATCACCAAGATAAAACAAAACTAACCCTCTCACACTGAAGACAAGAATGGGAATATTCTTTCTGTAAATAATACCATACTAGAAAGATGGCCAGATTATAGCAAAAAACTATATAACTATCAACTAAACCCAGAAACCAGCCTACAAAATACAAAAAAGAGAAACAGAAGAAGCAGTATGCACACTGAAGACAAGAAAATCACAATTAAGTGCCTATTTGTGGCCATTTTACTTCAGATGTGAATGCTGCGTGGACCTTCAGTTCAGAAACTAAGAGAAAATTGCAAACTTTTGAGATGAAACATCTTCGGTGAATCCTAAAAATATCCTCCAAAGATCACAAGACCAATGATTTTGAAGTGCAATCCATCAATAAGCTAGGACCTCAAGAACCAATCTTGAATATAATGAAAAGCAGAAAGTTCCAATCGCATGAAAACACAACAGCATAGCTAAAGAAAGTCTACAGGGCAGTGTGAAAGGAGGAAAAACAAGAGGACGGCCAGGAAAGATGTGGCTCAATACCATCAACAATTGGACACACAGAACTGCTCGAGGCAACCCAGGACAGAAACCAGTTGTGGAGGGTGATTGATGAGTCATACACCCCAACGATTGTCTCCGTCAAGAGATGAGCGAGATATAGACACGTGCAAGCACGTCTTCTTCCTTCACAGAACCATTTCAACAGCTCTAATGTTGTGCAGTTAGTAGTAAGGAAAGTGTTGCATCACACCACACCACACCACACCACACCACGGACATCTCAACTTCAGATATTTCTGTGCAACATTTGGAGTTCTAAAGAAAGCAAAAGAGGGATGGATGGAAGGACGGACAAATGGAGACACTGTGAGACAGGTATTTCTCATGAAAATAATTGGTAGTGTCCTGTTGAAATCTAGTCTGTTTCTGGCAATACATACACACTTTTTGCGAATATATTTAAGTTATTACTTTTCAGCTTTGTAAGGCCCATTTAAAAACGTTACTGGGCCGCTGTTCTACACACAATGATGTCAGATGAGGGGCCGCCAGACAGAAAAAGGTGACAAATTCTTTCAGAGAATATATATGTGCCTGATCTTTTTCTAACTTACCCCGTCTTCAGCATCACTAAATTCACCCTCTTCAAACCCTGGATCTTGATAAGTGTCTTCTTCGACAGGCTCTGAAAAAAAGTGGAATATATATATATATATAAATATAAAATTGTGATTCTGTAAAAATAATAATATAACAATAAATAATAAAACACATTATATAGCACAGTTAATTTCTATGAACATCACACAATGTTTTAAATATAGCTGTAGAAGAGAAAGAAAAGGAAGTCCATTTTGATCTGCACCAAGTGGTTAGTTGGATATATGTCTACTACACTAACTTCTAAAACATAAAATGGACTTTTATTGTTTTGATTACTCAACAGATATGTTGCTGAAGATTCAAAACAATGAAAGACAATTTTTTAGGGAAAACACTGGTCAGAACAATGAACCTGTGCTATGTAAAACCGTGTCAGACTGGTCAGTGACAGGTCAAAGGTTGAGAATTAAAAAGAAAGCAGCACATGTCACAACACTTCCGCATTAGAATGGTGACAAATCTGTCCGACTTAATGGACCAGGTCTCCTTGTGTATGTTGCCCTGGTGACAAGAATAAGGACACACGCACCTGCAGGTAGTGGCCTGCTGGCTTTCACCTGTCCGGCCATCTTGAAACTTCTGAAATGAGACACAAAATAAAAACTGTGGAAATAAAAATGTGTCACAGCAGAATAATTAAGTGCCATAGGCTAAGTCTATTCATTGGAGTAAATCACAGTAAACTTTGTCAGTGTAATATGATGCATTTTACTTGGGTGTCTTGATCTCATCAAAGGTACCCGAGGTGTTACCTGAAAAACTGGGTGCATGCATGCATGCATGTGTGTGCGTGTGTGCATGTGTGTGCAAGCGCTTGTGTGCGCATGTGAGTGTGTGTGAATGTGTATGGATGTATGAGTATATCATTGTGTGTGAGTGTGCTTGCATGCATGTGTGTGTATGTTTGTGACTACACGTGTGTGTCCACATATCTGTACAAAGCAAACTGGAGCATCAAACAAATCTAACATGATACTACTGACAGCACTGTGCACTCATTCAGAGAGCACCAATTGTGCTACCCATTGTGCTGACACTGGCTCAACTGGTTTGATGCTCCCTTCTGACTCGGAAGTACGGTACCACAGGCTGGCAGCCCGCCAAGGACACCCGTCCACACGACGCGTCTAGCTCTAGGCAGAGCTGGTGGTCTCTATGTAAAGTTGTAAACCCACTAACATGAAAATGACTTCTACTCCTCCTAGGATTGCTGTTATATATGTGCGCCTAAATACACACGAGTGCCATCGAAGGCAAAACACCAGATCTGGGGAGTGGACAAGGAAGCCACTCGATTATGTTGACTCAAGAACATGCATGAACGCACACTGTAACAATATTAACATGACACAGATAAACATACGTTATACACCACACCTGTAGTGTAAGCATAGAACATACCTGACGCAATCCACACACACAATGCAAGGGTATCCACAAAAGGATGTCAGTATAAACTAACATCCACTAACACTCCACTGTTCCTCTCCTATTTCCAGATATCAGCAGTAATCCAATTTGATTATAGCAACAAACATCACCAGCAGTGCTAATTACATAACACAGTCTTCTAGTCATGAGAACACCTGTTAAATCAACCCAGCAATGACAAAACTACTGCAAAGTTACACAAAGTGTTGACAGACAGAGAGAGTCATCCAATCAGGCAGTGGTTCTGTCCACAGGGATAGTCCCTACATCTAAAGAAACCACTGTGGGGGGGGGACACAAGGGCAGTCAGGCGTGACGCACAGCTACCAACAGAATCACTGCAAGAAAGAATGGAGGGGCAGCATTTTGAGGTCACTCAATGGAGCCTGACGGGTGTGAAATCTGGCTGACTGTTTGTGGTCCTGTAATGTGTGTGGGAATTTCCAATAATTGCTATACATGCTAGGCGTATTTTATGGGGTTGTAACTTATTTGTCACAAAGTTCAACATGGAATAAATGACAATAGTTGAATAGACAACATTTGTGTGTTAACGGAACAAATTATCTGATAATTGTGTTAATACTAGTAGTATGAATATGCTTAACATGCCCACCCTCGGTTGGGGGTGGGTTTGGGGGGTTCAAACGAACCATCCTTTCTGAGAAAATTTCTTTTAACTAAAATTTTTCAGAAATCATCCCATAAATCCTGGCTGATTGCGTACGTCCGAACACCCTTTTCAAAACCCTGAGGATCAGAATAAAAACATGACAGACATCGGATAAGGGCTATCTATTTCGAATAAGGGCCATCTACACATAGATGAAAAATTGTTGGACTCTTGATAAGCCAATGCAATGGCAATGATTTCCTTGTGAACTTGCTATCTGGGTGTTGTGCTGGATAGCAGTTATGTTAGAATTGTTAACGTCTCAGACTCAACGTTTCAAGTGTTTAAAAATTGCATATGAATTTAATTATAATTGAATATTTCTTTTTTAACCGTTTCAGTGCCAGCCAAGTCAGATAGCACAAGATGACTTACTGCCGTGCACTTTGTTCAGACTCTTGACTTGTCAGAGTTAGACTTCTTCTTACTCTCAATAACTCAGAGTCAGAGACAGCCAGTGACAATAAATCAGACTCAGAGTTGAACTGTTGACTATTCCAGCGTTTCTCCACCGGGGGTCCTCGGTCCACCGGGGGTCCTGGGGGGCCGCAGAGAGCTGCCAGGGGGTCCGCAAGATGGATAGGGAAAATTATAGTTTTAAATTAACTGGTAAAATTTTAATAAGTTTAAGTTTCTGACCTAACTATGAAATTTACCAAACTTTTCCTCATGTATCTGCTATACATACATACACATCACGTTAATAAAACCATAAATTTACTGTTGTATAACGATCGAAAAATGAAAACTAAACGCAAAGCTCCACGTATGCTCATGGTAATGTACTACTGTACTTAGAAAATTGTATATGTGCACAAATGATGTCAAGATCAGGCTTTCGTACATTTTGCTCATCTATGTATACAGCTCAACTGTGATGGAATCATACTGTATACAGCATCCACAGATTACATGGATGTTACAATAATGTGTTTAGACGATTACTCAGACTACCCAAATACTGCAGCGCTTAAGCTATGTTTGCGGAGAGACTGACTCCTGACTGTAAAGCAGTCATATGAAACCTTGTACTCACATCAGATGGAAATCAAGGTCCAATACCAAGCCTAAGGGCAAGGCAAGGGCAAGGATAAGGTAGTCACTTTATAAACATAATGATAATGACCTTGTGTAATCATACTGTGTGTATAAATATATATATATTATATATTATGTATAAGAGGTCTAACTGTTCTTTATACAGAGGTATAATTAGCTTTCTTCCTAGTATGTTGTTTCTCCTAATCAACCCAAGAATTTGATTACCCTTTGAAGCTGCAATATCACACTGCTCTGAAACTTTCAGTAACAGTAGTACCCAGAACAGTATCTCCCATTTTATTGTTTACAGATTCCCTCCGACCTTCTTGTCTAATACATGAAACTTGGACTTACATTGATCAGTATTACGACCTTTATTATTCTATATAAGTTATATATATATATATATATATATATATATATATATATATATATATATATATATATATATATATATTACAAGCAAGAAGTCCCCGGCTCTGTTAGTGTTGTCGCTGATATTTTATTGGTATTATATATATTATAGCCACACAACAATCGTATGACAGCATAATTATATACCTCAAAATAGTAACAGTAAAAATCTACTGACAAATATCTCGATAACAAAATATAAGATAATGTAAAAAAAAGCAAAGACTTCGCACATATATGAAAAAAATATTAAAAGTTCACAGATGGTGCAAATATCTTTAAATTTTACTCATAAACAAGTATCTTGCTTGCCCAAATCACACAATTCAGTAATAAATAATTCTTCAGGGAACATTGAAGTGTTTATTTTTGACATTACTAATGTTTGGACCGTATCATAAGGAAAATTGGACATTTCACTACAAAAAGATGTTGTCGTTTTGGAATGAATGGTGAATTTCGAGGACAAATTTATCGAGATATTTTCATTAATTGATATCTACAATGGAATTATTCAAACCTAGACATCGTTCACATCCAATGTAGCAACTATTTTGTGAAAGTAGGGTTGGCTCTGAAAAGAGCCGTTTTGTGTCTTCGGGCGACTGCTGGGCGAAGTTCACTGCTAGTGAGCATTTGTTCATGGGCATTGGTCGCGAATAAACACACTAGCCGTGACGAGAGACGTCGTTGGCGGTTCCTGTGCTGCTGCATCCACAGGAACTCTTCCAGGTACGTGACTAACAGAGGTCGCACCGGGCCGAACTGTCTCCGGAGTTTCCTCTTTGCTCTATTTATTACTGAATTGTGTGATTTGGGCAAGCAAGACACTTGTTTATGGGAATTATGACTTATAAATAAGATATAAAGATAGTTGCACGATATGTGAACTTTTGATTATTTTTTGATATATGTGCGATGTCTTTGCTTTTTTACATTATCTTATATTTTTTGTCGAGATAGGCCTATTTGTCGGTGGATTTTTTTTTTATTTTCACAATTAAATTAAACTCTATTTTTTTTCTTAGACTGCGTACAAGATATTTGTCAGTGAAATCACCTGTCTGGTTCGATTTTTTTTGGCTTTTTAACATTAAATTGTCGATTTTTAGAGTTTTTCGTAACATTAAATCGCACGTTTTCTTAATTTTTTTTATTTTCTTACACTGCGGTACGAAATATTTGACCGTGAAATCGCCTTTCCGGTTCTGATGCCACCGTGATATTGTTACAGCACATTTCGGATGATCGCCATATTAACAACACCGGCCATTGCCGGTATAGCGTTGTTTTGGGCACTAAAAGTGCGCTCAAACACAATTTTTTTTACAAATATACGTCCGTTTTGTACCTGGACACATTTATTACTCGTCCATCCTCCTCAAAACAAATGCAAGTAAATACAAATCCACAGATTGATAAGTCAGATAATGAGTCAGACTCAGAGACCACAGCCCAGGGCCAGGCACAGCGACTGTAAAAGGCAGAATTGCTCGAATAATGCTAGCAATACAAAAAAGAGCTTAGCCGTAAGACAACTACAACGGCAAAGGACGTTTTTGATACACTTGATGCTTTTATAAGGAATAATGGAATCAACTGGACAAACTATCGGAGTATGTACAGATGGCGCCGCCGCGATGACTGGCAGACACGCGGGAGTCGTGCAAAGAATCAAAGCTGTCGCCCCCCGTGCCGTTTCAACACACTGTTTTTATTGTACACAATCAGAGACGCACTTGCTGCAAAGGACATTGAACCAGGGCTTCACGAGCTTATGAACACGGCCGTGACCATTGTGAACTTATTTATTTATTATACTTATTAAAGCAAGAGCCACAAACTCCAGGTTATTCACCGCACTCTGTGAAGAAGTGGGCGCTGACCACCACTCCCTGTTCATGCACCTAGTCACACAGGTGAGATTCAGATGGTTATCATATCACGCATGTTCAGCCTAAGGCTAAGGGAGAGTTGTGACTTTTTTAAAGAAGAGGGAGGCCCTTATCATTTACTATTTATTGATTTTGTTGGTGTTAGTTTCGAATTCGAAGATGGTCGCCATGTCTTAGATGCTAACTGTGGTTGATTAAAAGACAAGCTGTCATTTTTTAGATGCAATATATGGAACATGCCAGTGATGAATATTACTATATAGCTTGCCATTCCATTTGAAAATTAGCAAATATATTAGTTTTTTGCGGGAATGGATGAAGAATAGAAACATTTAAATAAAGGTAATATGGCACATGTGTGTATACTGGAAAGCTACATAAATTGACTAGAAACAAACAAAACGCAAACACAATGTTGAATGTATTTATGAATAAGTGGGTTTGGCCATGGTTTCATTAGTTCGTATAACAGGCATACAACTGAATGACATTTATAGTGATTGAGACTGGTATTATGTAAATGAGTTTGCTTAATGCAAGGCATCATTGTTCTTATTTTAGACTCTTGTAGAATGCACATACATCCCTACACCTTGTATGATGCATAAAGAGAGAACTGAAAGAGTATAACAGTACTTTGGAGGGCAAGTTTTGGACAGAACCAAAAAAACTTTTAAAAATAATCTTTTTCACTAGTAAATACTAATAAAAAAAAGGAGGCGGCGGTAAAAAAGGAAGCGGGCGGGGACAAGAAACTAGTTTCTTTTTACTAGGACTAAGTTTGATTCAATGATTTTAGTCCTATTCCGGGAATTGGTAGGCATATGAGAACGAGTGTTGATTATATAATATTATGTAGGTGCAACGTTCGAATGCTTTAGCAATTCAGTGGGATGGGACAGAACGAGTCAGACTTGCTTATTATGCAATGTTACGCCTAAGACAATGAGGCCTCTAATATTATAACATGTCTACAGTCTGGTCTGGCATGACCTCGCAATGCCGGAGCTCATTAGGTGGCGTTAGTGGTGTTGTGTTAAGAAAGTTGAGCAAAATGTGTTTCTGCAGAGCCTCATTTATACAGGGTGCGAATTACGGTCCATAGCAGCTGACATAGACCACCTATGATAAAAGTGTGCACATGCTTGTAAAGCTGATTAATCATACATTATGATGAGATACAACATGTTTTATTTCTTTAATAGGAAGTTATTTTTTATTCAAGGTGAACATTTCATAATTTGTTAATTGTCACAAATGTGAGTTTCACCGTGATTCGCAGAAAAGACATTTGTATGTCTTTCATTAATCATTTATTAACATTACTAGAAAATTTTGGGCTTGGCTAGCTCTGGCTAGTAACGTACGCCACTCTTAAAATTGATGCTCCCACGTGCGACAATGTCAACAATTCATTGTGTTTTGGGCCGCTAGATGGCGCCGCCCATGCAATGATCAATTTCTGCTACACAAATAATGATTTACGGCACACATACTTAGCGTCCGGTGAAGGGTGAACTTTGATTTACAAACATAATTACTTGTAGATTCTGCGTTTATTGATATATTTACATAGTCTAGCAGGATGACTTGTGAACTCTGAAAACTAAAGTTGACACTACAAATCTTTATGCAAAATAACAACACAAGTCCAGCGTAGATTGAAATAGGCCAAAGAATGACATTTAGATTTATTAATTAAGGAGCAGGAAATTAGGCAAGCTTACACCATCAAAATAAGATACATCAAATAATCTCAGCAAGCATGCCGGCCCCCAAAAGGTGTTTACACATAATTAGTAAATCATGCCTATCAGCTACCCACTACCAGTACTATCTGTACCACTACTGACTTATATACAATTCACATGGTATCGGTGGGGGTCACTACAAATCTTTCTGTGTCTCAGATTGTCATCTTATGACCAGCAACATTTACTAGACCCATGGGCAAAGGTGTGGCCCTCAGGTGTCATGGAACGAGGTTTTTTGAATAAGTGGTCATTTCAGACCCGTTATAAACATTGTGATTGCTTTCTTTTTAATCGGTCATTCAACCAGATTACCACTAACAAGTTGAACATTGTAACAATGCTGGTATTGGATGTCACATTAACAACTGCTGTGCTAACCATATGTTTTATGCAGGTGATTTATGTGTTAATGAACGTAGTCCCTATGGTCTACAGGCTTTGCTAAATATATGTTCTAAATATGGTTTTGAAAATAATATTTTATATAACCCTATAAAATCTATATGTATGGTTGTCAAACCACATGGCTATCAACTAAAATGTCCCCATATTTACTTGAATAACAACAAACTTGAATATGTTGAAAAGGCCAAATATTTAGGTGTATTCATTTGTAATGATCTGAAGGCGAATATGAAGATATGTTAAGACGTCTGCGTAGTTGTTATGCCAGGTCTAACAGTATCATTTGGAAATTTCACAACTGTTCAATTGGTGTAAAACTGCATGTATTTCATGCCTATTGTACAATTTATTGTTCCCAACTCAAGAGTACTTGTTTGAAACTGAAAGTTGCCTACAGCAACACGCATAGGCAAATTTTAGGATACAATAGTTGGGACAGTGCCATTTGTATGTTTGCTAACAATTCCATTAATAATTTTGATGCCCTGTTGAAAAGAATATTTATGGTTTTAGAAAACGGGTTTATGACATTGAAAATAATTTTATAAAATGTATGAACACCATAAATATTCTCAATGGACCCATGTGGTCTAGGTGGGCACAAGCACTTTATTGTGTATAGTGGTGATTTTACATCCCAATTATATATTTTAAATTAGTTAAAAACATAATTACATTTTTATGTACATGTATACTTGCTCAATTGCATATGGGTTTATTTACCTGAAATAAAAATATTCGTATTCGATTCTTAAAATAGAAAGCAACGCCACCTAATGAGCATGTTGTAAACTGATACTTTGTCATGTTGTCACAGTGAGCATTTTTTAAATTAGCTTGTTTAATTGATTAATTAGACGTGTATCTATACAAACACAGTCCCTTGATCTATGCAATCAATCTGATATATGACCTAGTGGCTACATCCTGAAGACAAATTGTTTTATTATACTCAACAATGTATACACTACTTACTTGAATCATAAAATAGAATACAAGTGTACCTAATATATTTCACTAGTAGATCTTCTAACAAATAATTGTTGCATGGTACATAATGTTATATAAATGATCAAAACTGTCACCAGCAGTTGTTTATTTATTGTTGATCTACTTAGCATTACTTATATAGGCACGTTGTAAACAGTACACCATTTCCATTATATATTACTTGGAGTTCAATAAATACTATATATAATATAATACTTAGGCTCACAAATATTGTATTTTCTCAAAGGTATTTCATTACATAGACATACATCACACATTGTGTGTGTGTAACCATGCATCATGATACATGATACAACTTCATCATCATCATCATGTGGTGCCATCCAATCACGGAAGGTCAGCTATCACGGACTGCTACTCATATCTGCATTGTGCCATTCTGAGCAGATCTTCATACATCATGTTCTCCATCCATGATTTTCAGTTGTCTCTGCGTGTCACTCTTGGTCTTTGTCTGCCTCTTAGTCGTATTGTCAACCATTCTCTCCAATATTTCCCTTTGAATTCCTTCTTGTCTGTCGATGTGACCAAAACCACTTCAGTTACAGCTATTAAAGACGCAGCAGCACTGACAACACACGTGTGTAGCATATGAACATCGTATCATATTTAAGTCTTTATAACATGGTCCCATATAAGGTGACAAAATGTGTAATTTTTTAATGTCTGCAACTCTGTTGAGAAAGTGGATGGGGGTGTCTTTAAAATATTCTAGCATGAATACTAATTAACATACAACTATAAAACTGATATCATGATGTATCTTAATAATAGACCTTTCCAGTGATGTAAAACTCTTTGCATATCTTAATTTTCTAAAAATGGTCCAGCTAGGCTCCAACAACTAATAAAGTATAACGATGTAGTGTTATAATTTTTTATAATTGATTAAATTTATGTATGTGCCAACTATTATATTTCATACACTTATGTAGTTAACTATTTTTGCATGTCTTTTATATTTTGGTATTACATTAAAATTTTGATTTATACACCATTTGGAAATAAAAAAAATAAAATTATTTTGGAAAAGAACTGTTTTGGGAAATTTGCGTTATGCATGTTTGACGCTGAAATTCAACTTTTTAAAAACTCAAACTTTTACCATTAATCACTCAGGTTTAGTATAGTCCATGTAATTAATAACACTCCCGCCTTGATCATAGATAAAATTCAGTCTCACTCATTGCAAGGTTTCAGCTCCAATGCGAAGAATGTCTTTCTGTCACAATATAGCTCAAGTTGTAATATCCGGAATTGTTATATATGCCACTTATACAATAACTAATTGCTGTTAAATGTTTGCTAACTCATTTCTTCTTCATACCATCTCACATATTATAATAATATATGTTATATATTGATTGTCTTTATTTAAGCATATACTCATGCAATACATTCAAGTTATTTGTTATGTATCCAGGGTAGTTAAAATATGGGACAAAATGTGGCAGCCCTATCAACTTTGCACTGTTGTGTCATGGACATACAGCGTTATGGACGTACATAAAATGTGATCGTACACAACGAAGATAAACCATAAAATATGATAAATAAAATAAAGTAAAGTACTCAGGATTAAAAATGTACTTGGTGTTTTTTTATAATTAAATTACTAGACAATACAATAAAAAATGTGAATTTTGTGTTATGGACGTTCATGCTTGATGTGAGCCAAATTGGAACCAGGATTCCTAAAATCATGCTGAACGTAGGGAAATAAAATTTGACAGTTACACTGCTATGTCACCCTATGTCACCCTATGTCACCCTATCTCATTGCTACATTAAAAAATCTGTAAAAAATTTAAAGTTGAATTTTTCTGAAAGGTTGCATATTGTACACCGCCGTCTTTGACATCAAATATTTTGTGATTCATGCAATGATATTGATACATCAGTCATGTTTCCCTTTAGTACAAATGTTTATCTTCAAAATGGTACCTTACTTATATAAATAAACCTAATTTGAAACAAATTATGGTAAGGTTGACTATTTGGGAGAATTGTCCTTATGCAGAATAACAACGCAAGTCCAGTGTAGAGTGAAATAGGCCAAATAAATGACATTTAATTCAGTAATCATGTGCTAGCAATTATGCAAACACTCGCCATCAAAACGACATGCATTATCACAACACGCATGCCAGCCCCCAAATGGTGTCTACATTTAATATCTACAATTCACACATGTATTATGCCAGACTAGCAAACATTGATAATGATACTATTTAATAGTCTCTGGCAGCCACCCGCTACAAGTACTAACTACATGGCTACTGCCTAGCATTTGCCATTCACACTATTTCTATGAGGGTTTCTCTGCCACAAGGTCACGCGAAATCCACTGTAACCAACCCCACCAAAATACATTTGTTCTGCCTAACAATATCTTCAACATCATTAGTAAGACTGTTGATTATAAATCTAAGATATATGCATTGATCAGTGTTAGGTAGTAAGCACTGCAGTGTCATGAAATGATACACATGAAATATGTGTTGATCAAACTGTGTGACACACATTTTAACCCCACAAAATACACCAAGTGTGAATATCAGTCATAGCAAATTCCCACACATGTTAACAGGACCACTAGCAAAAGCCTGCCAGCAATTCATACATGTCACGCTCCATCGAGTGATCTCAAGGATCCTGCATAGACTTGCTGTGTGTCATGCCTGATTGACAGCATGAGTAAGGTGGCTGTTTTTAGAAGTAGGGACTGTCCAGTAAGCAGGAACCGTTCCTGATTGGAGGATTCTTTAGAGGAAAGGAATGAATCAGACTGTGAAGCTGGGCAGTAGTTGTTAGTGCCGTGTTGATCTAGCAGGTGTTTAAAGGGACTGGTGGACTATTGTGAAAACTATTAATAACAGTGGAACAGTGAAAAGTTACATACTTTTGTGGATACTTTTACACTGTACACGTATATTGGCTCAGGTAGGTTCTGTACCTGGACTACAGGTGTGGTCATATGTTTGTTAAATTAACAGCGTAGAAGGGTGTATGACCCATTTGTGCATGTATGTATGCTGATGTCTTGTATTTGGTCTCCTGAGACTGAGGGGTGTGTGGCTGGGGTCTCAACCTCCAATCTCCCACCTGTTTTGGGGGCTAACCTCCAAACACTGACCTCCCATTTCCTACCACACATCCCATATTTGTATGTATATAATATTGGCTGTTGCTATAGGTCCAGACCTGGACATAGTGCAAAACGGCTATTGGTCCGGCACTTCAGCCAATCTAAAGCACTAAAACATTGCAACACTAACTGCCACACATCTCACATAGGCGATAATAAGGCCTATGTCTTGGTCTCAGTAGAGAGGGTTGATGCTCTCAGTAGAGAGGACCAAGGCTCTCAGTAGAGAGGACAGAGGCTCTCTGTGGAGAGGACCAATGCTCTCAGTATAGAGGACAGTGGTTGTTAGTAGAGAGGACTACACTTCTCAGTAGAGAGGATCATGGTTCTGAGTAGAGAAGACCACAGTTATCAGTAAAGAGACCGAGGCTCTCAGTTGAGAGGACCACGGCTCTTAGTAGAGAGGACTACACTTCTCAGTAGAGAGGATCATGGTTCTGAGTAGAGAAGACCACAGTTATCAGTAAAGAGAACCGAGACTCTCAGTTGAGAGGACCACGGTTCTCATTGGAGAGGACCGAGGATCTTAGTAAAGAAGACCTTCAAGGTTCTCAGTAGAGAGGACTGGTGTGAATCATTTTTTCTTGCCATTGGAAACCTGTGGAAGTTAGTTCACCCCACATTGCCCCAGTTCACTCGGACGTATAAATGAGTCCCTGGTGCTTGTGGCTAGGGGTGGTTCACCTACACTAGCAGGTTAACCACCCAAGCAATAAGTGCCTTGTATGACTGCTGTATTCGATTCATTCTCTGGTTTCTTATAATAATAATAACAGTTCTTAGATGCACCAGTCTCTAGCTTCAATAACCGACCACTCCACTCACTAAAAATATAAATAAAAATCATCACTTAAACCCTGTCATAAATGTGCTGTCTTTGTTTGTTTTGCAGTCTGCACCAGCACCCAAAGAACCCCATAAGATGGTAAGTGGCTCACAAATCTGTGTTTTCTCACAAACCATTAATATACAGTAATTGATGACAAGTTCCAGATGGCAAGTGGACAAGGAAGCCATTGGCTTATCGAGAGTCCAACAATTTCCTCATCTATGTGTAGCCCGCCCTTATTAAATATCTGTCAATTCTATTTTTAAACATACTCACACTACTAGCATTAACACAATCATTTGGCAGTTTGTTCCATTCATTTATCACCCTCTGTGAGAAAGAGTACCTTCTCATGTCCAACCTACACTGCTCTTTAACTAATGCTGTTTTGTGTCCTCTGGTTCTACTGCCTTCTTTAAGTTTGAAGAACATATTCCTATCAACATCCTCATAAACGTTCACTATTTTAAATACTTCTATTTGGTCTCCTCTTAGTCTCCTGGTCTCTAGTGTTGTCAAACCACATTGTAATAAGTGACTTTCATAACTAAGGTCTCTCAATTCTGGAATATGGAAGATGATTAGTGCACGACTTTTTGTAATTTTTATACTGCTATTATGTGCTGTGCTAAGGTGTGTTAAAGGAAGATGAGCCTAGACATCTTGTGCGACAATTTAATTGGTTGGATTTCTTTTCCCAGCAGCAATCGAGGCAGCGACAGGCACCACCACGGCCAAGAGCATCCACTCCCCCGGCATCAGATGACGAGTATGAAGCGGTAGGGACAAATCGTTTAATTTATAATTCATAAATAAAAGCGTGGCAGTATTTAATTTGAAAGTACCAGGGCTTAAATCCCTTTTCTTGCCATTTGAAGCTTGTGGAATATTGTTTTCTCCTCACCAATTGTCCCAATTCAGTCAGAAATATAAATGAGTACCCGGTGCTTGTCATTAAGGGTGGGTAACCCACACAAGCAGGTTAATCACCCTAGCAGCAAGTGCTGGGTTTCACAGCTGTGTTCAATTCATTCTATCATTTCTTAACTTTATTATCTTTTTTTGCTTGACAGCCTGCACCAGTACCCAACAAACCTCGCAAGAAAGTGGTAAGTGGCTCACATAGGCACTTTGTGACAAATCATTAGTATAATTTAACTGTTATATCGTGATATTTGTATTATATTATACATCTTCATTGCATTGATATCCCACAGAACATTTATTTTGTCATATACATCTGAGATACAAATTGATGTTTGTATGTGTTCAATTAATTAATTGTGTTAAAAGTATCAGGAATAAGAAAAATTGTGTAAATAGGCGAGACATATTCCATGCATGTGGAATTCGAAAATCAAAGCAAGCTACATTTGCTAACTTGCTCAGATTTAACTGAATTCACAGCAGTGCACTTCATTGGTTGAAGCAACAAGTGGGACAAATTTCATTTTAAAATTTCCATTTGATCCACCAGGGCATGTAACCAGATTCACCACTGGTTCACAAAGACACTACCAGGAGATAACCATCTGGATGTACATATATAAAACTTGATAATTGATGTTTTGACAGTAATAGTGTTCACCTGCTTTAGCTATGCAGCAATTTATAAGATACATTCTATGAAGATATCAGTTAGTTTGTGACTTTTGTCAATTTTTCCGCAGCAAGTTTACAATTTATTGTCGAATGTACTTTCTCATCAGCCACTTCAAGAGCGACAGGCGCCACAACGAAGACCACCCACTCCCACGGAAACAGATGAGGAGTATGAAGCGGTAGGGGCAAATAATTAGTCTATGATACATAAATGAAAAGGTGGCTGTAGCTCATTTAAGAGAACTAGGGTTGTTGGTCGAGAGGACCTGGGTTCTTGGTGGACAGGTCGGGGGTTCTCGGTGGATGGGACCGGGGTTCTTGGTGGACAGGACCGGGGTTCTCGGTGGACAGGACAGGGGTTCTCGGTGGACAGGACGGGTGTTCTCGGTGGACAGGACGGGGGTTCTTGGTGGACAGGACCGGGGCTCTTGGTGGACAGGACCGGGGTTCTTGGTGGACAGGACCGGGGTTCTTGGAGGACAGGACCGGGGTTCTTGGTGGACAGGACGGGGGTTCTTGGTGGACAGGACGGGGGTTCTTGGTGGACAGGACCGGGGTCTTGGTGGACAGGACTGGGGTTCTTGGTGGACAGGACCGGGGTTCTTGGTGGATTTTCCTAGTCATTCAAAGCTAAATCTGCTTTGAATATTGTATGAGATTAGTATCTTTGCAAGGTGATCCCTTCCACTGAGTATTACCAGTATGTTATTACTGCTGTGTTTGATTCGTTCTCTCGTTTCTTGTCCTCTCATACAGTGCTGTCTTCCTTTGTTTTGCAGCCTGCACCAGTGTCCAAAGAACCCCATAAGATGGTAAGTGGCTCCCAAATCTGTGTTTTCTCACAAACGTTTTGTCTAAAATGGGCTGAAAATGGTGTTTGTCATATCTTAAAAACTACACCTCCTTACTTGACCAAATCTACAGTGTATTATGTGTACCTGGTATATAAAGGGAAGGTCACATGTGACACAATGAGCAATGTGCTTTACCATGACCATATGGTAGGTAGATAATGCAGGAAGTATTGTGGAAAATTTTATTAATATATATATGCATATATGCCTACTTTTAAATTTTTTATCTAGATATTCAAATTGCACAATGTAGTATTTGGTGGACAAATAAGAAGATTTCTGTAAAAAATATGATTTTACCATTTGTTGACATTTGAAAGCAATATTTTTTACGGCATCACCAATTTTTTATGGTATTTTATAAGGTTCAAGATGACACCATTCTGGGGAAACTAACATTTAACAGAGTAATTTTTACACTTTGCCACAGCTTATTTTATGTATAGAATACACAAAACAGTCGACACCCGGACATACATGTGGATATTCATAACTTTGTTAATGTTCCTCAATAATTACTATTTGTCCAGTGATATTGTCCATCAATTAACCTTTGGCATGCAGTAATATATCACTTATATTCTGTGAAGGTAATTAGTTGATGACTCATTTTTTATGCAGCAAGAATAACTCGAGTCAAAGTAAGACAATCCTGGATGTCAAGTATAAGTATTTCATGTATTGAATTTCGTTTCCCATCAGCCACCAGGACAGCGACAGGCGCCACAGCGAAGACTACCCACTCCCCCGGCACCAGATGAGGAGTATGAAGCGGTAGGGGCATTATTATAATTAATCTATGATACATCAACAATACTTGGGGCAGTGGCTCAGTGGTTAGAGCATAGGACTAGCAATCAAGAGGACCATGGTTCAAATCCTCTCACTGCTGTTTCATAGCTTAGGCAATTTTGTTCAATCCACATTGCCTCAGTTCATTCTGGATAAGGATGAAAATCTTTGCGACATAGATTCTGTATTACCAGTATGTTATTACTGCTGTGTTTGATTCGTTCTCTCGTTTCTTGTCCTCTCATAAAGTGCTGCCTTTCTTTGTTTCACAGCCTGCACCAGTGCCTACAGAACCCCATAAGAAGGTAAGTGGCTCCCAAATCTGTGTTTTCTCACAAACGTTTTGTCTATTTTAAGGGGACACACTAGGCTGAAATGGGTCTATGTCATATCTTAAAAAACTACTTGACCAAATCTACAGTATGTGTGATTGGTACATAAAGAGACGGTCACATATGACACAATGAGCAGTATGTTTTGTCATGACCATGGCAGGTAGATAATGCAGGAAGTATCGTGGAAAATGTAATTCATATATATATATATACACTATATATATATATATATATGTGTGTGTATATAATAATATGCCTACTTTTAAATTTGTTTCTAGATGTTCAAATTGTGCAGGTGCAGTATAGTATTTGTGCAGGTGCTGTGTAGTATTTGTGCAGGTGCAGTGTAGTATTTGTGCAGGTGCAGTGTAGTATTTGTGCAGGTGCAGTGTAGTATTTGTGCAGGTGCAGTATAGTATTTGTGCAGGTGCAGTGTAGTATTTGTGCAGGTGCAGTGTAGTATTTGTGCAGGTGCAGTGTAGTATTTGTGCAGGTGCAGTGTAGTATTTGGTGCACAAATAATAAGATTTCTGTAAAAAAAAAATTATTTTACCATTTGCTGACATTTTTAAAGAATGTTTTTACGGTGTCACCAAAGGTTCAGGACAACCCATTCTGGGGAAACTAACATTTAACTGAGAGTAATTTTTATGCGTTGCCACAACTTATTTTATGTATAGAATAGAATACACAAAAACCAGTCGACACCTGGATGTACATGTGGATATTTATATATTTGTTAATGTTCCTCAACAATTACTATTTGTCCAGTGATATTGTCCATCAATCAACCTTAGGCATACAGTAATATATCACTTATATTCTGTGAAGGTAATTAGTTGATGACTCATTTTTTATGCAGCAAGAATAACTCGAGTCAAAGTAAGACAATCCTGGATGTCAAGTAAAACTATTTCATGTGTTGAATTTCGTTTCCCATCAGCCACCAGGACAGCGACAGGCGCCACAACGAAAACCACCCACTCCCCCGGCACCAGATGAGGAGTATGAAGCGGTAGGGGCATTATTATAATTAATCTATGATACATCAACAATACTTGGGGCAGTGGCTCAGTGGTTAGAACATAGGACTCGCAATCAAGAGGACCATGGTTCAAATCCTCACACTGCTGTTTCGTAGCTTAGGCAATTTTGTTAAATCCACATTGCCTCAGTTCATTCTGCTATATAAATGAGTGCCTGGCTATAGATAGTGATGGATATTATTATGTGAATGATTAGTGTCCACACAGTAATTGCAGCATGGTTGGATACTTCCCAGAGAAGTCTATATGGCATTGGAATGAACAGGCTTGCCAGGGGGTGAGGTGTAAAGGATCAGGTCTGCCAGGGGGTGAGGTGTAAAGGAACAGGTCTGTCAGGGGGTGAGGTGTAAAGGAACAGGTCTGCCAGGGGGTGAGGTGTAAAGGAACAGGTCTGCCAGGGGGTGAGGTGTAAAGGAACAGGTCTGCCAGGGGGTGAGGTGTAAAGGAACAGGTCTGCCGGGGGGGTGGGGTGTAAAGGAACATATCTGCCAGGGGGTGAGGTGTAAAGGAACAGGTCTGCCAGGGGTGAGGTGTAAAGGAACAGGTCTGCCAGGGGGTGAGGTGTAAAGGAACATGTCTGCCAGGGGGTGAGGTGTAAAGGAACAGGTCTGCCAGGGGGTGAGGTGTAAAGGAACAGGTCTGCCAGGGGTGAGGTGTAAAGGAACAGGTCTGTCGGGGGGGGGGGGTGAGGTGTAAAGGAACAGGTCTGCCAGGGTGTGAGGTGTAAAGGAACAGGTCTGCCAGGGTGTGAGGTGTAAAGGAACAGGTCTGCCAGGGTGTGAGGTGTAAAGGAACAGGTCTGCCAGGGTGTGAGATGTAAAGGAACAGGTCTGCCAGGGTGTGAGATGTAAAGGAACAGGTCTGCCAGGGTGTGAGGTGTAAAGGAACAGGTCTGCCAGGGGTGAGGTGTAAAGGAACAGGTCTGCCAGGGGGTGAGGTGTAAAGGAACAGGTCTGCCAGGGGGTGAGGTGTAAAGGAACAGGTCTGCCAGGGTGTGAGGTGTAATGGAACAGGTCTGCCAGGGGTGAGGTGTAAAGGAACTGGTCTGCCAGGAGGTGAGGTGTAAAGGAACAGGTCTGCCAGGGGGTGAGGTGTAAAGGAACAGGTCTGCCAGGGGGTGAGGTGTAAAGGAACAGGTCTGCCGGGGGTGAGGTGTAAAGGAACAGGTATGCCAGGGTGTGAGGTGTAAAGGAACAGGTATGCCAGGGTTTGAGGTGTAAAGGAACAGGTCTGCCAGGGTGTGAGGTGTAAAGGAACAGGTCTGCCAGGGGGTGAGGTGTAAAGGAACAGGTATGCCAGGGGGTGAGGTGTAAAGGAACAGGTCTGCCAGGGGGTGAGGTGTAAAGGAACATGTCTGCCAAGGGGTGAGGTGTAAAGGAACAGGTATGCCAGGGTGTGAGGTGTAAAGGAACAGGTATGCCAGGGGGTGAGGTGTAAAGGAACAGGTCTGCCAGGGGTGAGGTGTAAAGGAACAGGTCTGCCAGGGTGTGAGGTGTAAAGGAACAGGTCTGCCAGGAGGTGAGGTGTAAAGGAACAGGTCTGCCAGGGTGTGAGGTGTAAAGGAACAGGTCTGCCAGGGTGTGAGGTGTAAAGGAACAGGTCTGCCAGGGGGTGAGGTGTAAAGGAACAGGTCTGCCAGGGTGTGCGGTGTAAAGGAACAGGTCTGCCAGGGGGTGAGGTGTAAAGGAACAGGTCTGCCAGGGGGTGAGGTGTAAAGGAACAGGTCTGCCAGGGTGTGAGGTGTAAAGGAACAGGTCTGCCAGGGGGTGAGGTGTAAAGGAACAGGTCTGCCAGGGTGTGTGGTGTAAAGGAACAGGTCTGCCAGGGGGTGAGGTATAAAGGAACTGGTCTGCCAGGGGGTGAGGTGTAAAGGAACAGGTCTGCCAGGGTGTGAGGTGTAAAGGAACAGGTCTGCCAGGGGGTGAGGTATAAAGGAACTGGTCTGCCAGGGGGTGAGGTGTAAAGGAACAGGTCTGCCAGGAGGTGAGGTGTAAAGGAACAGGTATGCCAGAGGGTGAGGTGTAAAGGAACAGGTCTGCCAGGGGGTGAGGTGTAAAGGAACATGTCTGCCAAGGGGTGAGGTGTAAAGGAACAGGTCTGCCATGGGGTGAGGTGTAAAGGATCAGGTCTGCTAGGGGGTGAGGTGTAAAGCACTTTGAGCAGTCCTACGACTGGATACTATATAAGAACGTACCTTTTTAATTAAATAAATTTTATATAATTCATTAATGCTGCTACACTTAAATTATGGCATAATGGCCTGGGGCTTTAAATGTGATAATAAAGTAAATATAATGCACACATAGAACCTCTTTTAAAAAAAACTTAAAGTACTTAAGGTAAATGACATCCTTCAATTACAGGATTTGAAATTTTATTATAAATTTGTCGGTAAAATTACCGGTTTATTAAAAAAAATTACCATTTTATCCCAACCGGTCCTATCATGGCTTTAACACCCGTATGTTTGATGATATTCATATTAATAGAATAAAACATGAATTTGGCAAAAGATGTATTAGATATGACATACCATTAATTGTAAATAATACTTTGAATCTAATAAAAAATAAGATTGTTACACATAGTTTACACGGGTTTTCCTGTTATGTTAAGAAACACCTTTTACAAAATTACCAAAATCTCTGTTCAGTACCAAACTGCTATATATGTCAACAATCTCATTAGTTGCACCTCCCTGGTCTGTTACTCGGTTATTTTATATAAACGTAACTCTGCATAAACATTTATTATAATGCACTAAACTTAAAATTTTTGAAATGTCTGCTTGGAAAGAAATAATAAATTCTGTTTGCCGTTTTTTTTCTTCAAAATCCTTCCTAAAGTGACATTATTTTTTATTGAGAATAGATACATTTCTGTTTTTTCCTTCATGGAAAAGGTACTAATTTATTAAGTTTATTTCGTTCTAAAACCACAGTTAGCCGAAGTGAACACTCGTGTTAATGTGGGTTTTGTATTTTGTGTTTGTCTGTTTGTTTTTCAATTACAATTAACAATTTAATGTAATTTTGTTTTCTTAAGATAAATGAACTTAAACTAGGATTTTGTTTATAAAAGATTGTATTGTTATTGCTGTGATAATATTATGTTTGTATTACTTTGGGTTCAATAAACTTTTTCCGATTCCGATCCGATTCCAATTTTTAACTGAAATGAGGCGGTATCTCATTTGATAGGACCATATCATTCTCATTCCAGAGGACCTGAGCTTATATCCTTTTTGTCATTCAGAGCTTGTGTAATGTAGTCCACTCCACATTGCCCCAGTTCAGTCAGATGTATTAATGAGTCCCTGGTGCTATGGGGGTTAACATACCCTGGCAGGTTAACCACCTCTAGCAACGTGTCTGTTATTGCTACGTGTCTGTTATTGCAACGTGTCTGTTATTGCTACGTGTCTGTTATTGCTACTGTATATGTTTCATTCTGTCGTTTCTTACCCTGTCATAGATGTGTTGTCTTCCTTTGTTTTGCAGCCTGCTCCAATGCCCCAAGGACCTCGTACGAAGAAAGTAAGTGGCTCCCAAATCTGTTCTTTGAACGTATGCAAATTCTGGTTTCTGGGCTTGTTAATTTATACTTTGTTTACCTGACAAGAAACTTGGTTCTCATCTCCAAATATTTCGCCTTCATCAGCAAACTGCCATCATCAGCAAACTGCCATCGTCAGCAAACTGCGACCACCCAATCCCACGGAAACAGATGAGGAGTATGAAGCGGTAGGGGAAAATAATTAATCTATGTTATGTATATTAAAGGATGTGGTAGCTCAATTTAGAGGATCAGGTTGAAATCCTCTGTTGAACTGTTAAAAGAAGTTGAAGAACTGCTTTGTAGAGTTTCACACGTTTAGAAGTGTAGAGTTTTTTAGAATGAACATTTTGCTCTGAAAATTGGATGAGGATGTATGTATTCTATGTTTTGTATTTTAGTTCTTACTGTTGTATTTGTTTCATTCTCTGTTCTTTTTTGTCCTTTCATGAAGTGTTGTCTTCCTTTGTTTGACAGCCAGCACCAGTACCCCAAGAAGCCAGTAAGAAAGTGGTAAGTGACTCACAAATATGTACTTTCTCACAAACATTTGTATCATTTAAGTTGACACACTGGTCTGAAACGGGTCTATGTCATATTAAAAAAAACTCATTCTGTCTTGACCAAATGTACATTATATTGTGTCTACATAAAAACATGGTCACATACAAGCAATTTGTATTAACATAACCATTAGTATATTTTAATGGTTATATAGTGTGACATTTGTATTATGTTATATATCCTCGTTTCAACCATGGTTTCTCTCTACCCATGACCAATGCGCAACATAATATTTAGATAGATAAATATGAATGTTGGTATGTGTTAAATTGTTTTCAAAGTATAAGGGATACAAAATCAACATTTAATTGAGATTAATTTATTGGCAGGTTTATGGAATGAAGCAGCAAAGTATGATAATAATAATAATAATAGTTTTATTATGCTTTGCAGCCATAAAGGCTGAGTAGTACATGTGTAGGCATACATGGTAAATATAATAATATACATTAAAAGGGATAAAAATAAAAGGCAATGAATTAATACAACATTAAATTGCATATAAATAAATCAAACACAAATAAATTTTTGATGAATTTCCAGATTTCCTTGAAACCACCTTACATTTCCAAGAAGACCTTTACGTGTTTGGAGATTTCAATGTCCACCTTGATTTACCATGTCTAAATACTAGATCATTCATGGACGCCCTTCAAACATATTCATTACATCAACATGTTTAATTTCCTACGCATGTTCATGGTCATTGGCTCGACTTGTTTATTACTAGATCTACTTGCTTGAACATCAAGGCAATATTTCCTACTGACGGTTTATCAGATCACCATTGTGTCATTATTGATTTGTGGTTGCAAGTCAGTTCAAGATCTAGAAGAAAAAACATTTCGACCAATAAATAAAATTAACATAAATACCCTTCATGACCATCTTGTAAATTCCAATCTTTTGATCAAACCTAAATCTACATTATGCGAGCTTGTTAATCAATACAATGAAACATTAAACAAACCAAAAGTGTACAAGTTCGCCTTCCTTCACCATGGATGTCTCATGAAATAGTTGTAGCAAAACATCGTCATCGATATCTTGAAAGAATTTGTCGACGAACTTGTTCTCCACTTGATCGATCCCGTTGTACTAAACAGCTACATATACACAATCACATGATGTCAATAGCAAAGTCTGATTACTATACACATCTTATCTCAATAAATTCTGAAAACCCTCGCAAGATGTGGAAATTCGTAAACACAATTCTACATCAGCAGAAATTAAAAGCACTGCCTGAACATTCTTCATTGGATACATTGTGTAGTTCTTTGATTTACCTGAACCACCACTTTCTGAAAATACACTACAGAGTTTCACATCTGCAACTACTAATGAAGTTATTATTATTTAAAAATCTAACAAATCATGTGATCTTGACCTATTTCCAACACTTCTACTAAAAAGCTGTATTAATCTTTTCCATTGCTACTATCATAAACTTTTCAATGCAGCGCGGAGTTGTTCCTCAGAATTTCAAACAAGCTCTTGTAAATCCTCTTATTAAAAAACAAACTTTGTGCAAAAATTAACTAAAGAATTATCATCCTATCTCCAATCTCAGTTTTCTGTCAAAAATATTGGAAAAAGTGGTTGCTAATCGCCTTCATGAACATATTTATAACCATCACGTAGCAAGTGATCTACTGTCTGCATATAAACGATTCCACTCTACCGAAACAGCTCTTCTCAAGATACACAATGATATAGTTGATAACATGGACAATGACAAAGCCACAGCACTCACTTTACTTGATCTCTCAGCTGCTTTCGATACGATTGATCATTTAATCCTTTTACAACGCCTTCATAAATATTTTGGCATTTCTAGCCCAGCTCTTATGTGGTTCAAATCATATTTTTAAGACAGATACCAAAGCATTAACATATCTGGCACATTATCTTGCCCACAACACTTTCCATTCGGAGTGCTGCTTGGCCCTGTTCTGTTCAGCTTATATACTATGTCACTCAGCCAAGTCATTACTAATCATAATTTCAGTCTTCACCTGTATGTTGATGACACACAGGTTTACATATCACTTTCACAATCAAATGCACAAGAATCTGTTTCGACTTTAAGTGATTGTCTTACTGATATCTTGTTTTGGATGGAATCAAGTAAGCTAAAGCTTAATCCAAATAAAACAGACCTTATTATTATTGGCACTAAACAACAACAAAATAGGGTTATATACTATTTTCCAGTTAAACTGCTTGGCAGTGATACATTCCCATCAGATACTGTTCATAATCTAGATGTTGTCTTTGATAGTGACTTCAACTTTCACCAGCATATTTCTCAAGTATGTAAATCCAGTTTCTATATACGTGATCAATGGCATTAATTAGTAGCCGCCTTGACTATTGTAATTCACTACTAAATAACATTGCTAAAAGAGACTAACAAGATTTGCCATCCAAGCCAAAGGCCCAGATGGCAAGTGGACAAGGAAGCCATTGGCTTATCGAGAGTCCAACAATGTTCATCTACTTATAACCCGCCCTCCTGAGATATGTGTCAACCTTGTTTTTAAACATATTCACGCTGCTAGCAGTTACACAATCTGTAGACAATTTGTTCCATTCATTTATTGTCCTCTGTGAGAACGAGTGCTTCTTGATGTCCAATCTACATTGATCCTTTACTAATTTTACCTCATGTCCTCTAGTTCTGCTATCCTTCTTGAGTGAGAAAAACATATTTCTATCAATATTTTCATACCAATTTAATATCTTAAAAACTTCAATCTGATCTCCTCTTAACCTCCTTGTCTCTAGAGTTGTTAAACCACATTCTTTCAGGCGTTCTTCATAACTAAGGTCTCTCAGTTCTGGAATAATTTTAGTTGCTCTCATTTGTATGCATTCAAGCATATCTATATCCTTCTTACGATATGGTCTCCATGCTTGTATACAGTATTCTAAATGAGGTATAACTATTGCTTTATAAAGAGGTATAATTAACTTGTTTCCCTTGTATGTTATGTTTCTTCTAATCAATCCAAAAATTTGATTACCCTTTGAAGCTGCAATACCACACTGCTCTGAAACTTTCATATCAGCGCTTATTGTAACTCCTAAGTCCTTTTCTTTTACAGTAGTACCCAGAACAGTATCTCCCATTTTATAGTTTACATTCAAGTTCCCATGTCCTGTATGTAGGCATTTACATTTCCCAAAATTAAACAACATCCCTTGCCGTCGCAGGACGAATATCTAGAACCCGAGGAGGGAGAATGGTCTGGACCTACGGACGACTACAGTGAGATCCCTACTGGAATGGATATGAACCACAAAAGCAATGCGCCCCCACCACCCCAACTACCAGATCGTAAGTGTTTGAAAGCCTGGCTAAATTCTAACTTTACGTTCAGCTGTTTAATTGGGTTGGATGCACTTCTTCTGTGAGGTATATACACAGGACGATTGACATTCTAAGCATCAAGATCAACGTTTGTATCTAGTCAGCTGTCCCTACATGGCAGGTGTCCCCTCAGGGCAGGTGCCCCCTCAGGGCAGGTGTCCCCTCAGGGCAGGTGCTCCCTCAGGGCAGGTGCCCCCTCAGGGCAGGTGTCCCCTCAGGGCAGGTGTCCCTTCAGGGCAGGTGCCCCCTCAGGGCAGGTGCCCCCTCGGGGCAGGTGTCCCGTCAGGGCAGGTGCCCCCTCATGCCAGTGACTGGCATGCTGGGGTGGTCATGTGATGAACAAGTGCTGTGGTAGAAATATGTCTGGACAAGGCAGAGATTGTATGTGTTCGTTTCAAATCCGTCACTGATTGAGAAAAACAAAAACAAACATTCTGTCTTTGTTTAGTAATTAATTAGCCAACATCAGATAAAATATAAATAGAGGCTTTATTGTATGCCACTTTCCAAGTTGGCCTGTTGAAAATGCCCTGCATACCTGCCCTGGCAGATGATGTAATTTGTCTATCTGAGTTTATCTATGAAGTACTCAGCCATGCAGGAAATGTGCAACGAGTATTCACTAAATTTTATTTTTTGCACAGATGAACCTGCCCAAGAAAGCCAGGTAAGTACTCCAGATGTTCTTTTGTCTATAAGTCATAGTATCACATACAAACTCTCCAAGTTGGCACAAGCAAATAGAAAAAAAATTGTCCCGACATGGGATCTCACTGCAGAAAAAACATTTTCAAGTAGGTTTAGTGATTTTTTCTGCTGGTGGCTTCACCTACCAAATGTCTTTTATGCGAATTATGCCACCAGTGGCACCATTCATGATTTCACCACTGCCACAACTTACATTTGATGTGCAGATTCTGCACATCTTTACTTCATTTGGTAAACTCCAAATTTGTTCAAGAAATCATAATATAAATTTCATACAGTTGTGGATAGTGTTTGTGTTGAAAATTTGTCTAAAAACACAATGACGTTGGTTTTTGTTTGAACCTGTCTTACAGTTACCATCATGTAACAAGCCATAAACAACAATGTCGTTGCCCTGCCTACCAAGCGTTTATACCACTCCGCAACTGTTCATTTTGAATTTATAATAAACTTGTGGCAGTGGTGATATGTTGAGTGGCTCTACTGAGGGGCTCCACTGGGGGCGTATTCTTTTTGACGTCCGCGGAGCCACCGGAAGCGGAAAATGTGGAGAGGTTAAAAAAGAATAGACTTGGGAGAGGGTAGCAACCGCCTTGTTATTGCCCATAAACAACATGGACGCAGAATGAGTAGCTGTGTCAATTGTTGGCAATTTTTTCTTCAGCGACGATATACATCATTGCCTTGTCACATGTACAAAGCAAACAGAAAACTACATATTTAATTTCATATTTTGTACAAATGCCACTTCCATTCATTGTACTAAGCTATGTTTAAAGTCACGTGACCGGAAACTCTCCGGTCGCAACATGCCCCACAGACGGCAAGACCGGAGCGGTCCGGACAGCTTCTCTGGTCTGTTCTATTTAGCGTGGAGAGATCACGTGACCTCTCCGCGTCAAATAGAATAGCAAATTTCGCTCTGCGGACAGGTCGGAGAGACAAAAAGAATACACCCTAGGTGGCTCCACCGAGTGGCTCCACCGAGTAGTTCCACTGAGTGGCTTCACTGTCAGGGAGTGTGGCTGCACACACCAAAAAGTTAACATGTACAAGTGAAGTAATTTTCAGGTTGCTTGTTTATTTACATATATGAATAATTAAATTGCATTGTACAGTCGTGTAAATAAACTTTATTAATGCAAAAATCTGAATATTACTTCACTTGAAAATGTTCATGTTTTTTGTGGGTGGGTGGTTAGAAACAGCCAGGCCATAGGAAAAGAGGGATGTAAGGAAGAGAGAGGAGGATGATGAAGTGGAGGGAGAAGGCTGTCGATAGGGAGAAGTGGAAAAGGATAACAGCTGGGGTGGTGCAGCAGTACATGAACTAGCCTCACCCCTTTATAAAGGGAGCAAAGAAAGGGATAACAGCTGGGGTGGTGCAGCAGTACATGAACTAGCCTCACACCTTTATAAAGGGAACAAGGAAAGGGATAACAGCTGGGGTGGTGCAGTAGTACATGAACTAGTCTCACTCCTTTATAAAGGGAGCAAGGAAAGGGATAACAGCTGGGGTGGTGCAGCAGTACATGAACTAGCCTCACTCCTTTATAAAGGGAACAAGGAGGACAAATAACAAAACCTGGAAATAATCAAATACGACAAAAGTGGGAGATTTTTAGTGCACATTGGAAGGTTTCGAATGTTTGTACATAACATATTCAGCATTGTGTTGATCCTAGTTAAAATCCCTAAGTGATGAATGACATAGTTTTTAACAATTTGTATAAAGACAAAATTAATGTCATCCATAGCTAGTTTTTAATTTCTAGCTCAAATTGTTGTCATGTGTGTGTTTTGTTTGTGTGTGAAACGTAAGCTATATTTGTAAAAAGTCAAGCTTCGTTTACAAACAGTCAAGTATATATAATACATGTTTATTTTAACCACCAACCAAAATAACTTAATGGTGAACTAACAAATATTCATATATCAGCAAAATATATTGTCAAAAAAGGCTATCAATTGGTGAACTAACAAATATTCATATATCAGCAAAATATATTGTCAAAAAAGGCTATCAATTGATGTAGTCAACATAGACACGTACATTACACTATCTTTATGTTATTAAAAATGGACATTGATGCTTTCTTACAGAATATGTCGTCTTTACAGAAAGAAATTTTGGAGAAGAAACTAAAAAAATGTAGGTGGTTTGGATTTTCTACTGTATTGCTACCATCAGATCCTTTTGAACCATCAAAAAACTAGCCACAATAGCATGATCTCTGGATCTGGATCTGGATAATTACTCAGCAAAGTCCATCACATGTTTTTTTCCATTTCCCTGTGTGGGGTCTTTTATTTCCCCTGGCATAGACACCAGATAGAAGGGACCAACGGCTTTTAGTGTCTCTTCCAAAAGACACAGGCAAAGTGGGGTGAATGAAATTGTCCAAGCTTCGAAAATGCAGAGGTGGAATCGAACCTACGTTCTCTCAATCTTTGAAGTCTGGATAGAACTGTTCTTTGTCCTATGCAAGTGTACTTCCCTCACTTTGAGTTCTGGATCAACATAATGATGTTACAGGTCTGGATAGAACTGTTCTTTGTCCTATGCAAGTGGACATCCCTCACTTTGAGGTCTGGATAGAAATGTTCCTTGTCCTATGCAAATGGACAGCCCTCACTTTGAGGTCTGGATGGAAATGTTCCTTGTCCTATTCAAGTGGACAGCCCTCACTTTGAGGTCTGGATAGAAATGTTCCTTGTCCTATTCAAGTGGACAGCCCTCACTTTGAGGTCTGGATAGAAATGTTCCTTGTCCTATTCAAGTGGACATCCCTCACTTTGAGGTCTGGATAAAAATGTTCCTTGTCCTATTCAAGTGGACAGCCCTCACTTTGAGGTCTGGATCAACATAATAATGTTACAGATGTTGTTTTTTATCCTTCAGCCACACGTGAACTGCCAGAAACACCAACTCAAGAGAAAGCAATCAAAGGGTTTCAAATGGTGAGGGGACTTAATTCAGTGAAAATACGAGATGCTAAGGGTGGGCTACGGAAAGTGGGTAAAACCAGTGTAGAACAAGAGATGCCTAGATGTGAATCTAGTGGTCCGGATCCCAGTGACAGTGACTTCAAAGCCAAAGCAGCAATGTTTGGCACGAAGGTGTTAACAAACGCAGCACCACGTCAACCATCTCCACGGACAATCGTTCAAGAAGACAAGCCCTCCCCTCGCAGTTCAACAAACAGCAACTCAAGTAACAGGAGTGACTCAAGTGTAGACCTACGTGACGGCGGACATGACAACACACCAGAACATCTGGCACCTCGTGAGTATAATATTACAGTAAACAATACTAGTACATAATACTTTTATAGTACATACTCCCTTATTGGTATCAGGACATGATTCCCCCCAGACAAAATCCCCACAGACAATACCCCCACCAATATACCCCAGGACAATATACCCCCTAATACAAAATCTTTTTCTGCTGGAAAATTACGTAGACCTAACAGATAACCATGGTTTTAACAAGAACGGATGCCTTGATTTGAAACCAGGTTTGAGATATAAACTCACAGTTGCTTCTTTGATTTCCTGAATTTACCCAAGACCCAGTGTATTTTACATTAAAATGAGTAGACAGTATAATACAAAGTAAATATTTTACTGTTGACTGTTGGTGTATTGTTGTTTATAAACAAGGTATATTTTCCGGGGGATTTTGTCCTGGGGGATATTGGCAGGGGTATTTTGTCCGGGGATATTTTGTCCTAGAATCCCCGTATTGTATTTATACAGATCTATGTACTTTACATTAAAATAACTATATACATAATTATGTTTACAACCCAATATTAAGAGCTATAAATAACTATATACATAATTATGCTTACAACCCAATATTAAGAGCTATAAAATAGTAAGAAAAAATGAATAAAAAAAAATGTTTGATACAATAAATTAGAAAAACATTTATTAAAAAAGTAGGGGGCCACAGAAAGTAACTAGCACAGCAGCAGTTGCAATGTCAGGACACTTTCTGGGCATTTTCTCTTTGTTAATAAGCAACCCTTTCCCACCAGTAAAATGTTGTTTGACTTCAGTTTACAAACATGATCGCCAAAGCAAGACAGTGTTGCACATACGTTTCAGTTTCACAATTGCTTCGTATGATGACATGTAATTTCCGTCCACACCTAAGAGTAATAGAAAATGCTTATGCTTATGCTTATGCTGTACCTGCATTTCACAAAACACACAACTAAAAACAGAAATGTAAATTACAATTTGAACTGTTTTTAGGTTCCGTGAAAACAAGTCATGGGAACCCATTTTAGATAGCACTGATTTAAAATGAAAATTTTTTGAAGTAGTCAATGAAAACTTTCAAAAAGATCCAGTCAAATATTTTAGTCTTGTACATCATCTCAAGGTAGCATGTTGTGTATAGTATCTGTATTTCTGTTTCACACATCAAGGGTTCGAGATTTCAAAGTTCTTTGTAAGAATTTCATGGACCAAAAATTTTATTTTCACAATGTTCTACAGATTCTATACTTTACTTTATCAATGTTCAGTTCTCTGTTGTACTTGATTGCCTTCTCGCTTAGTTGTCATAGAGCAACGATGGCATCTGTGCACCCTCTTCCTTTTCTGAAACCCATCTGTAAGTCTCTCAGCAGTGGTTCCACCTTGTACCTAGTGCGCTGCTTGACGATTTTTGCATAGATTTTGTCTGCGTGGCTGAGAAGCGATATTCCTCTGTATGTGCCACAGTCTTTCTTGCTTCCCATCAGCCTTTTATTTCGCTTGTTCTTTCTCATTGTCCGTGTCCAGTCGGTTTTTCCCCTTTGATCTGTCCGTGTCTTTCTCCTTTTAGTGTCCTGAGCAAATGTTATCCACTACTGGCTTGCTAGGGCTGTCGCAGCTTCACCAGAGCCCGTTAGCCAGGCCGTTTCAGGTTTCCCCTACTTTGGCCTGTTTCCACCCCCCCCCCATGGCGATGGACGAGGGGTTGGACTTTGGACTATATTCACCTTTTTTCTTTTTCACTTTAAACTTAATTATTCTTCATGCTGGCCTGTAGTTGTAACATTAACACCTGTTCCACATTACATGGGTTTTTATTTATGGTAACAGCCCATTTATGTACTTGCAGCTGTTCCTACCCCAAGAAAGAACCCTTTGTGGTCACGTAAGTTGAGAAATCTAAATTGTATTTTCTTGTTAAATGTGCAATATGTATAGAAAGAGATCCCAGAAATAGACTTAGTATTTTTTGTTTGAGTAAAAAAATAGTATGCAATGTAATCGCATAAATTTATTTACGCAATGCAACAACACAACACCAGATAGTGATTAGAGCCAGAATTTCTTTTTCTGACATTTATTACAACCATATAATAAACTGGTTGAGATTTCTTGAAACAAAAGATATATACAAACAAATGTGGGCTGATATTAATTGAGGTCTTAAGACATTGCCCCTTTTGCTTAGACTGTACATTCTAGAAAGGCCCACATTATAGACATGAAAATACCATATATAAAGTATGGTAATGCACAACCTATTTTAAAAAGATGTCCACCAAACATGTAATCGACTAAAACTACTATCTATTGTATTTCAGAAGTAACAAACTAATTGTCATTAATGACAATCCCCATTTCTGCCAGCCTCATTAGATGTATTGTCACAAGTCACATCTTGAGATGTCTATTTTCTTTTACCCAAACCATAACTTGGAGATTCTTTACTTGGCCAAATCAGATGCACAAAGACCAATTTGCAGTCTAGAGAATAAATGTGTGCTATTTCAGATAGATGGTTGTATTTTCTGTTGCAGGAGCTCAACCTGATGTGCCAACTTCCAATACACAGGTGAGATTTTAGTTGAGAGTATCCAAACAAATCCAAAACAATGATATTACATTTCTATATTTGTACAAGACTTTTTTATTCGAATCAACATGCGGTGAGCATTTTAATCAAAAAACACTAATGGCTAGAACTCTGATTCATTGTTGATAACGATTTATATAAAGTCAGAGCAACACTTCACCCTGAGTTCTGATGATTATTAATTGAGATTACTTCAGATGGTTGTTATGACAAATGTTATACACCATTCCTTGGTTGCCTTAGGGGTCATTGCGTAAGTTCTCAAAGTCCAAAAACACATAGTGTTTAGTATTTGTTCAGACCACCCCCACCCCCTCAGTACGTGGCGTGGGACATAAGATAATGTGCATATTGACAATCAAAAAGAATTCATTTGTCCTGAGAAACTGGTGATGACCAAACCAGCCACCAATACGTAATGCTACTGAGAACTAATGCAATGACGCTTTGAAGTTACTATGGCTCAGTGCAATAACAATTGGTTCCTGTCAAGGATAGCAATAGTAGCACAACATTAAATATTTCAGAAGTTTACTTTCTTTACTATGCACTGGTATGGACATTGTGACACACCAATTTAATAGTTAAATGTCAGGTTTTTTAAAGGTTTGGTTCATTTGGGCAGTGCAAGGTTTCACAGGGGCAACAATTAAGATGGTTGCCAATTGTGCTTTATGTCACACGTAGCTTGCAGCAAAATTAGTGTGTCCCACCAACCATTGAATTTGTTAATGAAATTGGCTGCTAAAATTGCTGTGGTAGAAAATTTTATTTTCAAATCATGAACTGAACTTTAGGGAATATTGACCATAGATAAATGTCAACTTCAGCATGTTATGACAAATTTCAGTGTCATTACTATCAACCGTCAACCCAGAGAAGCAAATGTAGCCATGTTTGTTAGTTTTGTTCCTCTAAAACAATTATCAAATTCTGATGGTTACTATTCACTATTTGCATATTTTTTTTAATGTGCATGAAAACATAAAAATCTTAATTTTCAAGATAGCTACCCATTGTGTTTTGTAAATTGTGACTGGAATGTTTTGTTTTATTAAAAATGATATAAACCCAACACCCGAAAGATTGCAGACTCTTTCATGCTGTGTGCTTAGGAACAGGGCGGGACACAAAAATGACAATGCCAAAATGATGACATATCTCATTCTGTTTGAGATTTGTACCTGATCCGGTTATAAATAGTTGGATGGCAGCATTGAAAAGCAACGGTCGGCAGGCTGGCTGTCTGCTACACACAGATACGGGGTTGGGCGTTTTTGGCTGCTGTGCCCAGGGAAGTTTTTAAAATTAATTATGATTATTATTAGTCTATAGATGAAGAAGAGAAAACAAATGAAGAGGTATTGTTGATCTGTGTGTCGCAATGTGGATGGATTAATCATGCTCGCTAAAGTAAATCTGGGAACCAGATATAAGTAAGGAAGATTAGCCAAGTGGTTCCAGCTTACAACCATCAGATGATGGACAGGTGGATAGCAGCTGTAAAACGTAGAAGTTTGAACTAGATAGTTAGGATATATTCTATTTATGTGTGCATTGTATTTCTATATTAAACAGTTGGGATTATTTACAAAGTTAGAACAGTACATAATTAGTAGTCTCAAGTCTCAAGTGGTTTACTCCAAACAGCCCAAACTTGGGCTAACGCAGGAGTTTGTGGTGGACTGTGCGCATGCGCTGTGGGTGGTACGTTCGATTAAAAGACTAGTATAATTAATGTTGCTGAAATGGTTTTATCTGATAGTTTTATTTATTTTATGTATAGGATGTTTAACGAAAATTTTTAATAGGTTGGTTGTGTGTATGGATACTGTCGCTGCCTTGCCACATGCACACATAGACAGTCTCCATACCCACACCATGGATAAGTTTACGCTGAGCACTGTGTTTTAAAGGCAGTTTAGGTGAGGAGGTGTGGTGAAAGGGAGTTCCATAATAGCTTCTTGAAATGATTTTGGGTTTTTTATGTTGGTAATTTTTGATGGAATCATATTCCATATGCGAATGGCTCTGGGATAAAATGAAAAGACCATTGCATTTATACGACACTTGGGGGCTATGTATTGTCCACGGGTTCGAGAGCGAGTTAGTAGGCCCGGAGGGGGGGTGATCTCAATAATGTTGTTTAGAATTTTGTAGAAGGTAGTGGCTTGTTTGATAATGCGCCTTCGTTCGAGGGTTGGCCATCCAAGGGCAGTAATTAGATCTGCTGGGTTTGTGTTCCGTCTGTAATCATTTTTAACAAATCTGGCAGCAGAGTGTTGCACTCTTTCAAGGCTTTTAATTTGCGAAAAGGTGTGGGGATTCCATATGGGTGAAGAGTACTCAAGTTTTGGCCGGATTAGCATGTTGTACGCTGTTTGCTTAACTTCGGGTTTACATGGGCCAAGAGTTCGTTTAATCATGCCTAAACATTTCGAAGATTTTGAAGTTATGTCAGTGACGTGATTTGTCCAGGTTAATTTGGAATCCAATTTTACTCCGAGGTATGAGTGGCTGGATACGGTGGATAATGGCTGGCCAGAAAGCGAGTACTTGTGTGTGCTGGGTTTAGTTTTGTTTGTTATTGGAAGGTGGACGCATTTAGATACATTAAATTCCATTTGCCATTTGTCTGACCATGTTTGGAGTTGGCTAAGGTCAGTTTGGAGAATTTCATGGTCGGTTTTGGAAGAAATTTTACGATATATAATACTATCATCTGCAAAAAGGCGTATAGAAGATTTGATGTTCCCATTTATGTCATTTATGTAGAGTAAGAAGAGGACAGGTCCTAGAACTGAACCCTGTGGGACACCAGATGTGACATCTGTGATGTCCGACAGGGCACCGTTAACTGAGACTCTCTGTTTTTGTAATGGTAATACTGTTCCATCTATGTGGTACAATGTTGTTAAAATACGCATACAAGATCAATAATATCAAACATGGTTAATATTTTGCTAATTACAATCTTTGTCATATAGCCGCATCAGCCATCTCCAAGGACAATCATTCAAGAAGACAAGCCCTCCCCTCGCAGTTCAACAAACAGCAACTCAAGTAACAGGAGCGACTCAAGTGTAGACCTACGTGACGGCGGACATGACAGCACACCAGAACAACTGGCACCTCGTGAGTATAATATTACAGTAAACAATACTAATACATAGTACTTTTAGAGCACATACTCCCATGTTAGTATCAGGACAAGATCCCCAGACAGTACCCCCGCCAATATATCCCTGGACATTACCCCCCAGGACAAAATCTGTTTTCATCTGGATAACTACATAGACCTAACAGATAACATTGGCTTTAACAAGAACGGATGCCTTGATTTGAAGCCAGATTTGAGACATAAACTCACAATTGCTTCTTCTTTGATTTCCTGAATTTACCCAAGACCCAGTGTATCACACATTGTAAAGAGTATAAACAATATAATAAATTTACCCAAGACCCAGTGTATCACACATTGTAAAGAGTATAAACAATATAATAAATTTACCCAAGACCCAGTGTATCACACATTGTAAAGAGTATAAACAATATAATAAATTTACCCAAGACCCAGTGTATCACACATTGTAAAGAGTATAAACAATATAATAAATTTACCCAAGACCCAGTGTATCACACATTGTAAAGAGTATAAACAATATAATAAATTTACCCAAGACCCAGTGTATCACACATTGTAAAGAGTATAAACAATATAATAAATAATGAATGTTATTTACTGTTGGTTTATTGCTGTTTATGAACAGGAGATATTGTCCTAGGAGGATTTTGTCCTACAACCCTCAAGCAACAATATAATAAATAATGAATGTTATTTACTGTTGGTTTATTGTTGTTTATGAACAGGAGATATTGTCCTAGGAGGATTTTGTCCTACAACCCTCAAGCAGCAGCTAAACGTTGTACAACTTTAGTTTACAGAAGTGTTTGCAGTGTTGCAGTTTGCAGACAGTGTTAATACTTCTCAGTTTCATAGTTGCTTCATATGATGAAACTTGTGTTGAACATAGCACCAATCCAATATACAGTCGAGCCTCGTTATAACGCGGTGGTCGGGGTCCACGACTTCGGACCGCGCTGTAAACAAGGCGCATTAGGTGTTCTCATATCTGCCACCAGGGAGCTACTAAACAACAGCGATCGCCGCCCGCTGCACCAAGCCCAAGAACGCTGTCGAAGCCCCGTGTGCTGGCAGCACTGTCTTATGCGACAATGTGCAGTTTATGGAACTTATTAAATGAGTATACTAGCATCAACGTGTATTATTTTTAAATGTCACACCCTCTTGACTCTTGAACTGAATAAAACACATGTACGTATACCGTTATGGAATAGATCTACTACGATGATGATGTACTGGACCAATAGGCCTACGAATCGAAAATAATAACCTGGACCTGAGCAGCCGAAAACGTATATGATTTGACAAACGTAGCATGTAAGCTGATAAAACACAGAAAACGACAATAGGTAGAATTAATAATTGTTTCACTTCGTCTTTCAACCGATCTAGACCGAAGCATAAATTTATTATGCACCACTTAACATCGATTCATCGTTTCATATGCGGATGACGATTTCGTATTTTTGCGCACTGGTAGAGCCTTGGGTTAGAAATTTGGCATGTTGGTTTTGCGTCGCGAATACGATTAAATTTACGATGTAATGGAAGCATGTAATTTCACCCAAGTGTTATGTTGGTACTGCATATTAAATGCATTTAAAACAGTTTATCTGATTCTTACGTGAGGCGTATTTGTGAATCTCGATTGCAATTTACAAGCCGTCGAAGAGAAGCTAGTGACAGCGATTGATGTCGGCGGCAGCGTAAAACAAACAACACGTCAATTCATTGACATTGTTCGCCTAATGTTTCTTGAGAATTGTCAAAGCAATTCTAAGTAAGTTTAAGCAGGCCCATTTGACATATTCCCCTGGCGGCAGAAATACGGGGTCCACGACCGACCGCGTTATATCCGAATCCGCGTAATAACGGGGCGCGTAATAATGAGGCGCGACTGTAATAGCACCAATACAATATAATAGCACCAATACAGTATAATAGCACCAATACAATATAATAGCACCAATACAGTATAATAGCACCAATACAATATAATAGCACCAATGCAGTATAATAGCACCAATACAATATAATAGCACCAATACAGTATAATAGCACCAATACAATATAATAGAACCAATACAATATAATACCATCAATACAATATAATAGCACCAATACAATATAATAGCACCTATACAATATAATAGCACCTATACAATATAATAGCACATATACAATATAATAGCACCAGTACAACATAATAGCACCTATACAATATAATAGCACCTATACAATATAATAGCACCTATACAATATAATAGCACCTATACAATATAATAGCATCAATACAACATAATAGCACCAATACAACATAATAGCACCAGTACAACATAATAGTACCAATATAATATAATAGCACCAATATAATATAATAGCACCAATACAATATAATAGCACTAGTACAACATAATAGCACCAATACAATATAATAGCACCGATACAATATAATAACACCAATACAATATAATAGCACCAATACAATATAATAGCACCAATACAATATAATAGCACCAATACAATGTAATAGCACCAATACAATATAATAGCACCTATACAACGTAATAGCACCAATACAGTATAATAGCACCTATACAATATAATAGCACCAATACAGTATAATAGCACCTATACAATGTAATAGCACCAATACAGTATAATAGCACCAGTACAATGTGATAGCACCAATACAGTATAATAGCACCTATACAATATAATAGCACCAATACAATATAATAGCACCAATACAATGTAATAGCACCAATACAATGTAATAGCACCTATACAATGTAATAGCACCAATACAGTATAATAACACCAGTACAATGTGATAGCACCAATACAGTATAATAGCACCTATACAATATAATAGCACCTATACAATGTAATAGCACCAATACAGTATAATAGCACCTATACAATGTAATAGCACCAATACAGTATAATAGCACCAGTACAATGTGATAGCACCAATACAGTATAATAGCACCTATACAATATAATAGCACCTATACAATATAATAGCACCAATACAGTATAATAGCACCAGTACAATATAATAGCGAGCACCATGCCAGCAAAGCTGGCGAAGCGAGCATGTTACACTAATGCGGGCGTATATGTCAAACAAATACCTAAGGAACTGTTTCGTTTGGCTCCTCAAGGGACCTGAACTTTTGTTTGCTCCGGAAAAACAGCAGCATGACACGTATATGTAATAAAGTTATAATATTATTTCTTTTTTATTTGCAACCAGTTCACATTGAATAGCATGTTGCAACATTCTTGTTTTCAAATTGTTTTGAACCACGTACGTGCCGCCATCTCGCAAACACAAAAAGACCAATGTTTTCTTAAATCTCTGCTAGAGGAGGGAGCATCCATTATTTGTATGTGTATGCTGTCATCTGAAGTGTAAGTGTATGCTGTCCTCTGAAGTGTGAGTGTATGCTGTCCTCTGAAGTGTAAGTGTATGCTGTCCTCTGAAGTGTAAGTGTATGCTGTCCTCTGAAGTGTGAGTGTATGCTGTCCTCTGAAGTGTAAGTGTATGCTGTCCTCTGAAGTGTAAGTGTATGCTGTCCTCTGAAGTGTGAGTGTGTGCTGTCCTCTAAAGTGTAAGTGTATGCTGTCCTCTGAAGTGTGAGTGTATGCTGTCCTCTAAAGTGTAAGTGTATGCTGTCCTCTGAAGTGTGAGTGTATGCTGTCCTCTGACTACAAAGAGCCCATTTTGGGGCTACCACATGATTTTGTTTTGTTTTGTGCGAATGCACTGGGGCTAAATAGATTACACATGAAAGGCGAGATTCTTTCACTTTGATCACTCGCTGATTTTATTTTAGTTCAGCTGAAGACATCATTATAGTCAGTAAACAATACGAATACTCGGAAGTATAGTTTTTTAGCAATGCACTATATATATATATATGTATATATATATATATATATATATATTTGCACTCATCACTAGGTTGCACCTGTGTCATATTATTATGTTTTAAGTCAAACTATATATTATAACTGTTCAATTCCGCATTAATTATATAAACATTCTTGCGAAGTTAGACTGGCCTCGATTGCACTATTCCTGCTAATAAACCCCTTTAAGTATGGTCAGTTAAAGCATTCAAAATGATCCCGTCAAATCTTTTAGTTTGTTGTGGATAGTACCTGTATTTCTATTTCACACGACAATGGTCCGAGATTTCAAGAAATTTCATGGACTAAAAATTTTATTTTCACAATGTTCAACAGATTCTCTATTCACCTTTATCTTTTGCCCTTTACATTTAATTATTCTTGATGCTGGCCTGTAGTTGTAATGCTAACACGTGTTCCACATTACATGGGTTTTTATTTATGGTAACAGCTCATTTATGTACTTGCAGCTATACCTACCCCACGGAACAGCCCTTTTCTGTCACGTAAGTTGAAAAATCTAAATTATCGTATTTTCTTGTTAAATGTGCAATATGTGGAGGAAGGGATCCCAGAAATAGACTTAGTAATTTTTGTAGGAGTCCAAAAATGTTGCATGCGATACAAAATAAAAGTTAGCATGCAATGTAATCGCATACATTTATTTACACAATGCAACAGCACAACACCAGATAGCGATCACGGCCAGAATTTCTTTTCTCACATTTATTACTAACCAGATAATAAACTGGTTGAGATTTATCGAAACAAAAAATATATACAAACGAATGTGGGCCGATTAATTGAGGTTTTACGACATTGCCTCTTCTGCTTAGACTACGTCCTAGGCCAACATTATAGACATGAAAAATAAATTACTGAAATTATGGCAGTACACAACATATTTAAACAAGATGTCCACTAAAACATGTCATGCACTAAAATTACTACCTATTAACACATAATACAAAGAGGTGGGGCCAAACTGCCACCATGTTACCTGGACATGTAACCACAGAAAAGCGTATTTTGGAGAAAAAAAATTAATTGACAATAATGACAACCCTTGTTTCTGTCAGTCACATCTTGGGATGTCTATTTTCTTTTACCCAAACCATAACTTGGAGATTGTTTACTTTGCCAAATCAGATGCACAAAGACCAATTTGCAGTCTAGAGAATAAATGTGTGCTATTTCAGATAGATGGTTGTATTTTCTGTTGCAGGACCTCAACCTGATGTGCCAACTTCCAAGCCAACTTCCAATCCACAGGTGAGATTTTAGTTGAGAGTATCCACATTTTCTTGCAGAGCCTTTTTATAAAACAATGATATTACATTTCTATATTTGTACAAGACTGATCCAAATCAACATGCGTTGAGCATTTTAATAAAAACCTTGTTAGAACTCCGATCCGTTCTTGATAACGATTTATATAAAGTCAGAGCAACACTTCACCCTTATTATAAAACATGTCAATCATAATTGGGGCTTCATAAATGTGTTATATAGTTCCCGTGTTAGTGCCACTTAATTCATCATCAGTGCAATTATCTGAGGTCTGATGATTATTAATTCAGATTATTTCAGATGGTTTTTACACCATCCCTTGGTTGTCTTAGGGGTCATTGAGTAACTTCTCGAAGCCGAAAAACACATAGTGTTTAGTATTGGTTTAGACCACCCCCGCCCCCCTAGTACGTGGCATGTGACATAAGATAAACGTGTTTAGTATTGGTTCAGACTATCCCCGCCCCTTCAGTATGTGGTGTGGGACATAAGATAACGCACATATTGACAATCAAAAAGCATTCATTTGTCCCGTGATGACAACCAAATCACCAGCCACCAACATGTAATGCTACACTGTTTTTGGACTTGAGAACTTATGACCCTTTGAAGTTACTATAGCCCAATGCAATGACAATTGGTGTTTGTCAGGGATAGCAATAGTAGCACAACATTAAACATTTCAGAAGTTTACTTTCTTTACCATGCACTGGTATGGACATTGTGACAGGTTTTTTTAAGGTTCAGTTCATATGGGCAGTGCAAAGTTTTATACGGGCAACAATTAAGATGTTCACCAATTGTACTTTATGTCGCATGTAGCTTGTAGTATATTCCAACAACTGTTGAATTTATTAATGAAATAGGCTGGTAAAATTGATTTTCAAATCATGAAGCAAACTTTAGAGAATATTGACTATAAACTAAACAAACATCAACTTCGGCATGTTATGAAAAATGTCAGTGTCACTACCATCAACCCAGAGAATTGTCATTACCGTCAACCCAGAGAATTGTCATTACCGTCAACCCAGAGAAGTGTCATTACCATCAACCCAGAGAAGTGTCATTACCGTCAACCCAGAGAAGAAAATGTAGCCATGTTTGTTAGTTTTGTTCTGCTAAAACAATTATCCAGTCCTGATGGTTACTTTTCACTATTATGCATATTGTTTTGAACGAGCATGAAAACATAAAAATCGTATTTTCAAGATTGGCTACACAATGGCATTGTGATTTGTGAATTTTTACTGTTACCTGTAATGTCTTGTTTCAACTCAAAATTATATAACAAAAATTGCAGCCTCTTTCACACTGTGTGCTTAGCAACAGGGCAGGACACAAAAATTACTATGCCAACCCGATCGGGTTATAGATAGCTGGATGGCAGCATTGAAAAGTAATGGTTGGCAGGTGGGCTGGCTGCTACGAACCAGAACAGGATTAGGCGTTTTTGGCCACTGTGCCCGGGGAAGTTTTAAAATTAATTATGATTACTGTTAGTCTACAGATGAAGTTGTTCTTTCCTTAGTTTAAATTTAATATATTAAAATTTAAAATAAAAAAGATCTCATGTGGGCAGAGTAGATCTTTCATATGGGCATTTTGACCTCGTGTGTAGGATTTATTAGAATTCATGCTTTTCTACTGATAGCAAATTAAGTTGGCTTTTGAAAGAAAAGCATATACTTGCCCCTCAGCTATCAAAAATGGAACTCTTCTTGAATGCAAGCTTTGCACAGTGAAGTAAGTGTAACCAGGGAGGGTAGGGGTAACCAGTGAAGTAAGGATAACCAATGAAGTAAGGGTAACCAGGGAGGGTAGGGGTAACCAGTGAAGTAAGGATAACCAGTGAAGTAAGGGTAACCAGGGAGGGTAGGGGTAACCAGTGAAGTAAAGATAACCAGTGAAGTAAGGGTAACCAGGGAGGGTAGGGGTAACCAGTGAAGTAAGGATAACCAGTGAAGTAAGGGTAACCAGGGAGGGTAGGGGTAACCAGTGAAGTAAGGATAACCAGGGAGGGTAGGGGTAACCAGTGAAGTAAGGATAACCAGTGAAGTAAGGGTAACCAGGGAGGGTAGGGGTAACCAGTGAAGTAAGGATAACCAGTGAAGTAAGGGTAACCAGGGAGGGTAGGGGTAACCAGTGAAGTAAGGATAACCAGTGAAGTAAGGGTAACCAGGGAGGGTAGGGGTAACCAGTGAAGTAAAGATAACCAGTGAAGTAAGGGTAACCAGGGAGGGTAGGGGTAACCAGTGAAATAAGGATAACCAGTGAAGTAAGGGTAACCAGGGAGGGTAGGGGTAACCAGTGAAATAAGGATAACCAGTGAAGTAAGGGTAACCAGGGAGGGTAGGGGTAACCAGTGAAGTAAGGATAACCAGTGAAGTAAGGGTAACCAGGAAGGGTAGGGGTAACCAGTGAAGTAAGGATAACCAATGAAGTAAGGGTAACCAGGGAGGGTAGGGGTAACCAGTGAAATAAGGATAACCAGTGAAGTAAGGGTAACCAGGGAGGGTAGGGGTAACCAGTGAAGTAAGGATAACCAGTGAAGTAAGGGTAACCAGGGAGGGTAAGGGTAACCAGTGAAGTAAGGATAACCAGTGAAGTAAGGGCAACCAGGGAGGGTAGGGGTAACCAGTGAAATAAGGATAACCAGTGAAGTAAGGGTAACCAGGGAGGGTAGGGGTAACCAGTGAAGTAAGGATAACCAATGAAGTAAGGGTAACCAGGGAGGGTAGGGGTAACCAGTGAAATAAGGATAACCAGTGAAGTAAGGGTAACCAGGGAGGGTAGGGGTAACCAGTGAAGTAAGGATAACCAGTGAAGTGAGGGTAACCAGGGAGGGTAGGGGTAACCAGTGAAGTAAGGATAACCAGTGAAGTAAGGGTAACCAGTGAAGTAAGGATAACCAGTGAAGTAAGGGTAACCAGGGAGGGTAGGGGTAACCAGTGAAATAAGGATAACCAGTGAAGTAAGGGTAACCAGGGAGGGTAGGGGTAACCAGTGAAATAAGGATAACCAGTGAAGTAAGGGTAACCAGGGAGGGTAGGGGTAACCAGTGAAATAAGGATAACCAGTGAAGTAAGGGTAACCAGGGAGGGTAGGGGTAACCAGTGAAATAAGGATAACCAGTGAAGTAAGGGTAACCAGGGAGGGTAGGGGTAACCAGTGAAATAAGGATAACCAGTGAAGTAAGGGTAACCAGGGAACTAGTAGTAGCTACTTTAGATGAGCAGTTTTTCTTTATGTCTGTTGTAGATTCTCTCCAGCTGTCCTTGGTACTTTGGTGGCCTTGTTCGTGAAGAGGCAATCTCCAAATTACTAGCCATGGGTGAGGCAAGTACTGATTGTGGTGCTGTTTGAAATTAATGAAGTGTATATAGCGATGTAATGCAGCGATGTAATGTCTTCCTAAGGTATTCCATGTGGATCTTTCACACATGCCACATTAATGTAATCGTATGTAAAGTATTGGTGTTGCATAAATAATCGTGACTTGCTGTTGCACATATGATCTTAGGTGAAACGTTGCACGCATGATTATTATAGTGAGATGTTGTTGCACACATGATCATTATAGTGAAGTGTTGTTGCATGTGTGATCATTATAGTGAAGTGTTGTTGCATGTTTGATCATTATAATGAGATGTTGTTGCATGCATGATCATTATAATGAAGTGTTGTTGCACGTGTGATCATTATAGTGAAGTGTTGTTGCACGTTTGATCATTATAATGAGATGTTGCAGGCATGATTATTATAGTGAAGTGTTGTTGCACGCATGATCAGTATAGTGAGATGTTGTTGCACGAGTGACCATTATAGTGAGATGTTGCAGAAGTGATCATAAGTGAAATATTGTGGTTCTCAGATGATCACGAGCAAAATATTGTTGCATATGTGATCATAAGTAAAATGCTGTAGCAGAGGTGATTGGTCATTAGTGAAACTGTTGGTGTTTAGGTGATCATAAGTGACATGTTATTGTCATAAGCAGTTTTGTTATTAGGTTATCGTAAATGTAGCTGTTATATATTCTGTTGTCAAAAACACAGATCTGTTAAGTCCTGTATCAATTGTGTTAACACGTGGTTACTGTCATCTTGTGCAAACAGTTGTAGTTATAGCCAAACTAACTGTTTTGCAGCCAACTCTGACATTAAACTTGTAAATGTTATGGTTGCTTTATATTGGTTTATTTATTAACACACATGCAGGCAGTTAAATATGCAGTTAATTCACTTTAAAAAATATATATGATATGAAACCTTTCATATGTATGACATTGGCCAAACAAGTGTTCTCTGTTTTTATTATAAAGCATTTGTCTTGATGTCAATTTGACCATGTTTCAGGATGGGGTCTATCTGGTACGGGACAGTACAAAAGACCCAATCAAGCCGTACACTCTGAGTTTATTTTTCAAAAAAGTCTGGCATCTGCACATTCGAATCCGTCCTGACGGGATGTTTGCGCTCGGCTTTGAGAAAACAAATGAAGAGGTATTGTTGATTGGTGCATAGCAATATGGATGGATTAATCATGCTTGCAAAAGTAAAAGCTGAGAACCAGCTATAAGAAAGGCAGATTAGCCACCTAAATATAACCCTAAAGCAGATGAACTAAAAAAAACAACCAAAACATGTAACCCAGGGTAGTGGGTGAAAGAAGGTCGTCAGGTATTTTTATTGTTATGTAATATCAATAAGCATACATAATAATTGTATAAAACCACACATAGCAATATGGTTTGCCTAATACCGCCTCTACTACACTAACAATTATGGTCTGCCTAATACCGCCTCTACTACACTAACAATTATGGTCTGCCTAATACCGCCTCTACTACACTAACAATTATGGTCTGCCTAATACCGCCTCTACTACACTAACAATTATGCTAGTGGGCAGATGGATGGATAGGAGCTGTAAAACGTAGAAGTGTGAACTAGATAGTTAGGATATATTCTGTTTATGTATTTGTTGGTTTTCATTAGTTATATCAAGTGTCTGTGTTGCTGCTTGAATTTGTATATATATATATATATATATATATATATATATATATATATATATATATATATATATATTTTCTTGGCATCTGTATTTCTATATTAAACAATTGGGATTATCTACAGAGTTAGAACAGTAGATAATTATTGTTTACTTTATGTAATGCTCATTCTGTTCCATCTAAGTTGTACAATGTAGTAAACATATGCATACAAGATTAATAATATCAAACATGGTTAATATTATGCTAATTACAATGTGTTTGTATATTTTGTAATGTACACTCAACAATCATATTAATAATAAACTAAGGGATGCTTCTGTTTTAAATGCAGCAAATTTCATATTTTGTTGTAGCGTTTCGCCAATGTTCCGGAGCTAATTGATTATTACACACAGCACAGCGTCCTATTGGTGGACACAGGCGAGAGGGGTACACGACTGATAAAACATGTGTGAGACGTCACCACAGGGTGTCTGTGTATCCTATCACCTTTAAGGAAATGTACGGCTTGTTTCATTGGTTAATCAAATGACTGTTATAGGTCATCAATACTTAATTTATTAGTATTTGTAACATTCCAGTTGGTTGAAAATAATATCCATACATGTGACTATTGTCATCTTTCACCCTTAATGTTTAAGAGAATACACGATCTGGCGATAAATTAAAATATGCTAGTCTTATGACATTTATATATATATATATATATATATATATATATATATATATATATATATATATATATATATATATATATATGTCGAAACCGCTTTCCCCACTTTTGGCCTTATATAAGATGAACACGGGGGTTTGTCCCCTAGTAGTTGGTGTTCATGGGGTTTTCTGTGCAGACAGGCTTCCTGTTTCTTCATCGGTATTCTTGACTTATGTTTATATAGGTTAGCGAAATGGCCCCACCTGTTTGTAATTAAATTTGTGTATTGGTGGTGGAATGTCTGTATTCTTTGCATTACATGTTCATGACGACTTCTTGATGTATATATGTTATCGTCATGCTTGTAGGAATGTGGGCTCTGAGAAACTTGCCGGACGGGGCTGTACATGTGTTCAGTTCCTGTCTGGTTTGTTTTGAAGAGCTCACATTCCTGTTAATGTTCTTCCCAAAGTGGCTGCGTGATAAGCAGTCCACTTTGCAATAAAAAACGTCATTTATTTGGCCTGTTTCAATTCTCTGCTACATCGGACTTGTGTTGGTTATTGCATAAATATATATACCGCTTTACTGGGTTCAAAGATCAACAAATCTTCAATTTTGAAGGTAAAATACAACGGGTGTTTAATTAGTCACATTTGATCTAATTTCTGATGGTAATTGTACTACAGCAATAAAGATTAAAACACGAAGAGTAACATTATTAATTTAGATGTGCTTTCAGAGCCACAACTTCGGAGCATTTGGGCATTTTAATGATACAAAACCCCCAGTTAGCTGCACATCAGTTAGCCAATGAAAATTGCTGTACCTTCCCTTTGAGGTCATTTGCATTATGTACAGATATTACTCAGGTGCTCTATAAAATAAAATATGTACATTCTTATATAGCCCAGTATCCAGTCCTCATGAATGCTCAAAGCACTTCACTTTATATCTCTTTGTATCTGTGTAGTTTGATTTATGTTCGATTTAGGTATACTACTTTACTTTGATTGTAGATAAAATGGAAATGATGCATTTTCATTTACATATAATAATATATAATGTACATTTCTGTAATTTCATAGCCAGTCTATTTTAAAGAAAATGTTTAAGAGGTATGGGCTGATAATTTGTACAGTATTGGTGCAAGTGTATGTGGTTTTGACAAAGAATGAAATAGTTTCACAATTCTGTCATTCGTCAGGTTGATTCAGGATTTAAAGGTCCCTCCTCAATTCAAATGTTTCTCATCTGATTTAAAATTTAAAAAAAATCAAACCTACCTAGTATCCTCTACAACATGGTAGCTCGTTTGTGCAACTTTTGTATGTAGTTTTTGTGAAATCATCAAATTATTAAATTACTTAATGCTTGGTCAAACATTGGTGAATTTTTGTAACTGTCATCGGTGAGAGGATGGAAGTGACACCCATGATTGGCATTCACCCGCAATGTTTAGCAATTTGGATGGCCACTATTTTGAGCCTTACCAGATTTAACGGACTTTGATTTGAAAAAAATAGGCATTTTTTATTAAATCAACTGCGGATATTACATAAAACTTTTTTATCTGAAATAAATGTATTCTTGCCACTTAGACTGATAATAATGGTTGTCTTATTTACATGAATAAACTTTTACGTAGATCAAGATACAAATATTTGTTTGCTGAAGTGAAGCCAGCGTGGTTCACATAATGCCTGTCAGTTGAAGTGAAGCCAGCGTGGTTCACACAATGCCTGTCAGTTGAAGTGAAGGCAGCGTGGTTCACACAATGTCTGTCAGTTGAAGTGAAGCCAGCGTGGTTCACACAATGCCTGTCAGTTGAAGTGAAGCCAGCGTGGTTCACACAGTTCCTGTCAGTTGAAGTGAAGCCAGTGTGGTTCACACAATGCCATTCAGTTGAAGTGAAGCCAACGTGGCTCACACAGTGCCTGTCAGTTGAAGTGAAGCCAGCGTAGTTCACACACTGCCTGTCAGTTGAAGTGAAGCCAGCGTGGTTCACACAATGCCATTCAGTTGAAGTGAAGCCAGCGTGGTTCACACAATGCCTGTCAATTGAAGTGAAGCCAGCGTGGTTCACACAATGCCTGTCAGTTGAAGTGAAACCAGCGTGATTCACACAATGCCTGTCAGTTGAAGTGAAGCCAGCATGGTTCACACAATGCCTGTCAGTTGAAGTGAAGCCAGTGTGGTTCACACAATGCCATTCAGTTGAAGTGAAGCCAGCGTGGCTCACACAGTGCCTGTCAGTTGAAGTGAAGCCAGCGTGGTTCACACAGTGCCTGTCAGTTGAAGTGAAGCCAGCGTGGCTCACACAATGCCATTCAGTTGAAGTGAAGCCAGCGTGGCTCACACAGTGCCTATCGGTTGAAGTGAAGCCAGCATGGTTCACACACTGCCTGTCAGTTGAAGTGAAGCCAGCGTGGTTAACACACTGCCTGTCAGTAGAAGTGAAGCCAGCGTGGTTCAGACAATGCCTGTCAGTTGAAGTGAAGCCAGCATGGCTCACACAGTGCCTGTCAGTTGAAGTGAAGCCAGCATGGTTCACACACTGCCTGTCAGTTGAAGTGAAGCCAGCATGGTTCACACAATACCATTCAGTTGAAGTGAAGCCAGCGTGGTTCACACAATGCCTGTCAGTTGAAGTGAAGCCAGTGTGGTTCACACAATGCCTGTCAGTTGAAGTGAAGCCAGCGTGGTTCACACAATGCCTGTCAGTTTAGAATTTAAACACCACATCTTGCTTTTGTTTATTGCAAGTGTTGGATTTGTGCACTCTGGTACCATTTGATGAGATCAGCAGAAAGTTTGAACAGATTTATCGACAGTTTGAGAAAATGTACCTAAATTGCTGTAGTGACTATTGTGCCAGTGATAAGTACCACAGCTATGTAAGCCTTGTAGTTTGTATCAGCACCGGTGTCTCGGTCATCGAAGACACAGGCTCATAGAAGTCCTATTATAAGCTGAACTTGTAAATTGTAGTTGATGTTATATAATTTTTCTACAAGTAGTTTTGTATAGATGTGAAAAAGAAGTGTTAATATGAATACTGTATTCAACCTATTAAGAATACGTGGCCTAATTAGCATATACCCCTTTTAATCAGCAGGATCCGTAATGATTGTAATTTGACTAGTGTGGAACAACTGAAGAGTGTCGCCATTTGGTGTTAAACAGTTAGGACCAATTTAAGGTTGTACACTAGTCACCAAATGACACCACTAGTATTAAACAATTACCTTATTGTCTAGAGAAACTAATGTTGGTGTATGCTTATAAGAACAGATTCCTTGACATTTTTCCATGGCCCAATTTTTTTCAAGCATACTGTAAGCTTGTTAGGTCGAATACAGTACTTTTATTTCATGTTATGAAAACCATATACTTTCAAATGTTGCTGAAGAGCTATCTTGAAATTATCAATTAATACGAAAATGGGGGGCACTGATGCAAATCCAAAAAGAACTAACAAATAAAACTTATTTCGATATAACAATCCTGAACTTTATTATCACAACAATCCGCCATACTAAAATCTCAGTCTAGTCCAGCCAAGCTTAGGACCCCAATCGGCAGCTCACCAGCATGCCCAGCTCACCAGCATGCCCAGCTCACCAGCATGCACAGCTCACCAGCATGCCCAGCTCACCAGCATGCCCAGCTCACCAGCATGCCCAGCCCTCAGCTGAGAGGGCAACTCTGCATGCCTGCAACTTTACTGTTTCTATATCACTCTTTACTCTATAATATCATAAAGGTAGAGGTACATATAGCACTGTATCCACTGCTATCCTGTCCTTGGAACTGTTCGAAGCGCTTTACACTTCCCCGTGGCAGACCTGATCATTCCAATGCCATCTCAACTTCTCTGGGAAGCATTCAGCCATGCACACACACACACACTGCATGAAGACTTCTCGTTCCGATATCCATCTCTCTCTGTAGCCAGGTACTCATTTATACAGCTGAGTGAACTGTGGCAACGTGGAACGAACGAAATTGCCACCAAAGCTTCGAAACGGCAGCAAGAGGATTCAAACCCGGGTTCTCTCGATTGAGAGCCCAACGTTCTAACCGCTACGCTACCACTCCCCACGATCATAGATATATAGCACACCCCTGTACTAATAATCGTATTACTATATATCTATGATAATATCCAATCCTAGCACACTAAACTAGCCAGTGGATTTCTTGTATATTTCCTGCCTTCTAATTTGAACAGACTAACTAACACCACACATTTCTCATGAGGCAACAGTCCCTGGGTAATTAATTAACACTTATACTTATTAATGTGATGACACCAGACCTTCGCCCTTATCTAACAACCCAGAACTGACACTGGCAGGACATTTTAAACATGTACACTGTAGTTAGATCTGATAAGTAAACCATATCAAACTGATGACATAATTATATTATAAAACTGATGTGTTGACAATGATATTATAATGAGCTCTACCACACAACTGTGCATTAAAAGTATGAAATGAACATGCATTGAAAGTATAATTAACACGTCTTTCTTGTGATGTTGTTATGATATATTTGTTGCGCGATCGCTGTTTGGTTGAGTAAAATTTTCACCTCACTCGGGTGGACATTTCGTATGAAATAAACGCCCTGGGTGTAATTCACTCAGTACATTGCCAGTATACCATCCTTGAGACAAATTTCACGTTTTATAGGTATGTTTTCTGTGTCTAATGCACATTAATGTACACTCCACATTTAGGGTATTAAATCACATTTCAAATTAATCAATGAAGCAAATATGTCAGTTAATTAATCTTTTTAATTGAAGAATACATATTTTACATGTTAAAGGATGTATATTTCAATTCAGTCAAGGTATATTTTTGACAGAAGTCTAATGTTTTGAGTGTGTATTGAGTCCAACCCCCCCAGGCAAAATGAACAGTATCCAGAAATGTAGAAGTGTTGATTGACACACTACACAGAACATAGCTACAGTACTTATCTGCTGATCCAGACAGCAGTACAAGATACACAAGCCGTACAGTGACAGCTATGGAACAGAACTATCACAGATCAACAAAGAACTGTTGGTCACAGTGGTTGCGTGTGGACAATTCAGTAAAGGTGCATGTTTCATATTGTTTTGCTTAACCAACACTACCTGTCGTTTTTGTATTGATAATTTACAGAGCAACTCAAATGTATTTGAGCCAACCTCAGATACAGTTATTTTAAAATGTAATTAGCCTTTGCAACGAGCCCCTCCGTCCGTGGGTTCTGTATTGTGCATGTCCTGTTAGTCTGCTACTGGCACTAGCACAAATGTCCATCCTCCGGACGAGATATCTAAGTTCATAAGTGTATACCATAGTTCAGGACTCAACATAATCGTGGAAATATCCATCTATATATATGCCTTGGTACTTGGGGCTGCCAGGCAATATCTATAAAAATTGCGCCGTAATACTGACAGTTATAGTAACATCTATTGATGCTTTGCCCTTGTGTTACATAACTTTGGACAATAATAGAAAAGATGCATGACATTGTTAAAACAGTAATTACTCGCATAATGTTGTGGACAATTGTACGTACGGACTACAAAGGGTAATTCGATTGTTCATAGACAGGGTAATGGGATGAATTTAGAAAAAATAAAAATGGCCTCTGAAAGTTTGGCGCTTGAGATACAAAGCATTCAGGAAGAGTAGCATAACATACAAACATACATACAAAGACTTGCTGGATAACATACAGGCATACGTACAAAGACTTGCTAGATAACATACAGGCATATGTACAAAGACTTGCTAGATAACATACAGGCATACGTACAAAGACTTGCTGGATTAAAGTAAGATAACTACTTGTTTTGACAATCCTGAAACTGACATTAAGTTCCTGTTGTTTTCCCTGGTGTTGATGCTGTTGAGACAGTCAATGGTGTCAGTGGTGTCAGTGGTGTCAATGGTGTCAGTGGTAATGAAGACCAACTACATGTCCTATGGTGCACCTGTATCACAGGTGTTGTCATCTGCTCATGGAAAACGAGGAGTGAGGTCTTAGAGAGGTAGTGAGGTCTTAGAGAGGAGTAAGGTCTTAGACAGGCAGGAAATGCTCTCCTCCACTCAACTTCCATCGATTGTAAGCATTTTTCGGTTATTTTAACCTGTTGTTTTATGAGTCACCATTTTGATATGTGCCATTGTCATTCGTGGTAATCGCACATGCGAGAAAATGTGAAATCACTTGATACCAAAGAAATAAAATATGCCTAGAATAGCCCTGTGTGCCTAGAATGGCCCTGTGCAGTAAATATAGATCAATATTACCAGGAATTTAGTGTTTTTTTTAATTACAAAAAGGTGGGACATTTTGTCCAAAAGGTGAGAAAGCGGAACCAGGGGAAAAGCGGTATTTCCCGCATGAAAGCGGTAAAGTTGACATGTGTGAAGTAATCAAATACTTGTTTGTTGTTTGTCAATGTTGCCTGTGGTTTGGAAATTTGGACTGCTGCCATATTATGACATGTGCACTGACTGTGTACTGCAGTGGTCTATTGTGTGGTGACATACTGTTCCATTGGCTTACAGAGATAAGAACTGTTCATAGTTATTAACTGTGCTTGGGAAGTCTTGGGGAATTCCCTTCATAATGCTGAATTTTCTGAATAGGAAGTAGATCAAATGATTATATATACTTGAAACAAATGCACAGTGACGAGCAGGTAATAAGTAGTTAAGGAATTGTATGTTATCAGGTTGGGTATTACTAGTTCTCACTGTTGATAACTGGGCATGAATGTTATCTGGCAAGGGGCATTGATGATGTCAATCTAATCTGTTAATATCTGGAGTGAGATAAGAATGCAGTGTTTGAGTTAAGACATGATTTTCCTATGTTTTCTTGGAAATGGAGCCGAGGTTCATTGTGTGGTGTTGTCCAACTTCTCACAGCCTCCGTGAGAACATTGGACTGAGCGATATTGTGCTACTGTTTGTATATCGGCTGCGCATATTACCTAAACTATTAACACACTATTTTGCCTGCCCGCCCGTGGGGTTTGAAGGAACCCCCATTTTTGAGAATTTGTTTTAATTGTAACATTTACAGAAATCATCCCAGAAATCCCCAGCTGAATGTGTAAGCCTGAATGTGTAAGCCTGAACACCCCTTTTTAAAACCCAGAGAACGGGTCTGCACTATAAAAATGTGAACATCAACTAAATTAACCTGATTCTGGTAGCACAATATAATTTACATGATTAATTAAGAACCATGTAGAATATAATGTTCTACAGTGTAAAAATAATTATATTAATGACAGTTGTTTAATACCTATCTATCTAGTAAAGGGCAAATTCAGAGTTTACACAGAAAAACACCATAGCCAGCAAATAAATGATACTCCATCAACAGGAAGTCTACATAGTGGAAGCTGTAATGTAAATTTACTTGTTTATGTGATAATATATATATATATATATATATATATATATATATATATATATATATATATATATATATATATATATATATATATATATATATATATATATATATATATATATATATATATATATATATATATATATATATATATATACATACATAATATATATATATATATATATACATAATATATATATATATATATATATAATATATATATACATATATATATATATATATATATATATATATATATATATATATATATATATATATATATATATATATATATATTATGTATATATATATCATGTATATATATATATCATGTATATATATATATATATATATATATAATATATATATATATATATATATATATCAAAACAATAAACTTCCCTGTTTGAAATGTGTTACCCAATATAGTTCTCAATATGTAGCTTTGGTGGCCATCCAGGGGATGTTCTCAATATGTGCCTTTGATGGCCATCCAGGGGTGTTCTCAATATATACCTTTGACGGTCATCCAGGGGATGTTCTCAATACGTACGTTTGACCGTCATCCAGGGGGTGTTCTCAATGTGTACCTTTGATGTCCATCCAGGGGGTGTTCTCAATATGTACGTTTGACCATCATCCAGGGGGTGTTCTCAATGTGTACCTTTGATGGCCATCCAAGGGGTGTTCTCAATATATACTTTTGGTGGCCATCCATGGGGTGTTCTCCATTATGTGCCTTTGATTGCCATCCAGGGGTGTTCTCAATATGTGACTTTGATTGCCATCCAGGGGTGTTCTCAATATGTGACTTTGATTGCCATCCATGGGTGTTCTCAATATATGCCTTTGATTGCCATCCATGGGGTGTTCTCAATATGTGACTTTGATTGCCATCCAGGGGTGTTCTCAATATGTACATCTGATGTCCACTCATGGGGTGTTCTTAATATGTACATTTGATTGTCAAATGGGGTATTCTCAATATGTACCTATAATGGTCAGGCTGTGTTCTTTGTGGTTTTGGGCATTCAGCACACTTCTTATAATAGGTCGGACCCTAAAGGCAAGCTGGTTGCTTCCTGTTAATGTTAGATAATCAGTAAATATAAACAGGTCAGTTGACCAATAAAAATTGGACATTGAAATGATTTATGTATTTTGTTTTTGTAGTGGGAAATGCTTATTATAAGTATTGCACTTTCTGCATTTCCCTTCAACATTTCTTTAAATCTGCCCATGTATTTACAGATCTTGGCAGGTATAGCAGCAAAATGGTGCTGACATATGTCACTGTTTGTATATAATGTTGTATTGTACTGCTTTATGTTGAAATGTTGAATAAATTCCAATTCCAATGTCCGGTGTTATCCACACACGTTAATTATTGTGATAAGTAATTAGGTATTTCATTGTGACAGTCCAGTTGTAATAATAGCTGTTTCCTGGGGTCGGACACTACATGACTTCTTACAGCGATTGCTGCCCACACTGACAACTCAATTGTCTGCAACCTGTCACAATCCTGGTGTTGCGACCGTAAACTGCTACTGGTTACTTTTGGTCGTAATTGTGTAAATGCCACTGGTAAATGCTGGTAGGATCTCTGCATATATAAACACAGGGAGGATCCTGTCTGTTGACAATGGCGAGATGATGCAGCAGGAATGTCGCCTATCTCGAAAAAAAACAATCTTGCAATTTTTTTAATCTTGATAGACATGCTACGCTTTCTCTTATCAGAGTGCGTAGAGAGAAGCAGAAGCACTGCAGAAAAGGAAGAATGTGTTTTGCACCCCATATAATGGAAAGGCATGACCAAGGGACTTTCTGAACCTCAGTCTGGGTATTTGTAAATTTTTTTGAGTACGAGGAAGATGTGTATTGCAATTTCTTGCGAATGCCACCTCTTGTGATGGTACGAATACCCCATTAACATGGTCTTGTGGGAAGAGCAAATTGGCCCTTACCTGCAGGTGAGTGTTTTTATTTGTGTTACCTGAGTGACACACACAGGGAGACCTTATTGACCATTAACTGTGACAGGCCTCTTGCTTTCATGCTCAATGTTTGGCTGGGCAATATATTATAACCAGCCTGACAGGTTCTGTGTTCTGACACACAATTCAGGGACACCAGTCGCAAAGGGACATTGGAATAGTTGTGGAACATTGTCCTCTTAAACGAGAGAATGCGGTTTAAAACTGACATGTTGTCGTCATGTTTGCTCAGTTTATTCCAGCCCACATTGCCTCGGTTCACTCAGAAATGAGTAACTCGCTATAGGGTGGCTTTTGCAGTAACAGCAGCATGGCTGAATACTTCCTTAAGAAGTGATATTGTTATTGTTGGAATACAAACATCAGTTGGAGTGAAATGTACGTAGACACCCTGAACAAACTGCTGGTTTCATGTTTTGTTGTATACTGACGCCTTTGTCTGCCCTGTGCTTTGAGTTTGAGCTCAGAATGCATGGAAGCCATGTAGCCTGTGAACACAGCACCAGGCAACCATTGGCTGGCTAACTCTGCATTGCTTCAATGAGAAGGAATTTCTGAGGCCATGATGATCTCAGCCTACTGGTCTTTTCATTCTGTTTGAATAACGGCTTACATGGTTTGATGTTTATTTATTTATATAGCACCAAATATATACAAAGATATTCTGTGGATGTCACCAACTTACTAGACTCTGGCCTTTACAATCAGGGGACTAAAAATTGTTTTGCCAGTATACTATCCTGGAGATTTTATCTAACAGCCCCCCACTTGTTTCTCAAAATAATATGCTTTACATGTAGGAATACAACCAAATATATAACCTTCAATGTTCAAAATTTGCATTGTTCCATGATATATGACCTTGTTTGGCACAGTTAATGATGGCGCAAGACATTAAGCCATGTACGCTGCTTTGAGGGAATACCATCAGCTCTGCAGCAATTCTTCAGTCTTCAGTCTGCTTACTCAAAATTAATTAATTGCACCATTGAAGTGCCTGAGAAAACTGAAAGTGAATCAGTGACAATTGTGTCATGTGTAGTATATGTATGGTGACAGAAGAGGCAGGAGACAGTGTCGGACTAACAATGTGGGGGGCCTGGTACAAACATTTCAGGGGGCCCTTACCAAGTGCATGAAAGATGAAGTTTGAGATGCATATGGACTAACCCCATACCATTAGTGTTTACAACAAGATAGATGGAAATAACTAAATCAGAGGTTATGCTGAAACAACTTTAATAAGATAAGTACGTAAACACTTCATTGTAATTAAGGCGCTAAGTGCATGGGGTGTCACTGCGACAGAAGTGTCACAATTAACGTATAACTAATATAGTAGATGGCGTTACTTATATAGTTATGTCACAAACTTCATGTCAGTATTTTCTGACGTTCTCTTCACCCTGTTCGTCCAATGACATTGTGTGGCAGCAGACAATATGCAGGCAGTTCTGAGAATAATAATAACTATTTCTGTAATTTGCAGAGCAGCTTTGTGAATATACCCATCTTTGTGATGCGAAAAAGGTTGAGTGATTCATGGTTTTTATGTGGCAAAAGTTGTTTTGTCGTGGTTTGTATTGAAGAATCCAAGGTTGTGTGAGTTTATGAATAGGTAGTTCATGGGTTGAACTATGTGGGAAACAAATGACAACCTCACATAATATGTAGTCCATAGGTTGAACTATGTGGGAAACAAATGACAACCTCACAGAATAGGTAGTTCATGGGTTGAACTATGTGGGAAACAAATGACAACCTCACAGAATAGGTAGTTCATGGGTTGAACTATGTGGGAAACAAATGACGATCTCACAGAATATGTAGTCCATGGGTTGAACTATGTGGGAAACAAATGACAACCTCACAGAATACACCTTGCAGGAACTCCAGCTGTGAGAAATCCCCTCACTTCTTACCAGACCTTGCCAAGATATTTACATTTTTTATGTTAGGTAATAAACCCTGTAGTGTCATGAAAGGAGACAGATGTGATGTATTGTCATTTATGTAAAGTTGAACTATGTAATAAACAAGTTACAACCTCACATAACACACTTAGCAGGAATACCAGTTATGGGAAATCCCCCTAGTCTTACTGAGCCAATCATAATTCACATACGTCAGGCGCCACTGAGCAACAAGCCCCACTTTTCCCCTTCCAATTTCTCCTTCTGTGATTGGTTGACTTAGCTGAGTGCGTTGCGCCTGATTGGCCATGTAAACATTGGTGCTGTCTTCAGTGGTAGGGGCTGCCCCTGTATGTCACTGTCTGATTGGATGAATGTTTCTCTCTGTCAAAGACTGACTGGGTATAGTGACACAGCAGTTCATTAGTTGTCAGTCTGGAGTTGCTCTATCACCAGTAGTGGGTGTTTACAGTAGAGTCGTTAGTACTGCAAGGGATGTTTGTCACTGAAACTTGGATTACTGCTGATATCTGCAAAAAGGAGTGATCCAAACTTTTGTGAATATATTCTTACATTGCATTTGCTCAGGTAAGTTCTGTGTTGTTTGTTTGTGCAAGTGTCTTGAATGTTGTCACCTATTAGTGTTTACTAGTTGTTCTGTAATCCTGTATGTATATTTGCTATGTCTATTACTGCAATGCACATGCATGTTTGTATGCATAAATATGTGTATGTTGTGGATGTGAGTGTATTTGTGCGTGTGCACTTATATGCATAAATATACAAATATCCATGCACATACGCATAAATTTACACATATCCACATGTAACTAATTTATTATAATATATTATCATATATTATCATATATATTATCATATATTTAACCCATCAATTATCACCTATGTACCTCTGAATGGATGTTGTCCAGATATACGGCATTATTAAACTGTACTTATTATGGGCTATTATTATGGAATCGTACTATTATTATGGAACCTCATTAATCCGGACACCTTTGTACTCAGTGTATTTTAAATGTTTTCCGGATTTAAAAGAATCATGCAATTAACAATGTATATTATTTTTAGTGCTAGGAAATTCCTTTCCCATGAATTAGTGTGCAGTTTAACAAGGTTTCCGCATTATTCCCAACAGCGCTGTCCAGGGCTAACACAGGAGTAATATGTTTTTATTAGTGAGTTCCGATCTGGTCTATAAGCCTTGGAGAGAGGGTTGACTCATACCCAATAGAAGATTGCATGACTATTTGCATGAGACCCCCCTAGTTTTGTGGGACTACCACAGCTTAAGCATTTACCCTGTACTTTACTTCCTGATCAGGTGCCTGGGGGTTTAAGCCAGCACATCCTGGTCACAAGGCAAGCACTAAGCTAATGGGCTTACATAGATGTGCACACTAATGACTATGCTAGTTGAATTATCTGTCACAAGTTGCTGCCAGTCTAGTTCTGACTGGTATGTTTTCTAATTCACAGGCTTTTCACTTGTTAAACTGGATTATTTAGAACAACAAATTTAAGAGAAAGGGGGGTGAGAGACAGAGAGACAGTAAACTAAATACTAGAGTTCAGTCATTCTTTGTAGGTCAGCTCTCAAATACAGCCCTAAATGTACATGGTCTCACCATTTTCAATAGTGAATGGAAACATTGCGTGATAGAAAGTATCACTGGTCGCTACTTGAACATTTTTATTTGTAAATTTTTTATTTTTTGCTTCAGAACTGTTACCATGGCAGGAAGAGCGCATAGGCCACTACCTGCAGGTGAGTGTCTTTATTTATTACCTGAGTGACACACACAGGGAGACCTTATTGTCCATTAACTGTGACAGGCCTCTTGCTTTCATGCTCAATGTTTGGCTGGGCAATATATTATAACCAGCCTGACAGGTTCTGTGTTCTTACACACAATTCAGGGACACCAGTCGCAAAGGGACATTGGAATAGTTGTGGAACATTGTCCTCTTAAATGAGAGATTGTGTTTTAAAACTGACATGTTGTCATGTTTGGCCAGTTTCTTCCAGTTGCATCAGTTCACTCAGGGCTAGAAATGAGTAACTCGCTATAAAGAGCAGTGGAAAGTAAGGGTAGGTGGATTTTGTGCAGTAATGGCAGCATGGCTGAATACGTCCCTGAGAAGTGACATTTTTATTATTGGAATAAATACGTCCATTGGGGTGAAATGTGGACACCCTGTGGTGATTTGCAAGGAGTGGAGTTTCAACCTGTGTACACTATATGCTTATCATTATTAAGTAATGCGCCATATGATGTTTTATAGTAGTATCATGACTGATACTGTGTCAACTAAAATATGCTAATTATGACTTTCATTTTTTTAGTGCCCACAGATGATCTGGATTATGAAGATCCAGGATTTGAAGAAGGCGAATTTAGTGATCGGGTGAGTCTGAAAAAGAGGCACAACTCCTTTCTTGGAAAGAATTTCATCCATGTCTGAATTCTTCTTTTCTGTTTGGCTCCACATCAGGGTGTGTAGAGCAAATGCCCAGTGGTGCTATTAGATGGGCCTTAGAAAGCTGAAATGTAACATTAATTAATTAATTACATGTGCAAACTGTTTGTTAGTGTTGTCAGAAACAGACTAGGTGTCAACAGGACAGAACAAATAATGTATTTATTTTCAATGATAAATACCTTGCTGACACCTTTAACATAGTTCTGTTGTACTGTATCTCTGTGTCTGTCCGTCTGTCCGTCTGTCCATCTGTCCATCTGTCCAGCTGCTCCTTCTCTGCTTGTCCAAACATTACACAAAAATGTCTCAACTTGAGATGTCTATGAGTCACTGTATCTCTGTTCATCCGGCTGTCCATTCGTCCGTCCCTTGTTAGTTGTTTGCTTTTCCAAACGTTAGACAACGTGAGTCACTGTGGCATAATTCAACACTTTCCTTACTACTAACTGTACAACATTAGAGCTGTTGAGATGGTCCCTCAAAGGACTGAAGACATGCATGTTTTTAACAGTTCTTTTTATTTTTGTAGGAAGAAAATGGCAATGTTGGTAAGTATAACATATATACTAAGTATCACATATATACTAAGTATCACATATATACTAAGTATCACATATATACTAAGTATCACATATATACTATGGCATAAATATAGTTACGTTTGCAACCTCTGTTCTCCACTGCACTGCCTCATTTTATTCAAGAGAGAGACATTAACGAACATAATAATATATTAGATGTTATTTTAAAGCACAAATTTTAAATTGTGGCGAACAAATATTACTGCACTATAATTATTATTATCGATAGTAAAGTTGTATGTAAAATGGTACCAAAATATTTGGTTATTTGATATAGACCTCTCAGAACCTCCTGGTGATGAAATGGTAACATAAAAAAAACATTTGCCCTGCTCAGTTAATATTGTGAGTAAGTCCAATTTAAATGCAAGATTGTTCGCTTCTACAGATAATGCCAACAAGTCCTTTAAATGCGCTTGAGTTCTAAATTTCATTAAATGTCGAAACATAAGATTAAAATTTTTTATGTTTTCAACTGTCTCACCTTGCAGGTCAGATGCCAGATAGCGGATCATCAGATGAAGATGATTATTTAGAGCCAGGTATGTAGATTATCTCACCAAAACTATCAACACAAACTGGAACAAGCTTAAATTACAATAAATTACAATAATTACAATTAATATGTAGAATAGTTTTATATAAAAATTTATTTTTCTTCTGTTATGCTATATGTAGCTATTTAGTACATGATGTCTATAACTGCAATTGAACATACTTTTTTGATTTATTATAATTACTGCAACGTTATATTTTTTCAAAATTTATATCCATGCATAAAGGCTATATGAAGGCTTTTACTTGCTTTGTTGTTAACTGTCAGAGTTCTAATATGAAGACTGCCTAGGTATTTACTTAGGCATTTCAATGTTCAGTTGTTGTACATAGTTATTTCGTATTCAGTTAAGTGTGTTAACTAACATCGACCTGTTTTCTTTTTCCCACAGAACCCACCCCTGAAGGTAAGACAGTTTTATGTATTATACGTCTTTCTTAAAATTGTTTGCATCACATAATTATGTAGTCTTTAACACTGATTGTTTCCTAAATCTGTCTGCATTTGTGTGTAATCCATTCGCAAATATGTGTAACAGAAATCATTAGTATTATATCGTACTAAATGCTGCAGAATACAAGAGCTGTACAAGAAGGCACTATTATAGTTTCACTGTCAGTCTTTGGTTTGGTAAGCTAGGCAATGTGTACACAAGGTTTCACTGTCAGTCTTTGGTTTGTAAGCTAGGCAATGTGTACACAAGGTTTCACTGTCAGTCTTTGGTTTTGTAAGCTAGACAATGTGTACACAAGGTTTCACTGTCAGTCTTTGGTTTGGTAAGCTAGGCAATGTGTACACAAGGTTTCACTGTCAGTCTTTGGTTTGGTAAGCTAGGCAATGTGTACACAAGGTTTCATAACAACTGCCTTGTGCAAAACTTGTAGATTGGTACCATCTGTATTGGTCTTTTTAAAGAAAAGCATTGATGCCCATCAGACACTTCTGTTTTCCCACTTACGGCCCTCAATGTGATATGTATGTACTGATATTACTCACCGTACTGTTGTCTCATCAAGCATCAAGGCGTGTTGTGTATTGCAGTCTGCTAGCTTTGCTTAGTTTATGTAGCGAAGGAAAGACAATTACTGAGGTTGGTAAATGGCAGTACCCTTTAATTTGCAGTAAACAGTTGTATCCCAAAAAGGGTATCACAATAAGTATTATATGATTGAGAGTGCATTTTTATAAAGTTTACTCTTTTTGTGCAAAGGCATTTGTGTCAGCGGCTATATTTAACATGCATATTTGTGACTGTTTCAGTTAAACCAGTGTTACCCCCTCGACAGCCTTCATGGGGGCGATTGCCACCCCCTCCACCCACCCACGCCAATGACCCCCCGGCATGTCCACCAAGGGGCAAGCCAGTAAGTATTGCAAATACTCATCTCTAAATTCCACAGTGTAGTTGAAGCCTAAAAATTCTGTTTTAGATTGTGCTGGAAAGTAACCATTTGAATATGCAGTGTTTTGGTTGAGGATGTTGGTAGTTATCTTTGGATTCTACTTGTGTTGTTTTTGGTTTTTGAAAGGCTAACCTTTTCAATTTCTTCTATTTTTATTTCATTAAAATAATAACCTTTGTCAGTGTCTGTTCTGGTATGTTAGTTCAATTGTGTTGAAAGAATTAGCTTTTCACAGTTGTCTTTATCGTGTTGGTTTTGATTACATACGTTATTGACTTAAAAAACCAATTTAATACAAATGGTATAATTAGACATTAATGTAGTGTTTGGGCAGTCTCCTATTAAAATGACCACATAAACATCTTGTACAACACTTTAATTTGTTGTATTTATCTTCCCAGCAGCCACTGCCACGTCAGCTGCCCCCGCAGCTGCCCCCGCAGCGAAGGAGATCAGACCCCCCGCCGACAGAGGAAAACAAAGTGGTAGGGGCAAATAATTAATCTATGATGTGTAAATAAAAGATGACTGTGATTCTCAGTGGTGAGGACCACACATCTCAGTCAAAAGGACCACACATATCAGTCAAGAGGACCACACATCTCAGTCAAGAGGACCACACATATCAGTCAAGAGGACCAGGGTTCTTAGACAACAAGACTGGTGTTGATATTAGTTCTCAGTCAAGACGACTCAGTTTGCTCAGTTTAAGGAACCAGTGACCTCAAGTTTAAGGAAGCAGGGACCTCAAATTTAAGGAAGCAGGGACCTCAAGTTTAAGGAACCAGGGACCTCAAGTTTAAGGAACTATGGACCTCAAGTTTAAGGAACCAGGGACCTCAAGTTTAAGGAACCAGGGACCTCAAGTTTAAGGAACCAAGGACCTCAAGTTTAAGGAACCAGGGACTTCAGTAGAAGAGAGTTTAGACCAGGGTACCTTTTTCTGAAGTGACTATCGATGTCTTCCTGTGTTTCAACCTCATTGTTATTGTGTCATTAATGTCATTGTTATTGTGTTATTTTATGTCATTGTTATTTTGCCATTAATGTCATTATTATTGTGCTATTAATGTCATTGCTATTGTGTCATTAATGTCATTGTTATTGTGTCATTAATTTCATTGTTATTGTGTCATTAATGTCATTGTTAAACATGCCATCATCATCTTCGTTTCACAGCCGCAGTTAGCACCACAAGAGACGTATGAGGACATGGTGAGTAGCACAAATATATTCTTTGACCAAGACTTCTACTTCACGGTGTACAGCTGCACTGTTTGTTCACATTTTATTTTATTAATATACAGTGACAGTTAGGCTATCAACTGTGGCAAAGTTATGTAATGGTTTTAAAATGCTGTCAGATGTAATCAGAGCTAACTGTTGTCAGTGTATTTGACATGTGCCAGTTGACGCCTTTCACAAAATGTAATATAACGAAGAACAAAAAGAAACAGCGCGAAGCCAAGCCACTTAACAGTTAAGCCACCTAACAGTTAAGCCACCTAACAGTTAAGCCACCTAACAGTTAACCGTCAATAGGTGAATTATCCGTTCATGACAGGTTAAGTCTAATAACTGTTTTGATGTCTAGGCAAGTCAGCTTATCTATGGCATTGTGGTGATTGGCTGTTTTGTGGAATGAAGCAACAAAATATGCGTGATGCACTCTTCACATGATTGGATAATTAATGTTGCATTTGGAAATACCTGTATTTGACAATACTACAATGTACTGGTATCAGGCCACAATGTTTTGTTGGTGTCAGGCCATAATGTTTTACTGGTATTGGGTCACAACTTTTTACTGGTGTAAGACCACAATGTTTTGCTGGCGTCAGACCACAACTTTTTACTGGTGTGGGGTCACAACTTTTTACTGGTGTCAGACCACAATGTTTTACTGGTGTGGGGTCACAACTTTTTACTGGTGTCAGACCACAATGTTTTACTGGTGTCAGACCTCTATTGAGTGATGTCATCATTGTTGTGATGCAGAATGAGTGTGTCTCCCGTCCTGGGTTACCAACACCCATACCGCCACAGGATGAGTACCTAGAACCCGGGAAGGGAGAGTGGTCTGGACCTACGGAGGATTACATTGAGATCCCTGTAGGAGTGGATGCCAACCACAACTGCAGTGCTCCCCCGCTACCCTCAGATGGTAAGTGGCAGAAAACCTGGCTAAATTCTTCTTTCTACTTTAGTTTCTAGTGTGACCTCCACAGAGGACAGTTGACAGTCTAAACATCATGACAGACACTGTTCATTTAAGACACATTAAATTCTTCTTTCTACTTTAGTTTCTAGTATGACCTTCACAGAGGACAGTTGACAGTCTAAACATCATGACAGACACTGTTCATTTAAGACACATTAAATTCTTCTTTCTACTTTAGTTTCTAGTGTGACCTCCACAGAGGACAGTTGACAGTCTAAACATCATGACAGACACTGTTCATTTAAGACACATTAAATTCTTCTTTCTACTTTAGTTTCTAGTGTGACCTCCACAGAGGACAGTTGACAGTCTAAACATCATGACAGACACTGTTCATTTAAGACACATTAAATTCTTCTTTCTACTTTAGTTTCTAGTGTGACCTCCACAGAGGACAGTTGACAGTCTAAACATCATGACAGACACTGTTCATTTAAGACACATTAAATTCTTCTTTCTACTTTAGTTTCTAGTGTGACCTCCACAGAGGACAGTTGACAGTCTAAACATCATGACAGACACTGTTCATTTAAGACACATTAAATTCTTCTTTCTACTTTAGTTTCTAGTGTGACCTCATTGTCCGAGAAAAGTACTACCTTCCATCTTCGGCATGTAAAATTCTCTGAAATATACCCTAATTTGCAGTCATGTTTTTAGCACTAATTAAACCAGCAATGTTGTAGAGATTTTTTTACATGATTTATTCTGAACCAGGAATTCTATAGAGGCTTTATAATGCACTTATAGCTGACTTGCTGAATTCCCGACCCCAACAGATGATGTAATTTATCAATCTCACTTTCTCTACAAAGTTTTTAGCCATGCAGGCAATGTGCAACAAATATTCAGTAAATATTTTTTTTCTCACAGATTTGTATCAAGATATTCCAGAAAGTATGCAAGAAATCATGGTAAGTAAAAGTGAGGACGCAAGACAAGTTCAAAAGTGACAGAATTACACTGAGAATTGTTTTCGTGAAAACAAAAACAGAAAAAGCTCAACAATTCATTGGTCCCAATTAAAATGTTGTATTTGTTGACATATGAATCGTAACATAGTGTGATTTAGCCACTACCTTATAAAAACAACTTAGTTGTGAATTAACAATTATTTAGAAAGTAAAAATAAAAAATAAGTAACAATTTCCAACAAAATGTTTTCAGGTGTTGTTGACAATATTTACATTATGAAATATCTTTCTGTTACAAAAAAACGGAAGTTGGTTTTTATCTCTCTCATATCATAAAGGTAAGCTTCATTGCAAAATATTGAGTATCTCACTACTAGTAAGCAAGTGCTATAATACTGGGTAACAAAAGTCTTAATTCTTTCTTTGCAGGCTACATCGGCTTTGAAGAAGGAAATTTTGGAGAAGCAACTAAAACCATGTAGGTTCTAATTGGTTAAGATTTCCTGCTCTGTTGCTATCATCATATCACATCCTTTTGAACCGCCAAGAAACCGTAGCCAGAATACATTTAATTACCTTTGAAACCGCAATCACACATTACTGTAAAACTTTCATTTTAGCACTAATTGTTCCTCTCAAGTTCTTTTCTTTGATGTTCATACATTGCACGGTGTCCCCCATTTTATATTTTCTATCCACGTACCCATGTCCTGTGTTTATGCATTTATATTTCCCAAAGTTGAGTAACATCCGCTATATTTTTAGACCATTTGTCTGTCTTTGTCTAATTTGTCTAGATCATCTTTTGTTTATGAAGCCTGTAATACAACCAGTTGAGGTCTGGGTAGAAATGTTCTTTGTCCCATACAAGTGGACAGCCTTGACTGAGGTCTGCTTAGAAATGTTCCTTGTCCTATTTAAGTGGACAGCCCTCACTTTGAGGTCTGGATAGAAATGTTCCTTGTCCTATTCAAGTGGACAGCCCTCACTTTGAGTTCTGGATCAACATAATGATGTTACAGAAGTTGTTTTCTATCCTTCAGCCACACGTGAACTGCCAGAAACGCCAACTCAAGGGAAAGCAATCAAAGGGTTTCAAATGGTGAGGGGACTTAATTCAGTGAAAATACGAGATGCTAAGGGTGGGCTACGGAAAGTGGGTAAAACCAGTGTAGAACAAGAGATGCCTAGATGTGAATCTAGTGGTCCGGATCCCAGTGACAGTAACTTCAAAGCCAAGAGAGAAATGTTTGGCCAGATTGGTCAGAAAGTGGTGGCAAACCCACCTCGTCAGCCACAGACAGTTATTCGAACCAAGCCCAGCCCTCGTGGTTCAACAGTCAGCAACTCCAGTAACAGGAGTGACTCAGGCATAGATCTACGTGACAGCGGACAGGACTTTGCAATAGAACCACTGGCGTCAAGTGAGTTTATTCCCAATATTACCGTAAGCTATGACAATAACAATGTGCAGCTCACACTCTGTATTGTATAGACCAGTGCTCTTTACAATAACTAATACATATTATTCACAAATGATGCTTATAACCTGATATTAAAAAGCTATATTATTATAAGTAAAAACTCATTTAAGCTTCTGTTTAAAAAATTGCAATAAATTAAAAAAAGTGATCTAACAATCAGCAGTTTACAAGAGAGATTCTTTATTGGCTACTTTACAACAAATGTCATTTCAACATGTGCAACATGTCAATTAATTATTATGTTTCTGCCCCCTACAGGACAGCAGAGGAAAGAGCTGATACCATCCCTGCATATGTCACCCCTAGAAGAGCAGCCTATGTTACCCCCAGCAGAGCAGTGGAAACAGCCTACATCACCCATGTCAGCGCAGCGGAGACTGCCTACATCACCCCTTGCAGAGCATTGGAGACAGCCTACGTCACCCCTGGCAGACCAGAGAATGCAGCCTACGTCACCCCTGGCAGAACAGTGGCGACAACGTAAGGACACTTTCTGGGTATTTTCTGTCCATTTCAGACAAAACTAGATTGACAGTAGTAAAAGTTGTTCAACTTCAGCTCGCAGTTGTATTCGCTTACCCCAATGGGCTGTCCCTCTTGCCAGTGCTGTAAAAATTTTAGATTTCTTGTAGAGAGCTCCATATTTTGGGTCCTAACTACTGCTGTAGCCAATGCTGCTCCATAAGTACATCTAAATCGTGGAAATACATAATTCTTTGTGTTAACCATAGCCAGAAATTGTAAATTTTATACATCAGTATAGCACATTGCCAAATGCCAACATGACCCTTCCACCAGTTCCAGCAGGTAGGCAAACCTAGACAGTTTCGACCATCAAGTTCTGATGTTTTTTTTCCCCAAATTAGAAAGAAACAACTATTGGAACAAGGGCTTTCTCAGTGTTGTGCCAACTCCTTAGAATTCACTCCTCATATGCTGTAGTTAGCCCGTTTCCCATATCAAGGGCTCAAGATTTCAACTTTATCAAAAAGAATTTCATGGACCAAAAATTGTATTGTAGTTATAATGTTAACATTTGTTCCACACAATGTGTGATTTTATCTATGCTCACGGTTCACTTGTGTATTTGCAGCGGCAGACACTATGCCAGCGAAGAGGCCTCTGCCATCACGTAAGTTGTGGCTTATCACGTTTTGCTTGTTAGATGCACAGTACGTGTAACAAGGGATCCTGGAAATACATTTAGTAATTTACCGTGGCTTGTTTGCTGAAGGCATAAAACAAATGTGTGTTTGAGCTTTAGTACTCATCCTCAGGGTGGGTTTGGGGGGTTCGAACAAACGCCCTTTTAGAGAGAATTTATTTTAACTAACATTTGTCAGAAATCATCCCAAAAATCCCCGGTTGATTGTGCATGCTCGAAACCCCATTTTCAAAACCTGAGGACGGGCATAATGCAGTATATTATTTACAAATTTACAATAAATAAAGAGTCGTTGCATAACATAGTATAACATAACATAACATAACATAACATAACATAGTATAACATAACATAACATAACATAAGTATGCGCTATTTCAAATAGGCTGTATTATTCATGTGTGATATTTTCTGTTGCAGGACCTCTGCCTAATGTGCCACATTCAAAGGTGAGATTTTATTAAAACAATATATTTACCATGTTTGGATTTCATGAGCGGAATCAATGTGTAACTTACATTTTAATACAAGGAAAATTGTAATGGTGAGAACTCTGATTGTAGCATGATTATGATTTATGTCAAGTCAGTGCAATACTCCACCCTTATTTAGAAGCATAACAAATTTGTACCATAAATGGCACTTTGTAGATGTGTTTATTAAATAGTTCCCATATTTTTGCCGCTGTCCCACCAGTGCTATTCAAATTATTTCAGATGATTGTTACAAGTTTAGTTTGTAGATTGGGATACAGTCATTTGAGCGGCCCTACGGACTATGTATATAACTTACTTGTTTACTTGTTTTACTTTTCTTCACTGATGTGAACATTGTGACAACCAACCTGTTCTTAGATGTACACAAGTTATTGGAATTCATGGTTTTTTTACTGATAGCAAATTGTATCAGCTTTGAAGGCAAACCATGTACTTACCCTTTTGTCCTGAAAGCGGAATATAAACCATGGACAGCGTATTATGGACAACCTAGAAACACAGTATGGTGGTAGCTACTTTGGATGACCACTTTCTCTTTTCTTCAATTGCAGAATCTGTCCAGCTATCCCTGGTACTTTGGTAACCTTGACCGCACAGAAGCAAACTCCAGAGTAAAAGCACTGCGCCAGGCAAGTACCACTGTATTTGAGTCACGATTTTCCTCTAATCACAGCTATTGAGATTACTTCATCAGCGAGTAGAAGAACTAGTCATCCCAAGATTCCTGATGACGGCTGTCGATGGCAGCTGAAACATTGAGACTAAGTAATCTCAATATTTATGGTTGAAGAAAATCTTTGCTCATCTATATCTATATGATGAACACTTTCACAAATACTCTATTGTTTGTGACTCCCTTTGAAAGTAATCAAATATTCACTGCACAGTACTGAAATGCCATTGCATAAGTGAACATAAGTGAAATATTGCTGCTCGAGTGATCATAAGTGAAATATTGTCGTTGCTCAGGTGATCGTAAGTGAAATGTTGTTGTTGCTCAGGTGATCATGTGAGATTTTGCATAGGTGATCACATGGTCACTTTATAGAGGTTCATTTATTAATAAACTTGGAGACATATGAATTTAACTTAAAAAGCATGAGTTGATATGAAACTGTTTACATGTTTTATATTGCATGACTAAATGTGTGCTCCTCATTCTCATTTTTCGTGATGTCAATGTTTACTGTTTTTCAGGATGGGGCGTATTTGGTACGCGACAGTACGAGAGATCCCAGCAGTCCTTACACTCTGAGCATACTCTTCGGGAGTAAAGTCTGGCGTCTGCACATTCGAAATCGTCGTGACGGGATGTTTGCTATTGGTTCCGAGAAACGTGATGAAGAGGTAATGTTATGTTTCACTATATAAACAGTGGTGTATTTGAGGTCACACTATATAAACAGTGGTGTGTTTGAGGTCTCATTATATAAACAGTGGTGTATATGAGGTCACACTATATAAACAGTGGTGTATTTGAGGTCTCACTATATAAACAGTGGTGTATTTGAGGTCGCACCATATAAACAGTGGTGTATTTGAGGTATCACCATATAAACAATGATTTATTTGAGGTCTCACTGTATAAACAGTGGTGTATTTGAGGTCTCACAATATATACAGTGGAGTATTTAAGGTCTCACCTTATAAACAGTGGTGTATTTGAGATCTCACTGTATAAACAGTGGTTTATTTGAGGTCTCACAATATAAACAGTGGTTTATTTGAGGTCTCACAATATAAACAGTAGTGTATTTGAGGTCTTGCTATATAAACAATGGTGTATTTGAGGTCTTGCTATATAAACAATGGTGTATTTGAGGTCTCACTATATAAACAGTGGTGCATTTGAGGTCTCGCTATATAAACAGTGGTGCATGTATTTGAAGTCTCACTATATAAACAGGTGTATTTGAGGTCTCACTATATAAACAATGATGTATTTGAGGTCTCACTATATAAACAATGGTGTATTTGAGGTCTCACTATATAAACAATGGTGTATTTGAGGTCTCACTATATAAACAGTGGTGTATTTGGCCCCCTCCTTGGCCAAGGTTTGAGATGTTTGTAAGTAACCTGTTATTCCACTACACAGTAGCATGGTAAACTAATGGGTTACTTGGTTTGGTCCCTTGTTTTATGTTTTTGGCATCTGTATTTCTATATTAAACAGTTAGGATTATGCATTACCTACAAAATTAGAATAGTAATGTTTAGTTTATGTTATGCTAATACCATGTCTGTGATATAATATACCAGTAGTTAACATTTATATAATAAAGTAGTCTGTGACTTATATAGTTTCGCGTATATGGGGCTGCAATGTAGTAGGCATGCCCGTGGTGATGGTTCGTACATTATTAAATATTAGAAATTCCTCCGGGGGGTGGGCATGGTAATAATATCAAATAAGCATGTTTGTGTTCAAACTTATGTGTCTAAAATGTAATAAATGTTGTGTTTGTTCATTCCAGTGTTTCGCCAGTGTGCCGGAGCTCATTGAGCATCACATGCAGTTCAGCATCATACTGGCAGGGCGGGACGGGGGTGAAACACGACTGATAAAACACCCCCGCAAGTGAGAGATCACAATGTGTCTGCCATACATTCATAGTATTAACCAAAGATCAGCTTCAAAACAGCTGCACGGTATTGTGACACCGAGATATTGTGACACCGAGATATCGTACGTGTCAACATCTGTTCACAGGAAAGCTGGAAACATCAGCCAGCATTCAACTTTCATCGGTTTTAGCATTTATTCGTTGTTTTTAATGTATTGTTCTTACAGGCGCCATGATGGATCATGGTGAACGCATGCATGTGTGTTAAAATGTTAAATCCATTGAGCCCAAAGAAAAAACATGTGCCTAGAATGGCCTAAAAAGTGGGACATTTCGTCCGAAAAACAGGACCAGAGCAAAAAAGCGGAATTTCCCATCTGAAAGCAGTAGTGGCGACACCTATGACATATATCAGTGGTTCAGCGAATGTGACAAATACGATACATGACGCAGCCAAGGATCATTGCCAGTGATGATCTGTGTGTATACGACAGATCGTTCCAAATTATGTGTGTTTTAAAATATTTGTATATACGCAGGTTTAAAATCCATGACACTGTAAATAAACGTTTGCATAATAATGCATTGTATACCAACTCGGGTGTATCTATTCTTCAATGTAAATATCTTTGTATCTCTGTATTCTCACCTGTATTTGGTTGGATATATGATGCTTGCTGTGATATTGTAAGTTTGTATTTAAATATATATAATCTATATTTCTGTAATTTTATACCCTGGTGTACTACAGTAGCAGTGCATGAATATTGTGATATAGTCTCTGCTGATTGCATAATGAATATACATGTAATTCTGTGGTGTAAAATGTGCCACTAATTTAATGTCATTACTGTTGCCTTGGTTTGTAGCTACTTTCATAAAGCATGCTACAAGCAACTTTGTGCATTTAGCTTGTATATATATATATATAGGTCATGATGTTTGTATGACAAACAAGTGTTAATATTAAACTGAATTTTCACAAATAAAATATTGTTTAACAGTCTTCTTTTACTTCTCGAGATATTTTGTTATTTGAATAATACATTTGTAGCTCAGTTGCTGGTTGGTTGAGTAAGTAGACAGATTCATGCCAGCCTTTAGAGTAGTTTTTAATTACTTAGCTTGCTAGTCTCACAGGGTGCCTAGCGTTCCTCTATTTTATATGCAATTCTGATATTTTCAATAAAAATCCTATATTTTCGTAATAATTGTGGATATTTGGAAGTTTCTAGCGATTTATCACCACAAAACTATTTTTGTGGTAGAAATATACATATCAATGGGGATCTGACTGGGAGTCTGAACCATTACCAGATTGCTGAATTTCATGACGTAATGTTGAAAGTCGACCGTTGCTAATTTGTGTTACCTTGAGTCAGTATATGGTGCCACTTGAAATAATGTTCTATTTTGTTAAAATATTCCTATATTTTACTTCTGAATTCCTATAAATTTTAGACCAAAAGTTAATGTGCACACTGGTCTTAGTATAAGTTGCAGATTAATCATAGTAATTTAGAGTAACATTATATCATGCAAATGTAACTACTACTAAAGCTAAAAATATTCTAATAGACGGTTTTTTAAATCATATTTATTTTTCACAATTATCATACATATTTAATTGATTCCCATGGCAACAGTTATGCACCTGTCTGTGATATATCAGAAAACTTGGGCTATGTCAAATATATGTATTCCACTGGCAAAGTTTGGTGGCTAAAATGAAAGTCTGGAAGGGTTAAGTATTTACAAATCAGGTTTTCATAATTACAAAACTTAATTATTACTTGAATAGTTTTTCTATAAATGGTTTGAAAACATGTTTCTTCAATTTTCTCATAAGCATTCATAATGGAAATATATTGTAATGTAATGTATATTCTATTGTAATTTATCCTGCGTAACACAACATTTACTCAAATACACTTTAAAAACACTTTATAATTCTATGAGCAAACTGGCCCATATGTCTAAAAACGAGTTGTGTTGAATTTGAATAGTCAAGGTGATATGCAAATCACAAACCAAATGTCACATTAAAATATCATGAATAAATATTTATTATGCACCTGCATGTAATACATTTATAAACATTTCACAATTCAATAACCCACACAACATCTTGATACAGCACCCCTGGCTAATTTTCTAGGGTAGAATATTCTTCATGTTATAGTGCATATACTTATAGGTATCGGAAGGTGTTGTGAATATTGTGGGGGGGAAGTTGATGGCTGTGAGCCCAGCATGCATTGCAGCTGGATGTTCAAGCCCTGACATGTTTGTCTCTGTAAAGAAGGCCTGGATTCTCGCAAACGTTGGGGAAATATTGGGGGCCAAGGCCAAAGTATACTCGAGCCCCAACCCAACAAAATTGGAAGCAGCAGCCCCTCTAGCCCCTCGCCCCCCCCCAGTTCTGATGCCTATGGTACTGAACAATTGCTATACAGTTTTACTAGGATGATGCTGACATAAAACATGTCAAAATTAACAGTTTGTCATGCAATCTAATAATGATATCACATAAGTAATCCAGTGTTACACGTTTTCTATGTAGCCACACGCTTGTTCAAATTTTGAAGCGTTGCAGATACTACTACAAGATGCAGCCACACCACTCTGTAGCAATACAAAACAATGGCCTGGACACTGCTGGACAATATACCAAATAAGAGTTTCTGTGCCAGCAGAAACGTAAACATCTCAAAACCTGTCTCGGTAAAGTTACAAAGATATTGTGACTTTATTGTAGTCATAGGATGGAATAACAGTGTTTTCTGTTAGTACAGAAATCAGTGTCACAATACACTAGTGTGATATTTTCGCCAATACGTTTCCTCAAATTCTCGTAGCAGACATAATATGCTTCTATACATATTTCACAAAAAAATAGTTACACACTTAACAAACAGAATCAACCATTTAGTAGAATCAATTATATTGGCGAGGGCATATTGTTCCGTAATCCCACTGTACTGAAATAATTAAAAAACCAGCACCACGAAGTTGAATCATGAAATAAAATTGCTATGGCCTGAATTCTATTACGTTTAGCCCTCTGTACTTCAAGAAGAATTTTCCATGAGAAATATTCTTCAATATAACCTGTAGGTGGCAACTGCAATTTGTGTGGTTTCTACAAAAAAATGAGAAACCACAAAGTAAAGCATATAATAAAGATAGAACTCATTCTGTGCAACAGTTATGTAGATGTACACAAAAACAGTTTCCAAAGTTGTTGATGAAGAACAGTATTACATTGACACATGATTTTCTTCACAACTTTGAACATTCCAACTTTGTGAAACACTATTATAATTTTCATGATTATAATCAGACTTGGAGCTTTCACTACAAGAGTTTTCACTACAAGAGCTTTCACTACAAGAGTATACGAATCATGCTTTTTAACACCATTTCTCTCCTTGAAACTTTCTCACTTGGCAACTTGATTCGCAAAAGGAGATTCTTACTGTCCAGGTTCTTAACAATGTGCAAATTCAACAGTAACATATATATATATATATATATATATATATATATATATATATATATACCACTAGCTGTATGAGATATGTACAAATTTAATAACACAACAATTTCTGTACAACACAATTTCCAAAAACGACGCATGTGAAATGCACCAATACAAACATTGAGACACAATTAAAAAATTTTCGTAGAAATGCATTGCTGACAGTAAGTCTAAATTAAACTGGATGCTGGCAGCTGAAAGGTTGCTATGGTGATGACCTTGATGATGTCAGTTGACCTTTATGACATCGACCTTTGTGACCTTTAGTCGCTCAAGTATGTGACTAATGCCATCACGATTATACCGCTACACAGAAGGAGTATTTGTTTGAGCGATTCCCTGAAAAAGAAATTTTTTTTAAAAATAATGTCTGATCTGAAAGTGGAGTTTAACAATAAATAAATAAAATTAATATTACACTTACATAGCACCAAATCTAGTTAAAACCTACACAAGTTGCTTTACGTTAAAATTATATTATTAAATTACATTAAAATTAAATTAACATTAAATTAAAATTAAACTGCATTAAAATTTAATTACATTAACATTAAAATGAGCCCTGCTAAGTAATGAAGACATATCTACATTAAACATTCCCCCTACAGAATTAATTTGCATCAAACAAAATTGACATGTGAATAACAGTTACTGTGCATCGATACAATTGCAGGACATTTTCGGAGTTACATCTAAAGTACAACATTCAATGACTGTGTTACTCAAGCCATTATGCACACTGTTGAAGAACACCTTAACCCATGTTGCCATACATTAAACATGTTAAATGTAGGATAGCCAGTGGACATAGGGAACGACTGGGTCCGGCAAAAAACCCCTAAACTGTCCTTACATTTCACCTGTCACCAGCCCCAAACAGCTACACAATGTTCTGTCATTCTGACCACAATTATTATGTTTTCACAATAGGGGAAACAAGTGATTGTAATTTTTTGGTGATAGTTGATGAGATAATGTGGCCCCTAAGTTGTGCACAGCATAACACGCTAAATGTACCTATATCATTATAAAATAAACCATTGGTATTAGTATTATTACATTTTAATGCTAGTTGTTCTAACAAATTTTTTTTTCTCTCTGTTATAATTCCAAATGTGTTTGTGTGAAATGTGATAGCGGGCAGCATGTCGTTGGGGGCTGGAAGTGAGCATTTGCATAGTCAGTCTGGCATTGGGTTGTGGAGCCCACATTTCTTTGTTTTAAATTTCTTTAAAAGTGGGCTTACACTTAATCCCCACAACAAACGTCATTCATTTGGCCTTTTCATATATCTATATCTGTGTTGCATTGTGTTGTTGATTGCATAAATGTGTTTGTGTGAAATGTGATAGTGGGCAGCGTGTCGTTGGGGGCCGGAAGTGGGTATTTATGGGCAAATTGGCATAAAACCACCACACCACCTGGTGGATTATAACAGAACTTCAAGATTTGGGTAACTCTGAGAACGTCCCACTGCTTAATGTATATGCCTGTGGTTCGTTTACCTGAATCTTTATGTTCTATTATAATCCACCAGGTGGTGTGGTGATACAATGGGAAGGTTGTATTCGAGCCGCCAGTTGTAATCTATCCATAAACTGCTATAGACCCCAGTTGTAATACAGATATGTGCCCACTATCTACCTCCAGTTGGTCTCTTTCATCAGTTCTGGCACCACGGAAACAAGAGCGATGTAGATAAAACCCCCAGCAGTGAAAGGAAGAATCCACGCGGTCCGGTCACCTGCAACACAGAACGCTACATGTGTTCCAAACTGGGCACATTGTTTAGCTGAAATCCTATTTTTGTTTTGAAATTCTGTAGAAAGCCGCATAAAATGTTTCATTGCATTCCGCTCGAGTGTTGCCAGACTATAGAATATACTTAAATCAAACAAAATCCGTTAAATGTCGGGAAAAATCTGCCTAGCATCAAAACAATTTGTGCTTCAAGCAGCTATAAGTTTTTATATATATATGTCGTATATCTCCCAAAATCTGTATTGCACATGGAACATCTGTACAAGGAGGGTCTGTTCACAAAATGCACTGAAATTCACTGATGCAGAAATGTAGTATTATACAATCCAAGAGGTGGCGCTGCCATACACAAAGATTTGACAAGGCTACGACACATTCCCAATGCCGGCCACATTCTCAAGACTTACGAATTCGTAACTCAAGATTTCCGTAAATATTGCGGCAAAGCTGCTCCCAGATAATCTTGTAAAATCTTGCTAAAGTTCATCAGTTGAATTTTTTCCAAGTTGCCGATCTTCTTGCACAGGAGTTAAGATGACAAGTTTTTCATGAACAGAAAGCAGCACACATTTATTTATTTGAATTAGGATATTATTTTATATTAGACCTATCAAAAAAGTGTATATGACAAACCAATGCCGGAGATACCTAACCATGTTGTTTCTTCTGCAAACAGTTGGACAATTATGTTGCCATGACAACCTACCAGCCTCCTGAGCTGACTCGGCGATCAGTGCAGTCAGAGCCCCAATCAACGCACCTGAAGCTGTGATCAACTGAAATGCAACAGATTACTGATTGTCTTGAGAATTATTAACCTTCAGTGTCATTGAATATGTTGTACATTCCACCTGTATAGTTGCTTCTTCGTTTTAAATTCGAACCAAAAACCTCTACTAAATTTAGTTTTTACGGTACCCTTCATTTTCCAAGCTGGAAATTTTAAGTGACACATAAGTGTCGAGTTTGATCACTAGATGGCACCACATGTTTCATGTTACAATGCAACCAAATTTATCAGGATAAAATTATGCAGTCCATTCCACCTTTGTCGAATTGTAGCCTAGAGTCTATGCATAGGTTTGGTGAAATCCAACTTAAAACCATTTTAAGATCTTCCTTCATAAATTCTCATTTGATAAACCTTTTTACAGCCTTAAAAACAAACAGTTTAATTAAGACTTTTTACGACTGCGCAACCACCCCACCCTGATAGAGAATGAAGATTGACACTTGGGAGGGGCTGTCACTTCAGAGGGGCTGCCACTTGGGAGGGGCTGTCACTTCGGAGGGGCTGCCACTTGGGAGGGGCTGTCACTTGGGAGGGGCTGACACTTCGGAGGGGCTGTCACTTGGGAGGGGCTGTCACTTGGGAGGGACTGTCACTTGGGAGGGGCTGACACTTGGGAGGGGCTGACACTTGGGAGGGGTTGACACTTGGGAGGGGCTGCCACTTGGGAGCGGCTGTCACTTGGGAGGGGCTGTCACTTGGGAGCGGCTGTCACTTGGGAGGGGCTGTCACTTGGGAGGGGCTGTCACTTGGGAGGGGCTGACACTTGGGAGGGGCTGTCACTTGGGAGGGGCTGTCACTTGGGAGGGGCTGTCACTTGGTAGGGGCTGCCACTTGGGAAGGGCTGACACTTGGGAGGGGCTGTCACTTGGGAGGGGCTGCCACTTGGGAGGGGCTGTCACTTGGGAGGGGCTGTCACTTCGGAGGGGCTGCCACTTGGGAGGGGCTGACACTTGGGAGGGGCTATCACTTGGGAGGGGTTGACACTTGGGAGGGGCTGTCACTTGGGAGGGGCTGTCACTTGGGAGGGGCTGTCACTTGGGAGGGGCTGTCACTTGGGAGGGGTTGACACTTGGGAGGGGCTGTCACTTCGGAGGGGCTGTCACTTCGGAGGGGTTGACACTTCGGAGGGGCTGTCACTTGGGAGGGGCTGTCACTTGGGAGGGGCTGACACTTGGGAGGGGCTGACACTTGGGAGGGGCTGTCACTTGGGAGGGGCTGTCACTTGGGAGGGGCTGTCACTTGGGAGGGGCTGTCACTTGGGAGGGGTTGACACTTGGGAGGGGCTGACACTTGGGAGGGGCTGTCACTTGGGAGGGCCACACTAACCTGAGCTTTGGCGGCCTGCCACCGGTTGAAGCCAGATCTGAGGAGTATGGCGAAGTCTCCCATCTCGTGAGGCAGCTCGTGAAGGAGGATGGCCAAGGTCGTGAGCAGACCCGTCTGTAGAAAGGTTACAACATGAAATAAAAAGACTGCAACAAGATCAGATTAATTTCGTCAAATGCAGACTATTTTTTAATACTGTTCGCTCTTGTAGAGATAAGATAATCAAGTTTACTGATAACGCGCTATGTACAGTGATATACGTTGTCCTGCGCCTTTTGAAGTCCAGTGCAATAAAAACCAGTATCCCACTGTCATGCACGCACGCCAAAGAATGAATTAAAACAGCACGTGCCGACTGTTCTCGATAATCACTAGTAAATTAACAATTTATGGCATTAAATGTGTTGAAATGTTACTTATGAACCCATTTAATAAATATAAAACTCGCTGCTTCAGAAAGCTCGCTCTATACAACATTCTCAAACAACTTGTGCATAAAACCCAGCATTATCCAATAAGTGTATATTATTTGATCATTGTGCATGAAACTTGTCAAAGGTTAAAGAACAGTTACAATTTGCCCATTCGTTTGCAATAAATAATAATAATAATACAAATTTATGTAGCACTTGAATACACTTAAAATAAAATGCTCTTGGGCCTTTACATAAAATTGCATAAATTAAACATATATTCAGTTAATAAAAGATGTGAAACAATGCATAAAATAAATGAATAACAAATACATAAAAAAAAAAAAAATTACAATCACAATAATACTATTCTGACTAGTAAAATAGCTTAATGACAACCGCATTCATAATACATAACCACAAGTAATTACATAATTATTTATAAAAACAAAAGGTAAGTTGATGTATTCACTTATGAATAAGATTTGAACTATGTTCTGCTGTAACACAGGAAAAGATCTTTATTTATTCTCTAATGGCAACCATGTAAATAATTTTTTTTTATAATTTACAATTTTCTGAAAATTGTATATGTTAATGTACATCCTTTCTTGAACTTGTTGGAAGAAAATCATCAGACTGGTCATTGTCAAATTTCCATTTTAGGAAAATGCAAATGATGTAATTTCACCATGGGGTGACGATTCAGAAGTACTATTTCACTAAGATCCTTATGAGTTCATGCACATGATTTCACTAAATTTAATAACACGTTCCTCTTTAAATTATTATGAAAATAGAAAAACAAATATACCCGGGTAACCAAGAATCCATCTTAAACGTCACGCGTTTTGTACTCGTGTAACGCACTCCTGGACACATGAAGACACCTTTATGCAAGGTTGCTGAATAGACGGACAGAAGGATGAATGGACGAAAGAACGGATGGACGGACAAATGGATGGATGGACGTTACCTTTGTTCCGACGCAGTAACTTCCAGCCACAGCAAGGCCATGAGTGAAGTTGTCAACAGCATTGGCGAATAGGTTCAGCCAACCACTTGTCTGTCATGCAAAAATATATAAATAAATATATGGCTATGTGTGCGCGTGCGTGCGTGTGTGCACATGAATACACATGTTACAGTTTTTAAATGATTACATTTTATTAAGACCAACAACACACACAGTCATATTGTTCTCTATTTTGCAATGAAATGTTAACACTAATATACATTAGGAATTATCACAGACATTGTTCAATAAATCAGTTTCTTTAACTACCGGTACTTACCATCACTGGAGACCTGATGGTGCCAGTAAGTGTGAACATTTTAACATAATAAAAATGTTGTCATAATCTGAAGACTTATCTCTATAACTGTGCTTTCTTCCCTAGTTCCCTGGCGAATCCATCCTTCTTGTTGGCAACTCTAACATTGTATATCAATTTCGAGATTTCCTAACATGTCATTTCGGTGTGCATCTGAGCTCGAATTCCGAGTATTTAGGTGTGAATATAATGTTGTCTTAGTGCGGGGTATTTGATAGCTTTGCAATGATACTTTGATAAGACAAAACCACACAAAGATAATAGAAAAGGAAGTCTACTTCACCTTGATATGTTGTTTGCTGCATAAGTTCCGTGCCTCTGATGACGACCCGTATTCTCCTATATGTTGTTTCGTCGTGCCATTGTTACTGCAGCCGTTGTTGACCACTGTGGAGCCGTTCTTGTGATCATGTTGACAGTAGAAACAATTTGAATTTGAGTTTTTGTTTTCCAAAGGTGAACGCAGGACATGTTGATGTGAATGATTTCTTTTATGGAGACAGTCTCTGCACATTTCATACCCGTCTGTGTGTGAAGTGTTTGTCTTCTGCTAGAACATACAAACACATCATGGTTCTAGCATCAGTCGCTCCTGTCTACGTCAACCCTTGGTTATTGCCACATACAATATCGTATTCGACCTATTACATGTACCTGCCCTAATTAGCATACAACCCCATTTTTAATCAGCAGGATCCATAATTGTTATTGTAATTTCGTCTCCACTGATGCTCAGCGACGACAGAAGATTAAAAGTTCCACCCATATCAGCAGACTTTACAGTTCTCTTATACCTTATACCTGGTACGTAGCTTCAATCCAGACCTTTAATTGAATCACTTGCCTCTCACTAACCTTGGCATTGTCACCGGTGAGTCAAGATGCACATGGCTGGCTACATGTCTGTCTTTTAGAATGGATACTGCACATCTGTCATGCTGATTATTTGTCTCCTTCACCACTGTTAATGTTTCTCCAATGTTTGACTCATAAGTACTTTTAAACACATGACAAATGGTTGATTGAAATGTATACATGGAGGAACTTGCATTCTCCTAAACACATGCCATATTTGTTTATGAGATGGCATGGTGCCATTTGGTGATTAGTGAGGAACTGAAAAGTGGCACTACCTGGTGTTAAACAGCTGACACCACTTTTCAGTAGTTCAACAGCAGCCACAAGATGGTACCACTGGTGTTAAACAATTACATTAACGTCTAGAGAAACAAACATTGATTGATATTTATATTAGTTTTAACCCATTAGACCCCACAATGGCCTCGGCTGGCCACTCTGTGCAATCCTGGAACGGCCGCGGCAGGCCGCATACATGACCTATTAAAAAAAATCCTGGCGATTAACTACTGAACGAAACGCTACCAACCTTTGCAACACCCTAGCGGATACATTTTGCAACAACATCAGCTCGTTACGTTTATGTGTTGCCCTTTTGGAAATCTTGATTTTTATCGGTTTCACGCCATCTCGAAAATTTTTATTTCTATATTTGTCATGATAAAATATGGTGTAAACTGAAAAATAACTGTAAGAATTTGAAAAATTTGTCAGTGGTGCAAAGCTAACACATATGGTTACATTTTCTTTACTGGGTTGCGTAGGGTTATAGGATGGGATCATTGTCAAATGTCAGTTGCAAAGTAGAATAACTTTCAAAGTTTTAACAAACTTACTATTTTGTCTTTGCAAATTGTGATCAAATGTCAACATTTTATTAATATATCCTATTTCTATGTATACAGGCAGGTGGAGAAATTACTACTCTTCAAAATAAACACAACTTGTAATTGTCAATATTGAATAGTTTTTTCTACAGATTTCTGAACACAAGGAGGTAAAATCGCTCGAAATTTGCCAGAAATCCTGGGAACAGGGGAGCGTGTTTTAATAAAATCCTGGGGCCTAATGGGTTAAGAACAAATTTCTTGAAATTTGTTCTCAATAAAAACATCTCAATTTTTTTTAAGCATTCTGTATACTTAATAGGTTGAATATGGTACTTGTATTTTATATCTCTAGCCAACTGCTACGTACTGTCAACAGCAAAACAATGTGGATGTTTTTTTAATGAATAAACTACGTGTCAGCTAGTCTGTCTGACAAATAAGTAAATGCAGTTATTGTTGTTATTAATTAAGTTGAATTAATCTTGATGACAGTTTACTAGAGTTGAGTCACCAGTAGTGACTGCTCAGCATGCAGATCTCTGGTTGCTAGTCTGGTTCACCCATGCAGTATGTCATGCCCTCAAAACTGGGCAAAAAAGGTTAATAACTCCAATCAAGACACAAACGCACAAATATGCATACCAGCAAACATTCAAAGGTGTACACACACACATGCATACACACACATGCATGCATATACACACACACACATGCACACACACACACACACGCACTCGACCTTCCATATTGCACTGCCAAGGAATGCTGTACGACCATTGAGCAATCAGGAGCAGACATGGCCACATGCTCTGACAGGCAACAAACACTGTGCCCTATCACCTCTGTCAGTCAGTCACCGCCTGCTTCCACAGGGAGAAGCCCCAGAACCCACTCCAGGCACTACACTTACTTCAGGGTGCACAAACACATCCACATAAACCCCAGAGGTGGGAAATCATGGATATACTCTAGACACTGCATTATCGTGTCATCATATTTGAGAAGACCAGCAGCTGATCCCAAGGTAAGGCAAGTAAGAAAGGTGTTTTAAAGCTGCACTGAAAGTATGGTTTACAATAAATCTGACACTCCAGGTAATTAACTTAATGCCTTTTTAATTTAAAGGTAATTTAAAGGTAAGGGGCTAAATGTGTTCAAACTGATCATTTCATGGTAATTATTGTGAAAAAACTGTGTTCACAAAGTTTGTGTATATAAAGTTTGTGTTCACAAAGTTTGTGTATATAAGGGAAGCAAAAACATTAGGATCTGTTGAAATATTGACTGGAATTTCCTCCTATTGTACTATGCATCATTTCTGTGATCACATGTTGAAAAGTACAGTCATGTTATATGGTATGTTATATAGTATGTTATATAGTATGTTATATAGTATGTTATATAGTATGTTATATAGTATGTTTTATATAGTATGTTATATAGCATGTTATATAGTATGTTATATAGTATGTTATATAGTATGTTATATAGTATGTTATATAGTATGTTATATAGTATGCACTAGACCTATTTTAAGTGACCAGTCTTTGTAACTGTGCACCTTTAATATACGGGGTCAACTGAGGTCAGTATGTACATGTCAACAACATGTAAATGATGAAACCCACCATTACACACAATAACTGTGTTCATTTTACTATAATCCAGCATGTCTTTGTATGTTTGTATGTTATGCTACTCCTCCTAGATGCTTTGCATCTCGGGCGCCAAACTTTCAGGGATTTACCTATGACCCCACGGTCGGGTCGTCACATTTAATTTTTTTAATCTAAAATTCACCCCTTCGTTACCCTTTCTACGAACAATAAAATTACACTTTGTAGTTATTACGTACAATTGTCCGCAATACTATGCGAACAATTACGTACAATCATTCAGAATGTTAAGCATCTTTTTTACAATTGTCTGAAGTTACACAACGCAAGGGTAAGGCGTTGCTAGACTTTACTATAATTACCAGTGTTACATCGCAATTTACATTCCATTCCAAGAAGCCATCAAGATATTGCCTGGCAGCCCCAAGTACCAAGGCAAAGATGGATATTACTGTGATAATGGTGTGTATCCTGTAATTTGGTAAACACGAACTACCAAATTATCCTATCTGGAGCATGGGTGTTTTTGCTAGTTAATATAAAAATACTAATATAATAATACTAATATAATAATACTAATATAATAATACTAATATAATAATACTAATATAATAATACTAATATAAAGCTGGTATTTAATGCAATTTCTGTAGCAACAGTTTGTCCATTAAGATTTAACAACTGTTCAATCTTCCACGAAATTAAAACTGGCACTGTCACGCAAGATTACATTTGGGTGACCTAAGACATTTTGTTTTTATGTTGCATGGCTGAGATGTAGTAAATGATTTACCGGGTGCCAGCTGTAAGGGTATAAGCAGATATGACACTTGTGGCATGTGTTCATTTCAATCTTTTGCATCTCTGCTGGTAAAACAGACATTGATAATTAGAAATGGCCCCTCAAACTAATAAACCAGAAATGCTAAACAGGATTCCTAGCTGACATAGAACATGTGAACAATATCTACAAGTACACATTCACTGATGCATGTTTAAAGGTAAAATATTTTACAGCGCTGTATCCAGTCCCTAGGACCGCTCAAAATGCTTTACACTTCACAACCTGGCAGACATGTTACTTTACACTTCACCCCCTGGCAGACCTGTTCCTTTACACTTCACCCCCTGGCAGACCTGCTCCTTTACACTTCACACCCTGGCAGACCTGTTCCTTTACACTTCACCCCTGGCAGACATGTTCCTTTACACTTCACCCTGGCAGACCTGTTCCTTTACACCTCACCCCCTGGCAGACCTGTTCCTTTACACTTCACCCCCTGGCAGACCTGTTCCGTTACACTTCACACCCTGGCAGACCTGTTCCTTTACACTTCACCCCTGGCAGACATGCTCCTTTACACTTCACACCTGGCAGACCTGTTCCTTTACACATCACCCCTGGCAGACATGTTCCTTTACACTCCACCCCTGGCAGACCTGTTCCGTTACACTTCACTCCCGGCAGACCTGCTCCTTTACACTTCACCCCCTGGCAGACCTGTTCCTTTACACTTCACCCCTGGCAGACCTGTTCCTTTACACCTAACCCACTGGCAGACCTGTTCCTTTACACCTCACCCCCTGGCAGACCTGTTCCTTTACACTTCACACCCTGGCAGACCTGTTCCTTTACACTCCACCCCCTGGCAGACCTGTTCCTTTACACTCCACCCCCTGGCAGACCTGTTCCTTTACACTTCACCCCCTGGCAGACCTCTTCCTTTACACTTCACCCCCTGACAGACCTCTTCCTTTACACTTCACCCCCTGGCAGACCTCTTCCTTTACACTTCACCCTCTGGCAGACCTGTTCATTCCAACACAATCTCAACTTCTCTGGAAAGCATTCAGCCATGCTACAATTACAGCACGAAGACTATTCATTCTCATGTTCGGCACTGCTTCTTGCCAGGCACTCATTAATACAGCTGAATGAACTGAGGCAATGCCGAGTGAACTAAACTGCCCAAGCTTCGAAACAACACCAAGAAGAATCACCCCGGGTCCTCTAGATTCACCCCAGGTCCTCTAGATTCACCCCGGGTCCTGTAGATTGAGAGTCGCTTGTTCTCACCCCTATGCTATTGCACCAAACTGAACAAGATTTCTAGCTGAAATAAAGCACATGAACAACATCTACAACTTCAAATTCATGGATGTATTACGTTTGTTGACAAGAGATGGAGCATTCGTCCAGGTTCCACCCTGTCAATATCTCGCAAAAACAAAGTCTCAAGCAGATCTTCCACTACTAAATCAGATAACATTTTGAACCAGAAGCAGCCTGGCAGCCCTAAGTACCAGTGTTCAGTTGAGAGCCCACATTGCCTTGTCCTATCTATATCAGTACAACTGAAGTGATAAGACTACAATTTGGATCCTGTTCCATGTCTGTCTAATACATGGGCGGCGAATGTGCGTATAATACACTCGGCAATTGCATGACACATCCCACAACCTCCGGGCAATGTGCGTCAAAGGTGCTGCATGTCCATAAAAATAATGACACAGTATGTCAAATTCCATCTTTGGTGTGTCACAAATATGTCCGAGGGGTGTGTCAAGGTCCGTCAATGTCCACTGCACATTTAGCTGCAAACCGATTAGAATGAGGCAACCAGTGACTTAATTGACTCTACTGTATTGTTACCCCAGTTAAACGACTGTTGGACGGTATATCGCTATTTTGCTAGTATATTTTTTTACCATTAATTTGAACAATAATTTGCACCTGCAAACAATTGAACCTGTCTGCAAAAGCTCGCGAAGTGTCCTATGAGATATAATCAATAAGGCGCCTAAAACATCAGTCAATGGTCGAAAATGGTCTGTCAAAATGTGTCCAGGGGTGCATCAGAAGTATGCAATGGTCTGTAAAAAAAAATTCCCCCAGGGGTGTGTCAAAAACATGCAATGGTATTTCATTTTTTCAAGCAGGGGTATATCTAGGAACCTATATGTCTGACGCACATTGCCCAGGGGTTGTGGGGTGCGTCATACAATTAACGGGTGTATAAACATATAGAGTGGTCTACTTGGGTAAAGATAACACAGTTTTACAGCTCATCCTTTAGAGCCCATCTGCTCCTGCATATTTACACATCAAGTCCCTCAGTTTTATGACCACCTCCTTTTAGAGACCACCTGGACCTGGCAGACAGGATGGTCGTAAAATACAGGGACAACCATAATATTATAATATATTTTATCCAATGGTTATTATATTAATTATGCATCAACTAATACAATTATTATATTACAACCACGGCGATTCCATTACATTATCATTAATGAGAGCACACAACATAAAATAATTTCGGTTAAATACAGAACGTAATTAATGATGAGGCACAATCTGTCTTTTTATCGACCTGCTCCACTGGGGTATGGGAGGAGCTAGATTGTACAACAGGATATGTATACACAGGTGTGATTGTATCTGGGTAGGCAGAGGGTCAGTCCAGTAGTAGTAGTAGTAGTCTCTCAGGGAAACTGGTCAGAGGTAATTCAACCTAGCACTGCCCATAGTAAAATTAACAAAGACATTTGATATCTAGCTGATGTGAAGCCATCTGGCTTGTAAACCTTCTCATGTCTTCCCAGAGGTCTTGTCAGCTCACACAAACATTGAAACAACAAGCTTTAGCAGCTAGCTGTGTTAGTTACCTGGTGCCAGCTGGGGCTAGAATTGATCAGAAGCTGTTGCTAACTGCAATTAAAAGTGCCCTGTCAGGGCCCCTGTCCCTGTCCCTGATATTATGGGTCACCTTGAATAAGCCATTGCTGCAAAACGATGCTGCCAAATGGCAGAGTATCAGTTCTTTACTCTTTAGTTCTGTAGAGTAATCATTAATATGAATTTATTATACATCTCAATATGAATTTTATTCGTGAAAGTAAAGTGTTGTTTAATGCTGATGTAAGCCGGTAAGGCCGTTGCTGGCAATGGACGAAAATCGGTTCTCGTTCTCGATCCATGACACGCGTTCGCTCACGAATATCAGAATTGTGTCAGTGTTTGGGGATTATCAATACAATGTCGAAATTGCAAATTTTAATATTTATAATACTTATTGGAAATTAATAGTTTATATTGTGCAACGGAGACATTTCCATCATGGTTTGAGATGGCGTTCAAGCGTTGTGATCTCGAAGTGACATTTCGTGTTAACGGCCTTGACCTGACCTATGCCAATATTTGGCAGATTTCGTTTACTGACGCAGATATAAAAAAATGGTTGCATCGATTTCCCAAAGAGAGGTTTGTATGCAAATATGATCATAAACTAACATGCGACTGGATGATATTAATAGCATTTGGCCTGGCGACTATGCACAGTTTATGAAATGTCATTGATGGTGGAGTGCCGCTGGCAGCAGCGGTTTCACCAAAAATTTTATGAAAATATATTGCGAAGTAAATAAAAGTAACGAAGTAAAAAGTCGTGTTACTTTAGATAAAACTACTTCATTACAAGTAAAAGTATTTAGTCAAAATTCTACTTCGTTACATGCCAATTACTTGAAATAACTGCTCAAGTATTGTAACAAAGTACTTTTACTTCGTTACAAGCCAACCCTGATTAAGCAATTGCTAAGCTATTGGGAAACTTAGGGCTAATCTGTAAATAAGCATATATGGTGGACAGAGGGCAATTTTTAGGGATCCCATGACCCACAGTAATGTTTTATAATAATAATTTTTTTATTATATGAACATACAGGGCTCCACCACCCATATAAATTATTATAATTAAAAGAGCCTCCCCATATATTAATATTTTTAATAGCCTGTACACTATTATTAATAAATTGTTGTTAAACTACAATGGTACAGGAGTGTGTAAGAGCTGGTCAGAGCCAGTCATCAGCCCCCAGACTGATGTTTTAGCCAGTAAAAAGGAGTTTGCCTAGTACTTTCACTCTACTGTTTTTACTTGTAAAAAGATGTTATTGAGTCTTTGCAGCCACTGGCCATGAAACCAGACCTACTGGCTGTCAGCACTACTAATCAGGCCTCCTTCAACTCCCCTGCAATGGGTGAGAGGAGGGAAGGAAAAGAAGGAGGCTGAGATAATAAACACCGGGTACATGGCAGAAGGCCAGTCTGGGTGGGTTTCCAGGGAAATGTGGGCTGACTAAAAGAAAAGGTATATTCTTATATAGCCCGGTATCCAGACCTTGGGACTGCTGAACGTGTTTCCCACTTCACCCTGGCAGACCTGTTCATTCCAATGCCATCTCAACTGGGAAGCATTCAGCCATGCTGCAATTACTGCACAAAACTACTCGTTCACATATCCACCACTGTCTATATAGCCAGGTATCTGTTTCTACAGCTGAATGAACTGAGGCAATGTGGGGTGAACGAAATTGCCAAAGCTTCGAAACGGCAGCAAGAGGATTCAAAACTCGGCTTCTCTCAATTAAGAGTCGTTTTAACCACTACACCACCGCACCCCACACCATGTCCAAAGGATAGGTTCTGGTAGCATCTGATAATGTCAGGGGCAATTTCTTTAAACAGGAGGAAGGGGTGTTACAATCAGAGGATTGTGCTTAAAGTTTATGATATCCTTCTATTCAGGGGATTTGTATTTTAGGAACATGTTTATGGTTCATGACATCTCTGTATGAGGGGGGCTTATTATGTTCTATAAATGATGCATTGTAGTTTATTATGTATTCAGGGGGCTTTATGTTGTACAGATCAAACTTATGGTCTGACACCCTTGTATTCATGGGGTTTTATGTTGTACAGATCAAACTTATGGTCTGACACCCTTGCATTCAGGGGGCTTTATGTTGTACAGATCAAACTTATGGTCTATGACACCCTTGTATTCAGGGGGCTTTATGTTGTACAGATCAAACTTATGGTCTATGACACCCTTGTATTCATGGGGTTTTATGTTGTACAGATCAAACTTATGGTCTGACACCCTTGCATTCAGGGGGCTTTATGTTGTACAGATCAAACTTATGGTCTATGACACCCTTGTATTCAGGGGGCTTTATGTTGTACAGATCAAACTTATGGTCTATGACACCCTTGTATTCATGGGGTTTTATGTTGTACAGATCAAACTTATGGTCTGACACCCTTGCATTCAGGGGGCTTTATGTTGTACAGATCAAACTTATGGTCTATGACACCCTTGTATTCAGGGGGCTTTATGTTGTACAGATCAAACTTATGGTCTATGACACCCTTGTATTCAGGGGGCTTTATGTTGTACAGATCAAACTTATGGTCTATGACACCCTTGTATTCAGGGGGTCCTACGTTCTACAGATCAAGCTTTTTTACTTAAGTATGATGTCGTGACTCCTATGATATAACCAAATACACAACATTTATTGGTAGACTGTTTCAAGAAAACTACTACTCAAGTACATATTATGATGTGTCCTGAGAAAAATGCAGCTAACAGATCCCCTTGCCAATTGCTGCAGCTAATTGGCCAAACGTAAACATGACAAATAACTTCCTGCCTTAAGACGAATAGTATAACACTGCATGACACTTTATGTTCTTCTATATACATTCCAGGAAATCAGTTCGCTGGTTGGAAGATTATCTACAAAGGTTACATTGATTAATCACCTATTATGTCAAAAGCCGCATGTTGAAAGAGGCATTTTTGCCCCCCTTAGAAAGGATGCAGCCATACCACGAAATTACAACCTATCAATGAAGATACAGTTACTGTGCCTGAATGTGTTGCCATGGTAATCACATGTGCATTCCAGGCATAAAACTGTTCAGGGTTATAATCTGCTTTCAGCAAGTAGATTTCTCTCAAAACAACGCAGTAGACGAAGGTAGGAAGCACTTTGTTTCACACACAACTATGATATTCACACTGGGAGTGTGTAGCATAGTATTGTTGCTTACTGCATCCAGGTGGTCAGATTTCAACTGAGCCAGGTGACATTTCTAGTTGATGCCACATGTGCTTGATATGATAAATTTAAACTCCATCCTCAATTGATTTAGCCCATTGCAAATCAGGTTTATTGATGTCCAAGTCTGCTGCGTGTGAATGGATTTAATATGCGCAGTTGGTTTAATATAAAGTGTGCACTTTTGTTGAAATCATGAAAACAATTGACTTCGATCAATACATCAGATAACTTACGAAAGGGTGAATAGCTTTACATCAAAGCATACACAGGGGTGCTACACCTGGCCACTTTTGCCCCTTTTTGGTACAGTCAAACAGAAATTAACTTAATAGTTTGTCTGATGATTTCATCAAAACTGTATATCAAATATGCACCAAAGAGCTGGCATGTCATAGTGGATACTAGACCTGGCATGTCATAGTCGATACTAAAGCTGGCATATCATAGTCGATACTAGAGCTGGCATGTCATAGTGGATACCAGAGCTGGCATGTCATAGTGGATACACGAGCTGGCATGTCAGTGGATACCAGAGCTGGCATGTCATAGTGGATACTAGAACTGGCATGTCATAGTTGATACTAGAGCTGACATGTCATAGTCAATACTAGAGCTGACATGTTATCGTTGATAATAGCGCTGGCATGTCATATTCGTTACTAGAGCTGGTATGTCATAGTTGATACTAGCACTGGCATGTCATAGTCGATACTAGAGCTGGCATGTCATAGTTGATACTAGAGCTGGCATGTTATAGTCGATACTAGATAGGTTTAATTTTTGGCAAAGTGAGTCTGAAATGAGATGAAGGAAAAATTTAATTGAGGGTGGGATCTTTAATCTGCACATGTCTTGAGTCTGTCATTGATAACTATGACGTCCTATTGCACAAAAATATTTATGGTTTTAGAAATCGGGTTTATGACATTGAATATTATTTGATAAAACACTATTATATGAACATACAGGGCTCCACCACCCATATAAATTATTATAATTAAAACAGCCTCCCCATATTGTTATGCACAAGCACTTTATTATTTACAAAGGTGATTTTAGATCCCATCTATATTTAATTTTTTATTATATATATATATATATATATATATATATATATATATATATATATATATATATATATATATATGTAATATATATATATGTATTTTTTAACACATTTATATTTTCAATGTATTTATATATATATATTTTAAACATAAAATTTTTTTTGCATATTTATTTATACATATTTTAAAGTTATTTATATTTTTAACTTATTTGTTAATACATATTTGTACGTACAGTACATACATGGTTCTTTACCTGAAATAAAAGTATTTGTATTCGTATTCGTACCTGTGTCACGCTGTCAGCACTCTCTGGAGCATCGTCTGGGAAGACTTTTTCTATGAGCATGAACGAGAAGATGCCAACGAGAACCCACAGCCCCACCGTCATCTGTTTGCTATGGTCACCTGGAACATACATACAGCAGACAATTATAAACTTTCTTTTTGCACAACTATTAAAAGTAACCCACTTCAATGTTTCAGCCACCACCAGTTGCCTTCGTCAGGAGTTGGGTGAATGGAAAATTATAAAAACTGAACACCATTTCAGCTAGGGTCACCTGAACATATATGTAGCAGCACAGCTGATGTCACAGCAATAGTTAAGAGACTACCTGTAAAACAGGTGTAAACAGAATACACAGGTGTATCATAGAACCTGTAAAACAGGTGTAAACAGAATACACAGGTGTATCATAGAACCTGTAAAACAGGTGTAAACAGAATACACAGGTGTATCATAGAACCTGGTCAGAAAATGTTTGTTATCTACAAATTTGAACAAGTCTCATCGCATAAATACTTGGCACCTACTTGGCACCTCCTATTGTGTGATATGGAATTTTGCAAAAGAACATCAGCAGGTCCAGGTAGAGGGACTGAAGTAGGGAAATGATAAGGAAAGGTGGGCAGATAAACATGGTAACATTATAAATGGTAGAATCAAACTGCACATAAGTGGACCAACATATTTAACTTTGGATGGACACAAGGATTTGACATTAATATTGCACATTAAACAAAGTCTATAAATACTTTGTCTAAATATTGAAAAGGTGGACATTACATACAAGCTCAATCAATGTAAGTATCAATTAATCAAGAATGTTTATTCAAACAAATCAGTTTGAAAGTACAGTTAAAATATACTAGTAAGTAAAAAGATGTTGCAAGCATGTAAGCAAGCATCCAGGCACCAGGCAGGGAACTATAAAACTGAATATCAGTGTAACTTAATATGTGATATAAACAGTCACATACTCCAGACTTTTGGAATACATCTGCCCCAAAGCATGTACACCCATATAGTCACTACCAAGGAAGAGGGATAAGGGAAAGATCACCCTCGCGCACTGGGAAGGATCACCCTAGTGCACCGACTACCGACCAGGGAGGCAGACCTGACACGTCGTTTGGTTAAAAAATTTTAAATCTGTATTTTTTACTCGAACTTCTGTATAAAGCCACATAAATCTATAAAACCTGTTTCCATTGGTCAACCGACCTATAGCATTCCTATTTTAATCAAATGCCACCATCAATCAGGTTACTTAATATGCTTAAATCCAAAAATGAAATCCACATTGCGTTTGTGCTTCGACCATGATAAGTTTGTCATTCGGTTTTATACTTGTGGGATAAACAGTAGAAAATAAATACTTTATAAACAAATTTTCCATTTGAAACAAAAACAAACAAATCTGTAGGCACGGTGACATAGAGGCGCTGTGGTTAGAACATCGGACCCCCAATCAAGATAACCCGGGTATGAATCGTCTTGCTGCTATTTCGAAGCTTTGACAATTTTGTACACTATATAAATGAGTACTTGGCTACTATACAGCAGTGGATATGTGGTTAGTCTTTGTGCAGTAATTGCAGCATGGCTGAATGCTTCCAAGATAAGTCGACGAATGAACAGGTCTGCCAAGGGGTGAATTGTAAAACACTAGCTTTGACTGGATACTGCTCTATATTTGGGGTGAGACCACAGTTGACCTTCCTGTCTATTGTTTCACACGAATGTAGGGTGTATGAAATTGTAAAATGGGAATTTAATAAATTAATATTATGTGACATGAGTGCCTTTGAGCAGGAATATTCACAGGTTTGTTTGTGGAAGCTATTGGCTGTGAAAAAGTGCATTTTTTAAAGAGTTTAACTGGCGGAGGGATTTATGTGAATTTTTCTGCTATGGGCCACGTGGGCACATGAATACATGGCTATTTTTGTCAAAATTGATAGGCATCGCACATCAGGGCGATTTAAAAGAGCTGGAGGTACGTGATTTTGATAAAATGTTGTCAGTATATCAATGAGATGATGGCAGTTGCTGTGGACAATTTTAAGAATTTTTGATGGTCACGATTTCTTATAATCAGACAAAACGTTAACATGGCCACCAATGCAATTCTCAACTGTGGTCTGACTCCAAATAGACGGAAGTCGGGGTCACAAAAACGGTTATAAAATGTTGATATGCTTATGTTTTGGTCGTTGTTATTAGCTTAATTGTGGATATTACACGTAATTTGGATGAAATTATTAGTTTGTTATAAAAAATTCTTATAATTTTTATAATTTGCAATTCTGATAAAATAATTAGGGCTCATATTTTTGAAAATAAATAAATAAATAAATAAAAACGGTTGCTAACCTGTCCCATGTTGTGTGTGTTTGACTTAGACAATTGTAGGTGTCAGACTGGATAATATTATATTATTATATATATGTTATTGATTCCATCTAGTCAACAAGATCATTACTGGTTAAACACCGCTACTATTTAAACTGTTTAACAGTCTCCCTTAGGAGGTGTCCTATAACCGATCCACTAAATACAAAACATGTCAAATAAATGTACATTTTAGTTTTGTACTATAACGTTTGATGTGCACGAGCTGATATATTGTGCAAGTTGATGTTTAATATGATATTTCATTGCTAATAAATACAATTTGTTTATTTTTCATTTGCTAAAATAGCATTATAGAGCTTGTGGCAAGTTAAAAGTCTACAATAAGCAATTTTTAATATCAACAATAACTGTTGCCTTTCCAAAATGTCTATTCACCACATATCAATACCAATTTCATGTTGTGTGCAGTACTTTGCAACCCTAACCATAGCTAACCCCATCTCTAGCTAACCACATCCCTGGCTAACCCCATCTCTAGCTAATCCCATCTCTAGCTAACCATAACGCTGAAGTGGTTTACATAAGATATAATCATTCCCATAGGCACAGGTTGATAGGAAAAGTTAATAGTTTGCTTGGAAAAGGCAGACAGCAGTAGCAATCACGAACATCATGGTACAGATCGGATGCCAAAATGGAAAGTTGGCGAAAATTAGGGGGTATGACACAAGTATGTGATGGAACAGGTAGCCATTTTGGACTAGAGCGGTCATTGGTGATATTTGTGTTGTGGCCCAGTGCATTAGCAACATTGTGTAACAAATTTGGACAGAATAGCTGTATTTTGGTTGTGTCACACCCACTGGAAGCACTGCGTAGATGAGCATTTTAAAATCTGGCCGCGACTGGCATCTGGTCATGTGATACCCTTTTATGGTGGCGTATCGAAATCAAGCCATTCGCCTTGTATCTTATCAACTAGAAGTATGAAAGCAGTCACATAAACAATAACATTTGACAAACCTGACACATTGGAATTTACCCTAAATCCTGTTAAATGTGAAAAAATTCCAATTTTCTTACAAAGTTATGCCATGTTTGGTTTAAAATCAAGCAATTATATGAATACTAATTTAAAAATAAACTCATTAGTATATTCAAAGGGACAGTAAGCAGGCTTCATTGGTTCGCAGTGCTATGTAAATCTAGTGTACATGATCTATGATTTATCAAGTGTCAAAATTGACCTATAATTAAATTATGTGACTGGTTTTCAGCTAATAATACGGGCAAAGCATTGTTTAGACTTGGCTGTCAAACAAGTAATAATGACTTGACAAGCAGGAGTGTACCATAATGTGTCTACATATACACTGTGCTGCAACTTGATATAAAATTTGACACTTTCTCAAACAAAAAAATTCCCTATTTGGGGTAAGACCACAGTTGACCTTCCTGTTTATTGTTTCACACGAATGTAGGGCGTATGAAATTGTAAAATGGGAACTTAATAAATTAATATTATGTGACATGAGTGCCTTTGAGCAGGAATATTCACAGATTTGTTTGTGGAAGTTATTGGCTGTGAAACAGTGCATTTTTTAAAGAGTTTAACTGGCGGAGGGATTGATGGGAATTTTTCTGCTATGGGCCAAGTTGGCGCATGAATACATGGCTATTTTTGTCAAAATTGATAGGCATCGCACGTCGGGACAATTTAAAAGAGCTGGATGTATGTGATTTTGATAAAATTTGGTCAGTATATCAATGAGATGGTGGCAGTTGCTGTGGACAATTTTAAGAATTTTTGATGGTCACGTTTTCTTATAATCAGACAAAACGTTAACATGGCCACCAATGCAATTCTCAAATGTGGTCTGACTCTTATAAGACAGTACCTATATCCTTTATGAAAATGAGGTATGCTGAATTACCTCCCAAAAATCTGTACGATGCGACAGATCTAGATGGATTATGGGAGAATCACCCAAGTGCACCAATGCTGAACTGTCTGACAGATCTGACCGCCTGGTCTGAAGATGCTCTTTGCTGTGTCTGTGTGAACTGGCAGTCCTGATGAATGGCCAGCCACTGTTCAACCTACTCCCATCCCTCAGACAGGCTGCACTGTGGCACCTCTAGTGGCTTCTGGTTCAACTAACTCTCATCTACTTTTTGTTCCCAACATCGAAAGAAATATTGGAGCCATGACGTTTGCATGATAGAACTTTTCATACTGTATTGTATACTTAAATCAGTTCTTCAACTTTGTTTGTTTATAAGGACAAGATAATCAACACATGAGAATGGTAATTAATTGATTGATGAATTTATGTAAATAATAATTAATAGAAACAGGTACATCACAATCGTAATTTCCACCGGCAGATATAATCGATAAATATCGATGAAATGCAGATATTACTTTTGCTAACATGAGTGAGAGTTTTGTTGTTTGTAAATGTCCCATCCCAACCAGTTCTCTCAATCAATCCCTGTCAACCAATTCCCTCCCCCAGGCCCAGCCAATGCCACCAAAACAAACATTACTAATCTCCTGTCATCTCAGGCGTCCCAAGCCACAGACCTTGAGGCAGAACACACACACACACACACAGAAATACCAAAGGCCACTGATAGAGGGGATATTAGTCAAACCAGCCATAACTAACAGTTATACAAATTGCCATCTCAGAGATTCCTAGCCAATTTTGTGTACCTGTAAAAGTAGCGTAATTAGGATAACTTTACTTCCAATCATTGTTAATCCAATGTCATTTTCATGCAACAAATATGTGAAGGAAGCGTGTGAGAGTTATGTAAAACACAACGATGCAAATGGAAGGTAAACTGCACTAAAGACCTGCCACATATTTTGGTTGACATCCATATTTTGTACTTGAAATTCTGTATATGTATATATATATATATATATATATATATATATATATATATATATATATATATATATATATATATATATATATATATATATATATATGTATAAATGTTTCACTGGCCTATGGCGTTCCGGTTCCGATCACTACGGAATATATATATGTTAATCAAATGAAATCCACTTGGTTTCGCTGCAAATCTACCTAGCATCAAAATAGCTGTGCTTTGACCACCGTAAGTTTGTCATTCAATGTTACACTGTTGCAATGATTGAAACACAAGAAAATATGTGCCTTTATCACGATTTTCCCAATTAAAATAAATTTGTATAAAAACGGGATACTGCCATATATAATTCCCCCAAATCCATATTACATATGGGAAAGCCATACGATGGAGCATGTCTGGCCCTAATGTTCGGGCCACAACATCAAAGCATATAGAATAAGTGACAGTTGGTGATCCGTGTAACTAGTATATGTTTCTATGAACTAGCCAGGCTTTCTGTAATGTAGACTCCTAATGATGAGACAGAGACCTGGCTGGCATACTCCCAGTGACGTCAGAGGCCAGGCGGGGGGGGGGGGGGCATGGAACTTGAAACTAAAGCGATAAACTGGCAAGTTTACATAGTGGAACACACTCAGGTATGGCTCACCTCACACGGTGCAACATTGGAACTAATTTAACATATGTACACAGTTCAGTGTTCATGCATACATTCTACATAAATGACATTTATATTTAAGGGATGTACTGATAGTATAGAGACATGATAATATTAAGTAAACTACCAAAAATACTCATCCTCCAGAAGGGATAACTTGGTAGTTCGTAAGCGATAACAACACGATAACAACATTTACACAATTTCACAGAAATATCCACAAATGCCTTAGCACTTGGTGCTGCCAGTCAATATCTTGATGGCTTCTGAGAATCCAACTCTCAAAATTGTGACATAATACTGGCAGTTATAGTAATGTCTAATGATGCCTTCCCCTTGTGTTACATAACTTGGGACAATGGAAGAAAAGGCTTGTCTACTGGTCTGGTCTAGTAAGGCTACCGATTATGGAACAGTTGCACAATCAGTTCACTGATATGACCAACTGCCTAGAAAAATGCATGTTGATTATGACCACAGACTTGGCGGGGTCTAGATGTTGATTGTGACCACAGATTTGGCGGGGTCTAGATGTTGATTGTGACCACAGACTTGGCGGGGTCTAGATGTTGATTGTGACCACAGACTTGGTAGGGTCTAGATGTTGATTATGACCACAGACTTCGTGGGGTCTAGATGTTGATTGTGACCAGACTTGGCGGGGTCTAGATGTTGATTGTGACCACAGACTTGGTGGGGTCTAGATGTTGATTGTGATCACATACTTGGTGGGGTCTAGATGTTGATTGTGACCACATACTTGGTGGGGTCTAGATGTTGATTATGACCACAGACTTGGCGGGGTCTAGATGTTGATTGTGACCACAGACTTGGTGGGGCCTAGATGTTGATTGTGACCACATACTTGGTGGGGTTTAGATGTTGATTGCGACCACAGATGTTGACTGTGACCACATACTTGGTGCGGGTCTAGATGTAGATTGTGACCACAGATTTGGTGGGGTCTAGATGTTGATTGTGACCACAGACTTGGTGGGGTCTAGATGTTGATTGTGACCACAGACTTGGTGGGGTCTAGATGTTGATTGTGACCACGGACTTGGTGGGGTCTAGATGTTGATTGTGACCACATACTTGGTGGGATCTAGATGTTGATTGTGATCACAGACTTGGTGGGGTCTAGATGTTGATTGTGACCACAGACTTGGTGGGTGGGGTCTAGATACCACAACATGATTCACTGAATATACAAACAATTACACAAGAGTTCTACTCTGATGTCGCAAATTCAACGAGAATGAAACACCGCCATCATAACATGCTACCTGGTAGCAGTGAAATAGTCTATCAATCACAGACAATAATTTGTTAGCTTTTTGGCTGTAATTTTTAGAAACTATATGAATATGCTTTGGTACATGCAAAACTATGTGCACACACATACAGCTAAGCACACACGCTCGCAGGCATGCATGCACGCATACACGCACGCACACATAGAAATAGTAATATTGCAGTGTATACAGCACCTTTGATTATTTTAACAGTGGCATCTTTCTAAGCACGACTGACTATTCCCAGAATGTTGCAGAGCTTACCAGCGTTGATATGGGCCCAGGCCTCGGGCAGCAAGTGTAGGAATACGTCGCCAAGTAGTCCGCCAACGGCAAAACTTAACAGCAGGTGAAGTTTTTCTAAGGGTTCTGCAACAGAAAGTATAGGGAAGATTATTAGACATTAAATGCTTTGTTCTTTTTACAAATTTGTACAATTTACACCAAGTTTAAGTTTTCACAGAAAACCATATGTAAAATGTTGCTCCAGTTATTACGATATTGTAGTAATAGCTTTCTTCCTAACATTTCGTTTTGGCACTTAATTTTTATGTATGTGCACGATTTAATGCTATTATTTTGCATAAGGTGCTGCATAGTACGTCACTACTTGTAACAGTAGGTGGAGTGAATTAATTGCACTAAAGTCTACACACAAATAGAAGCTATTACAACAAGTACACTTGTACAGTGCCATCACCCTCGGGACTGGGCAGCCTGAATAGTAAGGTGAGGTGACTGTATTAGCAGATCTAAAATTTAATGTCTTACACTTTACTATTACGGAAATAACTGTGAACTGTCCCAGGGTGACTGTAATGGCGAGGTGGCTGTATTACTGAGGTGACTGTAATGGTGAGGTGGCTGTATTACTGAGGTGACTGTAATGGCAAGGTGGCTGTATTAATGAAGTGACCGTAATGGCATGGTGGCTGTATTACTGACGCGATCTTAATGGCGAGGTGACTGTATTACTGACGCGATCTTAATGACGAGGTGGCTGTATTACTGAGGTGACCGTAATGGCAAGGTGGATGTATTACTGAAGTGACCGTAATGGCAAGGTGGCTGTATTACTGAGGTGACCATAATGGCAAGGTGGCTGTATTATTGAGGTGACTGTAATGTATTACTGAGGTGACTGTAAAATGAGGTTCGACTGTAGTTCATAAAAACATACAGGTAACTTTAGTAAACTCAAGGGTGGGTCCAGGGGTAGGTTCTCCTGGATTTTTTTTACTGTGCTTGGAATGGTCCATTCTGGAGCAAAACGGAGGGGTCCCTGGATCCACACCTCAATCTAATAAAATGTGAAAAAAATGTAGTGTTTCATTTGTGACCGTGGTTGACTAAACACAATGTCAGGAAGATCCCTGCCTCTTAGAACCAGATCAATGTCTCACTTGTAACATTCTTATCTAGAAATGTTTAGTAACACTATAGGTACGCTATCACCACTTCCTCAGTCAATGACAGCATAGTGCTGACAAGATCTAGCAGTAGTCTGGGGATAGGTTACCATTTCATTTCCGCAGTGTGGGGATAGGCTACTATTTCATTTCCACCTCCTTCACATAGGGCCTACAAATCAACACGGATCTAATACGATGCCATATTTAGACCAACACTGGCCCATTTTATGGAACTTGGCATTGAACTGTCTGTCATCGGCAGAGTTATGCTGTCATTTCAGACATACTTCCAGACCATGGGTTTGATGGAAGAGAAATTAGGCTGAAGGGTCCCTCCCAGGGAAGAAGCGGGAATCTCCTGTCAGGAGGTGAGTTCATTTATTTTCCACATGAAACCAATAGGAAACAAATGATTTGTGATTAATTAATCTCCCTTACTTGAGTGGTGTGTAGGAAGTGGCTGCTAATAGATGCAGAAGTCTGTTTTTATGCAACACCCAGGCCATAGGACATATTGCAGTGCTTTACATTTCATACATGGCAGACTTATATGGGAAGTATTCAGTGATGCAACAATATCTGACCAAAAGTATCACAACATATAGATCCTGCACCTGGCTTCTACGGGCAGTAATAAGACCCTGAATGGATCATACGCAACTACATGTTTGAGAAGCATCATTCTCACAACCTGTAGACTCCGAACCCTGCTCCTGGGGAGTAATTAGACCCTGAATTGATGGCCTCTCTGTTGGTCCAGCCTCCACACCTGTGCTAGCCACACATAGCTGCTTTCATTGGAAGTGACAAGACTGGACAGCCCTTGTCCAGATCAGCTGCCTGCTTTGGTCAAGCCATACTGTTTGTACAGTGAACTAAATTAAAAGCCATACATGTAAGCAAAACCTATATCATATTTCACTAATAGTAATTTACGTTTCATTGTTTAATCATAATTATGGCAACATGATATTTATTTGCAAATTTAAATAATTATTTTCCTTTAAGAACCCACAATATAAAAAGCATACTTAAAGATAGATACTTTTAGGGATTTAAAATCATTACGATATTTCACTAATACTAATTTACAAATTATAATTGTTTAATCATAATTATGGCAGTATGATTGTATTTGTTTTGAAAATCTAAGTATATACTTTTTAAAAATGACATAATATATAAAGTCTACTTCTAAATACTGTTATGGATTTAAATTTTTTATATTTCACTAATACTAATTTACAAATTATCATTATTTAATCATAATTAAGGCAGTATGATTGCATATGTTTTGCAAATCTACATGTATTCTTCTTAAAAGCGATACTACATAAAGGTTGTGTAATAAAGAATAGTTTTAGGGATTTTTTTCTGGTAAATTTAGTGGTGAGTAAAGCTGGGTCCATTCAGAAAAAAGAATCTTGAACAACCAAATGGTTGGCTGATGTTCAGCCACGCAGCTCAGTCTGCATTCTCAGACATACCTGGACCCTGAGAATAACTGGACACTGAACAACTTCAGGTGGTAACATTGTCCATTGCTCAGCTCCCAGATATTAAACGTGTGGGGCACAGTGGTCTAGGTGGTAGAGTGTGGGGCACAGTGGTCTAGCTGGTAGAGTGTGGGGCACAGTGGTCTAGCTGGTAGAGTGTGGGGCACAGTGGTCTAGGTGGTAGAGTGTGGGGCACAGTGGTCTAGGTGGTAGAGTGTGGGGCACGGTGGTCTAGCTGGTAGAGTGTGGGGCACAGTGGTCTAGCTGGTAGAGTGTGGGGCACGGTGGTCTAGGTGGTAGAGTGTGGGGCACAGTGGTCTAGGTGGTAGAGTGTGGGGCACAGTGGTCTAGGTGGTAGAGTGTGGGGCACAGTGGTCTAGGTGGTAGAGTGTGGGGCACAGTGGTCTAGCTGGTAGAGTGTGGGGCACAGTGGTCTAGCTGGTAGTGTGGGGCACGGTGGTCTAGGTGGTAGAGTGTGGGGCACAGTGGTCTAGGTGGTAGAGTGTGGGGCACAGTGGTCTAGGTGGTAGAGTGTGGGGCACAGTGGTCTAGGTGGTAGAGTGTGGGGCACAGTGGTCTAGCTGGTAGAGTGTGGGGCACAGTGGTCTAGCTGGTAGAGTGTGGGGCACGGTGGTCTAGCTGGTAGAGTGTGGGGCACAGTGGTCTAGGTGGTAGAGTGTGGGGCACAGTGGTCTAGCTGGTAGAGTGTGGGGCACAGTGGTCTAGCTGGTAGAGTGTGGGACACAGTGGTCTAGGTGGTAGAGTGTGGGACACAGTGGTCTAGCTGGTAGAGTGTGGGGCACAGTGGTCTAGGTGGTAGAGTGTGGGGCACAGTGGTCTAGCTGGTAGAGTGTGGGGCACAGTGGTCTAGCTGGTAGAGTGTCAGACTTTCGGTCGAGGGGACCGGGGTTCAAAACCACCTGCTGTCATTTCAAAACTTAGGCAATTTCGTTCACCCCACATTGCCTGTGTCTTTTGGAAGAGACTGTAAAAGCTGTTTGTCCCTTCAATCTGGTGTCTGGGAAGTAAAAGACCCCACACAGGGGATAAATGTGTAACCTGTCGTGGACTCCATCTCCCATGAGCCACTGCAGAAGTGTCCATGATGTGGCTCAGTTAATTCTGTTAACTACCTCGCAAGACGATATGATTGAAGCTCTGGAACATTAATATGCTGCCAAGAAAGTTTCTGTGTTCTTACTTCCCAGATATCTCAGACACAGACAATATGGTCTGAGTACAGAGTTTATTCAACATGAAACCATAAATTAGCAATAACAAGTGCATAACTAACATCATGAATATTGGATATAAAAGATTATGCACTAACGCCGAGAAAGCACTCAATGTTGGATATGCGTCATCCTGGGTAGAAATATCCCAGTTCATATTAACATGATCATGTGCTGATATGGAAGATCCCTTCTCCCTCTAGGAATACTACAGGGAACGAGGGAGTACTACAGTGGGAGGAGTCAACTACTGACCCGAAACAGGGATATCCACTCAGTGCCAAACAAATTGCTTCCATGCCCTGAATGCAGGGACAAGCTTCAGAACCTTGGTAGGAGCGGGAAACAAGTCACTTCCCTGAATCCTTAGCAAGGGCTAGATGTTGGAAGACCAGACACCGTACCCAGCTGATTAAATCCTGGTAAGTGATATTATTTATGACTCCGGTCTGATTATGTTCTGGCTTTTATGTTGTCATTATAATTATGAACAGATCTTGTGGTTTAATACTGTGTGTGGTCGTTTAATTCTTCTGAATAAATAACTGATTTCATGTACAATATCAAAGCAAGCATGCACTCACATGGTTAACTGTCTGTGCTCGACACAGAAAACTAATATGAACACCAGGTGGCAGCACCAAGGCAGCTCATTTAATAGTCTCAACATGGTATGTAAGTCTATGCATCAGACAATATTTAAAACCTGGTAACATTCCCACAATGATTTCCAATAACCTAGTCTCTAAGACATATTATATTACATAATTCTCAGGAAGATTTTGCATCACACAATGAGTCAGATAGCAATCATTTATCATTACCTGGTGAAACATATATACTCCTCCATCATTTCTTATGTATAGAGTTTAAAAAAACAAATAATATCATTATATGGTAAAAAAGTGAATGTCTTTAACATTGAATTAATCTGAGGGTTAATGTTAAATTTTCTACATTTAAAATTCTGAGAAAATGGTCAACATTCAAATATTAAATGTACCATATTTCAACTAATAATTTGGCTAGAGAAATAAAATATAAAAAAATATAGAAAATCAATGCTAGCTTACTTAGTAGATTTCAGCACATTTATGACAACAGAACATATAAATGTGATCAGGAGAAGCTAGGATTGGTGTAGATGATCAAAGGGATCAACAACACACTGGTTATACCCCAAACACTCTAACAGTTATACCCCAAACACTCTTACAGTTATACCCCAAACACTCTTACAGTTATACCCCAAACACTCTTACAGTTATACCCCAAACACTCTTACAGTTATACCCCAAACACTCTTACAGTTATACCCCAAACACTCTTACAGTTATACCCCAAACACTCTTACAGTTATACCCAAACACTCTTACAGTTATACCCCAAACACTCTTACAGTTATACCCCAAACACTCTTACAGTTATACCCCAAACACTCTTACAGTTATACCCCAAACATGTTATATACTCTTACAGTCATACTCGCCACCAGGGGTTTCTGATTTTTAAGCTGTTGTGTTAACCAATAATATTGCTCGCTTATATTTACAGGGTTCACATACCGGAACTTAACTTTAATTGGTGGTGGACCCTTTGTCACTGGTCAGGCAGGTAATTATAGGCATCTCATGGGAACGCTCTTTGAAATATGGGCAAGGAGCATCTACTTCCCAGAAACACATTGATCAAGATAGGAAGTTAGATGAAGTACAAATGATTCAGTGTACACTAGGACATGGTGTGGGATAAACTGACAAATCCCTGTTTAAACAGGTCAATCTGTCAGGGGTACTTTAGTACTACTACCACCCCTGGCTAGCAAGAATGCTTGTAGTTGCTAGTAGCTAGACTCCATGTCTACATCATGTGGTACCTTGTCCCAAACAGTGGTCTTCATACCAAATCCTGTGGCTTTATTAAACAGGAAGTGAACAAACAGAATAGAAGGGATGCTGGGTGCTACTAAACATACTAGTATGTTTTAGTGTGCAGACAAATTAGTACTTTAGTGCTTAGACAGGAAAATATTTTGCAGAAACTGTCATGACTGATCTTATGCACACTTGTACATTAAGTGAGTCACAGATATTTAATTTTAGCAACATGTTTCCAGCATATAAATTAATTAACAATGGGAATGACTACTTTGAAGTTAAACAAATGGTTAAGATTTCTACAATCAAACGAAACATTCAAATGTCGACAAATTTTGGTGCCATTTCAAAGCATGAGAAATTTCGTTCACCCCATTTTGCTGGTGTCTTTTGGAAGAGACACTAAAAGCCATTGGTCCAAACTCGGTCCAAGATTGGGCTGTCTATAATGTAATTACTTGGTCCAGATTGGGCTGTCTGGAGTGTAATTACTTGGTCCAGATTGGCAGGGTTGGCTTGTAATGAAGTAAAAGTACTTCGTTACAATACTTGAGTAGTTATTTCAATTGTTGTGCAATGAAGTAGAATTTTGACTAAATACTTTTTACTTGTAACAAAGTAGTTTTATCTAAAGTAACGCAACTTTTTACTCCGGTACTTTTATTTACTTCTCAATATATTTTCGTTAAATTTTTGGGCGAAACCGCTGATGCCGGTGGTGCTCCATTTTAAAAACTGTTCATAGTCGCCAGGCCAAAAGCTATTAATATCATTCAATCGCATGCCAGTTCGCGATCATATTTGCATGCATACCTCTCTTCGGGAAATCGACGCAACCACTGTTTTATATCTACATCGGTGAATAAAGTCTGTCAAATATTGGCATAGGTCAGGTCAAGGCCGTTGACATGAAATGTCACTTCGAGCACACAACGCTTGAACGCCATCTCAAACCACGATGCAAATGTCTCTGTTGCACCATATAAACTATTAATTAGTAAGTTTCCAATACGTATTATAAATATTAAAATTTGCAATTTCAACAACGTATTGATAATCCCTATACACTGACACAATTTTTATATTCGTGAGTGAATGCGCATCGTGGATCAAGAACGAGAACCGATTTTTGCCCATTGGCATTGTCAGCAACGGCCTTACCGGCTTACGTCAGCATTAAACAGCATTTTACTTTCACGAATAAAATTCATATTGAGATGTTTAATAAATTCATTATAATGATTACTCTACAGAACTAAACAGTAAAGAATTGATACTCTGCCATTTGGCAGCATCGTTTCCCAGCAATGGCTTATTCAAGCTGACACATAAATAATATCAAAGACAGGGACAGGGGCCCTGACAGGTCACTTTTAATTGCAATTAGCAACAGCATTCCTCTGTTGCACTGGTCTGTCTTCTGATCAATTCTAGCCCCAGCTGGTACCAGGTAACCAACACAGCTAGCTGCTAAAGCCTGTTGTTTCAATGTTTGTGTGAGCTGACAAGACATATTTGGGAAGACATGAGAAGGTGGGGGTTCACAAGCCAGATGGCTTCATCAGCTAGGCATCAAATGTCTTTGTTAATTTTACTATGGGCAGTGCTAGGTTGTATTACCTCTGACCAGTTTCCCTGAGAGGCTACTACTAGTACTGGACTGACCCTCTACCTACTCAGATACAATCACACCTGCCTATACATATCCTCTTGTACAATCTAGCTCCTCCCATACCCCAGTGGAACAGGTCGATAAAAAGACAGATTGTGCCTCATCATTAATTAAGTTCGGTATTTAACAGAAATTATTTGATGTTGTGAGCTCTCATTAAAGATAATGTAAATTTCCAAGCATCCAAGTGAGCACTGTGTTCAATAGTGGCAGACCGATTGACCAGCTAAGGCTGTCTGGGAGCACATTGTTAAAGGCAGAGTGGTTGCAAAACAGTTGTCAGATGCAAGTTGTGTAATGTATATAATTTTACTCATGATTTTGTTGTTATTTCTAAGTGTTGTACTTTCACTTCTACTTTTACTTCAAGTACTTTTGAAAAGTAGTTTTACTTTTTACTCAAGTAGTTTTTTTACAAAGTAATTTTACTTTTACTCAAGTAGTTTTTAGGTGAATTACTTTTATTAATTCAGTCAACCCTGCAGATTGGGCTGTCTGAAGTGTAATTACTTGGGACTTGAAACAGTCACCAGAATTTTGGTGCATGTCAGAATTTTACCTCTTGCAAAAAAAGGTAGGTTCTTGTGTGGCGTGTTATCCAGCCCTAAGGACATGAATTTGATCCCCTGGTAGACAGACAAAACCGTCTCAACTTCCCTTGGAAGCATTCAGCCATGCTGCAATTACAGCATGCTGCAATTATGTTCACATAATTCCACCACTGTCTATAGCCAGGTACTCATTTATGAATAGTTGAGTGAACTAAGGCAACGTGAAGTGAACAATACTGCTGAGGCTTCAGAGACAACACGAAGACTCACATACTGGTCATCTTGATTGAGAACACTGATCTGTTTTCTAAAGTGTTCTATCATTCTAGCAGATGTTGGCAGGTTACCCAGCATGCCGACTCGGCCCAGCAAAATCATCTATAACAATTCAACGAAGTTGTATGCACAATACAAAATTGTATGCAAAAAATGCAATACATTTGCTTGGAAGTGAGGCGCAGCAGCTCAGTGGTTAGAGCACAGGACTGTCAACCATGAGGAGCTGGGGTTGAGTCCACCATGCTGCTATTTCAAACCCAAGGCAACTTCGTTCATGCTAATCTGTGTCTTTCAGAAGAGACACAAAAAGCCATTAGCTACCCAGTGCCTAAGCCAGGGGAAGTAACATGTGTAACTAAAATAATGACTACGTGCTGTGGACTCCATCTCTCAACCACAGGAGTCAGCATAAGTATGGAAGACACTGCTCAGTAGTATCTACCAACTACCCTGCATGAGGACATGACTGACTGATACGAGCATGGTTGACTGCCAGGATTAGGAGAATGCTTAATTAAATGCATCAGACTGGAGATCATGCATGCAAAGTGAGAGACATTGCATCTGTGGATTATGTGCTGGACCTGCTACATAGTTGCAAACAATGTCAGCTAATGCACCAGATGAAACTCATCCACGGTGGCTCTCCGTAAACTCTTGGATTTATTGGATTTCTGGGATAGCTGCTTTGGTTATCTATCCTACTTGAATGCTTTGGTTATCTATCCTACTTGAATGCTCCAGTGGCTTAGCAGAGATAGGGAGTACTACAGAGATAAAGCACAGGTTAAAAAAGAAGGTCTGCTGTGTTCCAACAAGAGATGAAGGCTGGCTGAGTACGGCCATTGGTAAAGCAGCAAAGAATGGGAACTACCAGAAAAAAACAGAAGTAGAAGAAAAACGGGTTGGATTAACAACATCCGGCATTGGACGAATGGTGGACTTGAAGTGGCTAGAGAGATTAGGAGAAACCATCAGCATAACTGAGGCTATAACAATTTGTTATCAGTACTATGTGTACTGCTGCAATTTCACATAAACATAGATCATGAACCAACTACTGATATGTTCTGTGGTGCATGGTCACAAGTTCTCTTTCTGTAGATTCAAGTTGATTAAAATGTGTTTATGATGGATGTTTTCCGGCCAAAGTGTCTAATATTATTCTGTGCACATGCTAAAGTTTGCATACAAGGAAATAAAGTAGTATATTCATGTATTATTCCATTTAGATACAACTGATTAACCAAATGAAGCTTGTGTGCATCAACGAGCCATCCAGACGTCTTTGGTCTGCTGACTCTAACATTTTTGTGGACCTGAGATCAAACAGTAGAGTGTAACTTTGAAAACCTCCCTTCACTTGACTCATTCAAGCAGCCTACATCCATTAATTAATTTATCACACCATTGGTAGCAAGCAAATAATCACAGTGGGTTGACAAGACGAACGCAACAGTAATGCCTTTAAACTCTTAAAGTTACTTGAAACTGGAGGTACACATTGACTGTGTCACAGTATGGATGAATTAATTTTATTTCTGTGTCTACTAATACTATAACATGTACGTACATTTTGTTTAGCAATATCATTGTCAAAAGTGAAATCATTGTTGATTGTATGACGAAGGTATTTACATTTATCTATGCAAGACAGCATATTGATAGTTACTGGAAGAACATGTTTCCCATCTTGAAGTGTGGTATTGGCAGCCATACTTCTGGCATTGTAGTTTATATCCAACATGTTTCCTTACAAGCTACAAGATTCCACAACTTAGAAAAACTACAAAGGTCACTGGCATACAGCATATGGTTCACTATGGCGCCATCATGAAGACCTCCAGCTTGCACTCAGGTTTCAATACAGACATGCATCTTTAAAGAACTTACGCTTCCCCTATTTTTAGAATTCATGTGACAAATGTATAAGCAATTAATCAAATAGTGTGTTTAACAGGTAGTAAATGTAAGATTAGTTGCACCGGTTGTAGCTGATAAATAATTCTTTAAGTAGCAATACTTTTAGGGTTCACCGGAAACACTTATTTTTATGGACTTACAGGCGTATGAGACATTCCCTTTGGTTTTGTGTATTTTGAACAAGATTTTTTGTATCATGGGATATGACCCACGTTTGTCACAAAGCAATGCTTAGGCATGCATATAACAGACATTAGCATAAAACATAAAATTGAGTCTCTCGTATATTTCAGCTGTGCATAGTCAGCTATGACAAAACCTCCAAAGCGAGACCTAATCAATTGTATCTCAGTTTGTACAGCGAGCTCCTTTTAAACATTTTAACATGCACAACAAACTAGTGGATGCAGATAATCACATGTGTTCATTTGCGGGTCCTACACACGTCTGATACCAGAAGTACAGGTGTGCACCAGTAAGGGATGGCAATGGAGGCCAGTATTTCCTGAATGTTTAAATAAACTTGTCAAATTTTTTATTAAATAATTGGATGGCAAAACACAAGATCTTCAACATCAGCATGTCAGACTGTCAGTACAAGACCTGCAGACACTTACAGGCAACAACAGCTGTATCCTGTGCCAAAATGTTTGATAATACATTCACCAGATGGCAGCACTGTAAACAAGCATCTGATGAATATCACAGATGGCAGCACTGTCAACCAGCTGTCCCTATATTGATTTTCAGGACAGGAATAGAAGTTGAAATACGACACACCACAACAAAATAGATATATTTTTTATGTTGACTATATTCATGTTGGCTTGTATGAATTTGTTGATTTTGATGATAGTTTGTAAAAAAATATCTTCTTTGTGAGATTAATATATTACATTACTGAATTCTACTGTAAATACTCAGTTTGTAATAAATACTACTTTTTACTCTGAGATGAAGACATTGGCACTAGTCCACCCACCAAGAAGTCCAGTTAACTGGATATATCACACCATTGAATTCTACCACAAATACTTAAACATTGGAGAGAAAAAGTTCTAAATAATAGTGTTTTGTAATGTGGGAAGTCGTTGGTGAATAATAATAATCAGCAGGGCTAAATAAAGATTTTCGTAAAAGCTTGACACAAAACTCTGGGAGGGCCAATGATTACCTCCAGTGGAAGACATCAGAAAGGTTATTTGAAATGGTGCAATGTCATGTTCTAAAAAAGCTGACTATTTGTAAGTTATATGGTAAGTGAAATTCCCTCACCAAGTTCCCCACCCCTATCTCATGACTGTCACCCTATCTGGTCAACTTACATTCGAGAAAGGATCGTTATTTTACTTACAAAGCGCCAGATGGTATCCAATTTTGGCAGTCTTAAACTACCTGAAAAACTATTTTTAATACGATCATATTTGAGGACTATGACACTGACACCAAACTAACATTTGTAGAGGTTAGCTGACAACTTACGCATGCATCAGTGACTGTAGGGTCCCTTGCAGCACATGATGACATCAAGTAGTTGTTTTGAATGGGGAGCATTTAGTTTTCTGATTCTCTGGGGAGAAATAGATGACAGAATTTGTTGGTTTCTGACGGCAGGTTAATGAAAGAAAAATACTGGCATATTTGATTTTCAGAAGATTCAAAATAAAAATGTGCAAGATATCATCATTGACATGTTTAATAATAATGAGCTTTTGCTGTGTTTGTTCAGGTAAAACACTACTCGTACACTGCGGCGATTGTCTCCTTGTGTGGGGATTATCTACAGAAGGTAAGAGTGGAGAATCGGACGGAGGGAATAGTCCACGATAGGGTTTGTGCCCTACACCATGATAGAGTTGTATTTTGAAACATCTTCAAAAAGGCTACTAAAATTGTAGTTTCTTGAAGAGAATAATTTGAAGAGAAATACTGTCAAATCATAGATGCATATGTAGTGCATTGTTTTACCATACATGTAGCTGATATTGTTATCTGATATGCTAGGGATTATTTTGTACACATTTCAAGGCTCTTGCCTTAAAAGCAGGGTAGGATTACATCTGTTATCATAAAAATAAGAAATAAATAAAAAAATTATAAGGTGCTTAATGGAAGTGCAATCATAGATTAAATTATAAGTGTATAAAAGTGTATGATCATAATCGTCACTGTGTCTTGTAATCATCAAAACTGACCAGTTGATTACAATCACAACTGTTTTCTCATGTTGAAACTTTGGAGAAAATGATCTGAAGATCCCATCCCCAAAGTGAATCTAACAAAGGTAGCTCACAATGCAAAGAATGGTTCGAAAGTAAGAACACTAATATGGTCTGAATTTAATCAATGTACATTAAAATAGAAGGTGAATTTATGATGAAAGAAATCTATCATAGACAGTTTTGAGATTTTATGGGAGGTAACCTATGTCCCCCCCTTGAGGTTGCAACCATAACAAATCAAATAAAAAAGTACATTTTTGAATTTGGGCTACATTATAATTTGAAATTTTATTGAACCATATGCATTTTTTTATGTTTGCAAATTTGCTTGGACTTGATAACAACTGTTATCATAACAATTTAAAACCAATTATAATATAAGGTGATTAACATAAGAGTCTCATGGATTAAATTATAAATGTATAATCATAAACATAATAGTTACTGTGCTTGTAATAATCAGAAGTGACCCGTATAATTAATTTCAATTTCAATTGTTTGATAAATTACAATTCAAAGAATATCCGACCTATGCACTAATATGCAGACATATATTTTGATGATTATTTATTATTTCCCAATGCTGAGATCGTAAGTCAGTTCAATTAAAAATGTTTTAATTTAAACATTTTTAGATATAGAATAATCATAATTAAATCTATCCTATTAAAATCATATTAAATTATAATAAATTTCTGAGGTGCTATAAACAAAATGGAGCTTTGTAATTGAACCTTACCCTAACCAGATTAAATTTTACATTTAATACCTTATCATACCAAGCAAGACCCTAAAGCACAGGACAACATTTTTATAGAAACGTTGTAATTTGCTGAGCTGGACCCACCAATATGAGCTGGACCCACCAGTATGAGCTGGACCCACCAATATGAGCTTGACCCACCAGTATGAGCTGGACCCACCAGTATGAGCAGGACCCACCAGTATGAGCCGGACCCACCAGTATGAGCCGGACCCACCAGTATGAGCCGGACCCACCAGTATGAGCCGGACCCACCAGTATGAGCTGGACCCACCAGTATGAGCTGGACCCACCAATATGAGCTGGACCCACTAGTATGAGCTGGACCCACCAGTATGAGCTGGACCCACCAATATGAGCTGGACCCACCAGTATGAGACTGGACCCACCAGTATGAAGATATAGTCATAATTATTACTGTAATCAAGCCAATGACACAACATGAAATTGGATGGCAAATTAAGCAGAATGACACTTGATTAAATCACAACATGTTCGAATCAGATGCATAGTTCAGTGGCTTACACCTGCTATTAACCATATAGAAGCCACTCACTGTTTTGCCTCCAGGCAGATGCCACTCAGAGCACAAGAGTTTGCCTAAATAGAAATAACTGTCTACCAAAATAACCACGTTTTCATTAGCTCACTGCGCTCACTGCCTAGGCTATGGTTTTCAGGAACTATGATTATTTATACACTTGTATGATGAATGCCAGGAGGGGGAAGGGGGGAGAATGGGAGTGTCTTCCCGGGATATAGCCACACACAGTGGGACATGTTGGCTTTGTTCCACCCTCATTCCGGGACTGGCTCAACCAAATGTCCCTGCCACAAAACCTTGTCTGCAAGTGTAATTTTTAGCCTTGACTATCTCATAGCTGTGTGTGCATGCGTGTGTGCATGTGTGCTCGCGAGCATGCATTCTGCAGAACCAGTGACTAATCATTTATTCAAAATTTATTCAAACTTTTCCATATTTTTCACTTTTTCTAATATGACTATTGGAAATGATAATTAAATTTGTCATATTTAGTAAATAAACCGACATTACTTTTTACCAAGAAAATCACCAGAATAATAAATATTCACTTTTGAAAACTGGTTGTCATGGTTACATTCCAGCTAAGTGATGACTAAAAAATGTGTCAAAATGCCACAGGTTACAGACAAACTGACATGCTGAGCATTAGTGTTATGGCACTTCAGACGTAAATCGTGATAACACTTACATGCAAGAGTACTATCAGTGGCACTTCTCTGTTACTGAGAAAGAAATGAGGAATGAAAGATAACGAGATCTTAGGTGCTAGTTACGTCAATAAGTCTTGATATTGCCAGTGTCAGGTGATGTGCACATTCATCAAATTCTCTGTCTTTGAAAACTCTTGAAAAACTGCAAAAACCTCAGAATTGCTGTTACCTGCTGTGATACCTTGGATTCTGTGAGAGACCGTGGTACAAGCGTTTGCAACCAGAGCAACAAAGATGTAAAAAAAACGTTAACAATCTTTTCATAAAAATTCAACTTGAAAATGATCAATTCATTTCTGTCACAAATGCTATTTCTACAGACGTAATTAGCAGGGAAATGGCCCACGTCACATACCTGAGGTGGCGGCTTCCTACGTGGCACATGTGAACAGCTGCTACGCGAAGGACTATAGTTCCTCTGAAATAATCTCCACCTGCCTCAACCTGTGCCCAAGCTATCCCACTTCTAGCCACTCCATCCTCCCAGAAGGACGAGGACCCATTTCCCACCTGGTTCCCAGGAAAGGGAGCATAGGTGCGCCTGTCCAAAACCAAAGTTCTCCCAACCCCAGGGTTGTAAGGAGGCAGGACGGAGTCTCAGTAAACGGAGAACTAGGATTCCAGGAGTACATCAGGCACAGACATGGCAGACAAGGTAGGTTTGGTTTGATGTGATTTTGTTGGCGTTAAACAAATTGAAATGTTCTGCCTCAAACACAGCATGTTTCCTTTTGCATAACTAAGGTGGTGATCTAAATGTGATTAATCATATGAAATTTTTTATGTGATTAATCATACATTACCGGGTAGTGATCTATCACTCATCGTCTAGACGAAAAATAATGAAAGGTACTTCTTATGGAAAATATATTTACAAAGAACCTTTTCACCAATTTCAGGATTCATTTTATCAGGTTGTCATGATGTGCAGCGACTAATGAAATGGTTCGCATGAGTTTTATTTAATGTTGGTACACTTCCTTATTAACATTACTTAACTTCCTTCATTTGTACCATTTCATTTCTACTACAGCTGGGAACAGAGTTATTCAACAATAACAGTGACTATTTAACTTCAAATATGCTTTATATTTCTGTTATTTTCATGACAATTATTTGCTGTACTCCAAGAATTGTGATATACAATTCAGTAGGCCTGCTACTTGGCTACTTTCTTCGTGGGTAGACAGACATAACTGCCTGCCTTGTTCCTGTGAACATCCTTGCAATATATACTGGCTATTGTTAGCCAACACAAATGCATCCCTTGGGTGAAGTACCTTCTCACTGACTCACTCAATCACAATGTGAGAGACAGAACTATTTAAAAAGTCATAGCAAACAACTGCAGATGCTTGAAGAAAATAGTTTAGTAATCAACATTTTCACAATATTTAAAATACTTCAATCTGATGTAGTTTTAATCACTCGGTTTCTGCTTGTTAGACTTTGGTGATCCTGTCTCTTAGAAGAACCATTGTTTTTTAATATGTGCCCCTGCTGTCTTAATCGATCAAATGTCGCATTTAAAAATTTGTGCCAGAGGCGCTAGAAGTTACATTGAAAATAATTTTTTTTTCCATATATTGTGCAACTTTGTCAAATTAATACTGCTTTTTCTGGTGGTTGTGCCTTTAAGTTAACCGGAAGGTTCCTTCCATCTGTATTAAAACAAATTTTTTTTCACTGCTAAGGAGAATTTGGAATTCAAAATGGCGCAGTTCTGGGAATTCGGCAGCAATTTTAACGATTATTTCAACACTGACTATAGATGCAGTGGTGACAGAGAAAGTGACAGAGAAAGTGGCCGTGAAAGTGGCAGCAAAGAGGATGCTTACCTGGTCAAAAATGTTGAGTTTTTGACCAGAGTGCCCAAGAATGTGCCTGCGTTCAATGAAAAATTGTAACAATTATCTCGGTAATACAATTATTAGGTTATGACACACAGTCTCAGGGAAAATGTGATCGTTATTGACATAATTATCAGAATATGACACACAGTCTCAGGGAAAATGTGATCGTGATTGACATAATTATCAGAATATGACACACAGTCTCAGGGAAAATGTGATCGTGATTGACATAATTATCAGAATATGACACACAGTCTCAGGGAAAATGTGATCGTGATTGACATAATTATCAGAATATGACACAGCCTCAGGAAAAATGTGATCGTGATTGACATAATTATCAGAATATGACACACAGCCTCAGGAAAAATGTGATCATGATTGACATAATTATCAGAATATGACACAGCCTCAGGAAAAATGTGATCGTGATTGACATAATTATCAGAATATGACACAGCCTCAGGAAAAATGTGATTGTGATTGACATAATTATCAGAATATGACACACAGCCTCAGGAAAAATGTGATTGTGATTGACATAATTATCAGAATATGACACACAGCCTCAGGAAAAATGTGATTGTGATTGACATAATTATCAGAATATGACACACAGCCTCAGGAAAAATGTGATTGCGATTGACATAATTATCAGAATATGACACACAGCCTCAGGAAAAATGTGATTGCGATTGACATAATTATCAGAATATGACACACAGCCTCAGGAAAAATGTGATTGTGATTGACATAATTATTGCACAATAATAAGTTACACATCATTTTGAAGCTGTTTTAATGCTGATCTGAAAATAAAAAAATTGTCAAATGCAACATATGGTCGAATAGGACAGCAGGGACACATATATAAATACATATTAAAAAAAATAATCATCTAACTAAACAAAGGACTGCTCACTGCACATAACTAACAAGTTATGATGACCAGTGTGATCTGTGTACGTTGCATAAGGTCACTTGAAAAGGGTCAGTCTGACCCAGTCATGTTAATTTTCATCAACTTTGCTTCAACTCAGTGGCATATCTAGGACCTCACAAAGGGTAAGGCAAAGGGGGTAAGCTTACTCACCCAGCTGTTTACCATGCTACCATGTAGTGGCATCACGGAAAAATATGGGAAAAATCTAAACAATTAAGCCAAAGGGGACCATGGCCCAAAGCTCCCCCACAAATATGCAACTTGTTGACCCCCCCTGTACTTAGCCATACCCAATGGATTCAAAGCACCTCCCACACAGTGCAGTAGTTAACAATTATTTGTGAAACCAGCCAGACAGGCTCCAACTACCGCCCCAGGTCATGCCAACTCATAGAGTTGTGTTTAATTGGGCATCCCCTATACTGGTTATCAATATGTGCAAGGATGAGAGGATAGTCTCAGCATCGGCCCACGCTTCTCATGCTGGCATCAACATTACTCACCCTACTCACTATCAAACTTATTTATTTTGTTTACAGCTTAAAATCTTAATTTGTTATCTGTGTTTTTTTTCACATTTTCATATTTATTTAATGAACTAATTTACATTTAATATTGTTATGCTGACTGTGATAGCATTTTGGAATGGACATTTATGGAAATTTGATGCAGCATAAATGATTAATCTATTACAATTATTTCATTACTAGTACTACACTATTACTGCTATCCAAAAACATTCCAACAGTTTTAATAGTTTAAATAACTTTTTTTTAAATCTACAGTCTCTCCTAGTATGCATGCAAAAATGGCACTGTAAATCCTAATTTATGGAGAATCCCAAATGCTAAAAAGACAAAGTTCTTATAAATGTAGTACTAAACAGCCAAGACAATGTCTTTAATGATCTCATTATTTTGTGGTTGCGTTGTCCACACCATTATTCAAAATTTATAAAATATTTGAAATGTTTATGAACAATAATTTTCCACCACCAGCATAGCTCTAAATGGATTTATAATATTTTACTTGCTGAAATGTTGTCATCATCAGTGATTTGTAATACAACAGACAATGTGTTTCCTGTTTGGCCAAGCATGTCGTTATCATGGTTCAACCATGCATATCCATGACCACTTGACATCTAGTGACTGTGGGAAAATTTTGAAACGATACATTTCACAATGCAAAATGTCAAATTAAACTTTGAATCTAATTGCAGTACAGGCTCCTATTCAAGTTCAACATGGCCTGATCTGTTGTGAAATCTCTCATTTTGAAATGTTCACATAATCATGGTCACAAGGTGAAAACATTTCATTGTACAGTGTACCGCAGGGCTTAAGCAAACAGTTTACATGCACTAACAGGCAGCCTAATGAGCTTAATTAGTGGCAATTGTGACTAAGAAAGTTAATAATAGTATAACTGGGAGGCACTGAAGATCATAGTTGACTTTGTACATCATGTTTATCACTGCTTGAATCAGGGTACAAAAAAGTAATCTTATTTTTGTGGGTCACATGAGTAGCAATAAAATTATACATAATGATTGTATCACCATATCTATAACCTGGCCTTCTAACCCTAAAATAAAACATGACATACTGTTGTCAACACTGGAAGTCCAAAGCATCTCATAAGCTACCCTGCATATTAAGCACATTTGTTAACATATTGGAAATCTGGAGGAAATGTTGAACACTTTAAGTCTGTAATAGTAACTTGTAAATATAATGCCAACATAAATTCTTTCTAAAATAAAAATTAATCTTATGATCATCATGCCAACAATATTGTTCAAAATGGTTACATATTTGTAATATTATGTATCAACAGGTTTCATTAAAAACTGTCTACTCCGCACCAAATAAAATTTTAAGATTAAGTTCCACATTCACACCTGTCATCCGAAGACCAAATTGCCTTGCGAACTACAGGGCTGAATACGCCATCTTGTTGACCCTACAGAGATTATATCCACATCCAATAATCCATTTTCACTCAGAAAATCAACTACACTGGACAGTTGCTATTGGTGCACCTGGTGACTTGGAACTCCCACTGAAGAAGCACTCAATATACAAGTACTTGAGCAGAGGCACATGGGATTGCCACAACACAAATACAAAATATTTCTGGCTGAGACTTACTGTGTTAAATGTCCTACTCCAGGTGTTGAGGGCTGCTTTTACATGATACATGGATAGTTTACCACAAACTGCCACAACTACGGCTGTGATACAGCATCTACGACAGACTCGGGCTCCGCGGTGTGATACTTGCATGCCTTATTGCCAAGAGGTACTGGATGCACAATGCTGGCAGCCCACATCAAGACATTTCCCAAACATGTTCTCGCATTAATTATAGCACCAGGCAAGTAGCATGGGAATGGTTGTCTAAACTACCAAAATATGGTGTAGAGGTACATAACAGTGGTACGCACATCACTGGAAGAAAGGAGACTATGATTATCTCGTGCTGAAGTTAGATTTGAATATGTGGCTAGACAACATTTCTAGATATATGCTGGGGATGCCCATCTCTACACGCAGGGAAATAAATACACTGTTTGATCCATGCTGCTGCTATTTCTGGTGATAAACATCCATTAACCAGAGGAACATGTCCTGACTATAGAAATGAGTACCTGGTGTTTGACATAGGGTATCACATCATAGGAGGACTGTATTATTTCCATTTGCTTGCCCCATGGAGATTGGGTTAAATACCACTTGTGCCTCATAGGCCAGCAGCCAAGGAAGGGTGTAACTATAACCCTGGTAAGAAATCTGAGCATCGTTCTGGGAAGTCTTTTCTAACATAGTTATTGGGACACAATCTGTCAAGGATGCTGTGATGCTGCTTGTGTCTTCAATGGAAGCAGCATCTTTAATCTAAAGATGACATATTAAAGAAACTGTCACAGTCAGGTAATAATAATTAATAATAATAATCTTTATTTATACACTCATATCCAGAGTTAGACCCTGTTCCAGAGTGTTTACATTTGACTATAAAAGGCTAAAAGTTACTTGGCTAAAGAAAACTCAAGAAGATAAACTAAACAGATAAATTAAAAATAAAAACCATTGGAAGTTAAATTATATGCATAAAACCTCAAATTGTTGTCAATAGTTACATTCAAATAATAATAATAATAAAGACATAATTTCCCTTGTATGTTGCTCAAATCATATGTTGAACGTTGCTGCATTGTGATGTCCTTACTGAAACACGGAGATCTTCTACCCTGAGGACAATACACTAGACATACATAGTAACTTGTAACAGTTGAATAAAAACAAACAGTTCTGTCCTGTTTCAGACCAAAGTACTTCATTGTAGCCCGAAGGTAACATTCCCTTCCAACGACACGTTTAGTGGGGGGAGGGGGCATTCGTTTGTACCCTGTTGCTATGGTAGCATGATTAACTAATGGGTGACAAGGCTTGCCCATCTTTGTGAGCTCCTACTCCTACGCCACTGTTCCCTTATGTGTGGGGACACTAATAATGTCTCAATCTGGAGCTGTCAGGGCTAGAGAAGTTATTTATGCGCGACAGGTGAACTGAACAGCAGTGGGCTATATGAATGTGTGTTCCTCTCTCCACGTTCCTAATATAACAAATGTTGTGAAATATTTATGTGCAGGTCGTAAATATTAATATTACCATACAATTTGTAGTGTGGAATTGCACAAATTTCCTCACGTGATTTACTTGCAGAAATCAGAAAATTACCTTTTCCAGGGACATCCGATAACAGTATTAAGCAACACAAAATTATGATTCAGGATCGCAAATCAGTTGGTACTTGGTGAAGTTTTATAATTTCTTACTTCATACAAAGGTCCTTATGGCTGGATATGGCAGATGTCAGAAACACTTCCCTCGGGTACAGAATATATATAGCAGACCAGCATGTACAGTGCACAAGTGGTGCTACCTGGTGAATCATATCCACATTAATTACGATGCCACCTGTTGTGAGGAAGACAGAGATAGCACACCATAAGGCAGAGTGGAAGAATTTTGGTAGTGATTTTTCCATACAATTCCATATCTAGACACATTAACATTTAAAAACATCATAGCAGGTTTACTGATAAGGGATTTTGACAAAACTCCATGGCATGTCACTGTGTCAGTCACATCATGTCATAAAATTCATTAAAATGTTACACTGGTTACCAGTCGGAAAATAAATATTAGTATGTCTTCTAAGACAGATGTCACTGTTATGTTGAGTTGTTCTGTTCCCAACCAACATTATTCATGTGATATTATCAATGTTGATGCAGTTATAAACAACAGGTATATCTATTTTAACATCTTCATCACCGAAGTGTTCATTAATCAACTACAATTTAAAAATATAACTTGACCATTATCCATTTATGAATACCGATCTTGCCATTCAATGTGCATGACATTCAGGGCAAAACATTTTGGGGTGAAGCAAAGTTTATACTAGATAACCTGACTTTATGAAAAAACTATAAGATTTTGTAAATGTCTGTAAATAAATATATACATGTACAGCATACATATAAACAGTTTCTGTACATTACCCTCGCTGCCAAAGACTACTAAGGTCCATCAGATCGACCTGTTGAAACACTGATTTTTTTCAGTTACAGCAACTAAAAAAATAACCAATAAATACTATTGCTCACTCAGTTTTATGGGGCTCCCACATGGGGAACTTAACTTTAATTGGTAGTGCACCCTGTCGTTGCTGGTCGGACGGGTAATGACGTGTTTTATGGGGCTCCCACGTGGGGAACTTAACTTTAATTGGTAGTGCACCCTGTTGTTGCTGGTCGGACGGGTAATGACGTGTTTTATGGGGCTCCCACGTGGGGAACTTAACTTTAATTGGTAGTGCACCCTGTCGTTGCTGGTCGGACGGGTAATGACGTGTTTTATGGGGCTCCCACGTGGGGAACTTAACTTTAATTGGTAGTGCACCCTGTTGTTGCTGGTCGGACGGGTAATGACGTGTTTTATGGGGCTCCCACGTGGGGAACTTAACTTTAATTGGTAGTGCACCCTGTTGTTGCTGGTCGGACGGGTAATGACGTGTTTTATGGGGCTCCCACGTGGGGAACTTAACTTTAATTGGTAGTGCACCCTGTTGTTGCTGGTCGGCCGGGTAATGACGTGTTTTATGGGGCTCCCACGTGGGGAACTTAACTTTAATTGGTAGTGCACCCTGTCGTTGCTGGTCGGACGGGTAATGACGTGTTTTATGGGGCTCCCACGTGGGGAACTTAACTTTAATTGGTAGTGCACCCTGTTGTTGCTGGTCGGACGGGTAATGACGTGTTTTATGGGGCTCCCACGTGGGGAACTTAACTTTAATTGGTAGTGCACCCTGTTGTTGCTGGTCGGACGGGTAATGACGTGTTTTATGGGGCTCCCACGTGGGGAACTTAACTTTAATTGGTAGTGCACCCTGTTGTTGCTGGTCGGCCGGGTAATGACGTGTTTTATGGGGCTCCCACGTGGGGAACTTAACTTTAATTGGTAGTGCACCCTGTCGTTGCTGGTCGGACGGGTAATGACGTGTTTTATGGGGCTCCCACGTGGGGAACTTAACTTTAATTGGTAGTGCACCCTGTTGTTGCTGGTCGGACGGGTAATGACGTGTTTTATGGGGCTCCCACGTGGGGAACTTAACTTTAATTGGTAGTGCACCCTGTTGTTGCTGGTCGGACGGGTAATGACGTGTTTTATGGGGCTCCAGGTAGTACTTCTACTACCCCTGGCTAGTGAGGATGACCAGGGGTACTGTAGTACTTCTACCACCCCTGGCTAGTGAGGATGACCAGGGGTACTGTAGTACTTCACCCACCCCTGGCTAGTGAGGATGACCAGGGGTACTGTAGTACTTCTACCACCCCTGGCTAGTGAGGATGACCAGGGGTACTGTAGTACTTCTACTACCCCTGGCTAGTGAGGATGACCAGGGGTACTGTAGTACTTCTACCACCCCTGGCTAGTGAGGATGACCAGGGGTACTGTAGTACTTCACCCACCCCTGGCTAGTGAGGATGACCAGGGGTACTGTAGTACTTCTACCACCCCTGGCTAGTGAGGATGACCAGGGGTACTGTAGTACTTCACCCACCCCTGGCTAGTAAGGATGACCAGGGGTACTGTAGTACTTCTACCACCCCTGGCTAGTGAGGATGACCAGGGGTACTGTAGTACTTCACCCACCCCTGGCTAGCGAGAATGCTGTATATACAAACTGTATGTAATTTACAGAATGACAACAAACCATATGTGATATAACAATGCTGATTACTTTTTCAGGGTTTTTCATTTTCCAGTATGGTGACTGCCATACGGGTCGTTAATGCATTCAAATATAATCTTCGAAGAAAACACAAATCAGTAAGTTGCATAGACAGTCTGGGACAACAATGTTTTTGTTCTATTTGTCTACTATTTAATTTTTTTTATTTTATAGACTATTCATGATTTAGGGTGATCTTGTACGTGTCCCATGTTAACTATTTGCTGTTTCCTGTGCTTGTGCTATTTTCATGTCATATGTGGTATTTGCACCAGTGATGAAGGGGAATAAAAATGTGCATTACATGCACATTTGATTACCCAGTATGTTCAAGTACTTGGAATAGTATGTCATAATGACTTACACATGTACTGGCTATACCTGTATTCTTGTATGAATTCATGAATCCTAATCAGAGAATGCTATACCCTGTATTGGCCTAAATATGTACTAGAAATAGTAGAATGAAAGAATGATTTCATTGAGTATTTCTACTCTGTGGAATCAAGACATTCGAAAATGTTATTAATGTTAAAACTGAAACACATTAAGAATGTTTTCTAACTGCAGTTAATATGCAATTAAAAATGGACTCAACTGTGAGGGCTTGTGCAGTTTCCTGCTTCACTTACTATCAGGGTGCAGTTTCTACATTTAGCTAGTTGCACCTTTGCTCACCAGGGTTCGTACAAACCCTCAGAACCCTGTCAATGCAGTTAATAATGATCACAGAAGTAATTACTGTGATATGATCTGGGTGGAGTCAACTATCAAAACAACTGCGGCTTACATAAGTGTAACCAGGTCAATAACTGTTATTTTCTGACAGCTTCTGATGTCATCAACCTGTCAAAACTAGTATCTGACATTTTCTGACACTTAACATCCCATCTCCCACCTGTTTTACAGGCCATCTTCACACCCACCCCCAAGTTTGAGAGTCTATGCACCTCCCACCAAACCCACCATTTTTTATGACCAGCCTCCCACCTCCCCTTCAGAGATATCTTTCTGACTGCATGAAAACCCACCCCTGCAGCCCCTAGGCCAAACGCTATATGCTGGGTCACAGAGACACACTTGGGTGACATGTGTCCCACAGTCATGCCCTACCTGCTGAGGTCACGGTGACTGACCCTACACAATGAGGCACACCACAGCTATATGTCAAACAAAAACAACCTCTGTATGGCTCCCATCAACTACTTGCAGGCAACACATTTTCTTTCAGCCACTGACGTCAATCATAAATTTCACATGTCTAAAACACACCAGGTGCTTCGTGTAACTAATACATCTCCTTCAGTGAAGTCACCCTGACTTTTATGTCAAGGAATGTTGTATATAAAAACCAGTGTGTACCACACACACAAAACACATTAGTAGAACTATAGCAAAATTATTAATGATGTAGCTCAGAGTGTAATTGTAAAACAGTAACTATATCACCATCTACAAAGCCTGACAACTGGTGACTGGTAACAATGGAAGATTTCAGTGCTCTAAGGCCAAATAAAAAATCCTGGTTTCTCGACTGAACTTTTTCTAAAAGTAAATGAGGGATGAGGTTTTTTATGCCAATGGAGGTGTTAGCAACTGCTCTATTACCAACAACTTCAGAAGTGTACCCCGAGTGTATTTCTTACACCTATCCGCAGAAATGTACAAAAAGGTCCCCTTCGGCATGATTAAGATTTTATTAAAATCGCTTGTTGCTTGGAAAAACATATATTTAGTAGATAATACAACATATAAAACAGTTTTGTTGCACCTATTTTTAAATGTGCACAGTGATGAGAAACCAGGAATTTGTTTTGATGCCTAAATGCAAATTTAAGATAGATTACATGAGAAGTGTGAGAAATTAAAATATAAACAAACTACACGTAGCTGGCATTCAGAGATCTACTAAAACAATACTTCATCTTATTTCCCGAATCAAGTAATATTAAAAGCAATAAGAAGTAAGAAAATGCTTTTATTTTGTTATACAACCTATGTATAACAGATGCACCAATAATTGTTGAACTCTTTGTTGTTGATGCGTCACTCTGGCAGACCCACTGAATACAAACTCTTCTATGTTGGACCCAGAAATGTACAGAGATATTATGTATCTGTTGGACTGGCATTTCTGCTACAATTCTAAAGCAATATTATTAGAAACAACTGATTATGTGTGTCAGTTTTCATACCTAAGTTCAGGGGCTGTTTCTCACAGCATAATGTAACAATGTTGTCATAATGTAACAATGTTGTCATAATTATATACATGGTCACTTTGATGTGACACAAATCAGAATCATGTCCTCTTGCATATTCTGTAAGCCAATCACATTGGACTCATGTGCATGTAGATTGTCACACAACATGACAGCTGTTGCTTTGTTCTTCGGTTTTATAGAGTCTGTATCTAATCAATTCTGATGCATTTCAAAGGCTTTTGGACTGACTTGGCAGCAGATGTGAAGTTGTATACATATATGTGGCATGATAGTGTCATTGTGCATGGTGAAATTTGGGTTTGTTCTCCTAGAAACTAATTTGACTAATATTAGTAGTTTATTAATACAATAATTCACATCAGATTTGGCATTCTTCTTCTGCATGATAGGAAAAATTTGTAGAAAACCCTAAAAACTACCACGGAAGAAACCTATGCAAACTGAATAAAATAAAAATTGTTTTGAAATATTATTAAATGGAAATGTTCAGATCACATTAAGGTCATGGCAATATTATACAGGTTAGCTTAATGCAATGGTTAGAGAAAACATGTTTTCAGTTATTTTACTAGAATGGAAAATAGTTTCATCATACAGGAAATGTTGTGACTGGAACAAGAAACCTGATGAAAATTAAAGGACTGTCTTCAAAGTTAATTTATAGTAGCCAGAAAAAACTGTATAAGGCATCTTGAGAATAGGGACATTTGATAGTCACTAACATCTCCATCAGAATACTTAACAAATATCATCCGTCATTTACTTTTAGAAAAAGTTCTGATGAGAAACCAGGATTTTTTATTTGGCCTAAACAACATGAGCATGTAGTGTGCAGCTCTGCGCATAGCATTAACAGCATACATATGTACCATGACTTAACAATTCTTAAATAATTAACAGATGGGAACAAAGTATTGGTTTTATAAAAATTTCCTTGAAACCAGTTTAACCACCTGCTGAATATATTTCATTAGGAAATGAATATATATGTGCCACGTTCACATCAGCAGAAACATATGTTCCAGGCAACAGTTGAAAAGCATTCCAGTTTTAAAAAATATGTCTGTAGAGCAGACATACGTCATGGGTGATGTTTACTGTGTGACTTTATTTATTTACTTGGATAATCATTACCATAAACATCGTGGTCTTTTGCTGAAACTGTGTCATAGCTCTATAGTTATACTATAGCCTTAAGTGCACTGTTCATTGGGGTGGGGTGTGGGCACTCCAATATGTCATGTATTTATCTATTATTATATATGCTTATATGCCGTGAGAAAAAATAACTTTACTTACCTCAAATATTTTTAATGTGCCCTGAATTTGTGCATTACTGCATTAGGATGGGGTAATTTTTATCATGTATCTGAAAAAGGGTTTTTCTGCTAAACAAGTTCAAAGAAACAAACACTTTCAGGCCTTCCAACCCAACTTACCAAAATATGGGTTCACAAATGTTCTTATTATGGCTAGGAAAGTGTGAAGCGATAGTGTGTCAGATGTCTAGTGAAGATGGCCATGAAAACGCAGCTTACAAACCATGCTTTTTGAAAAACTGTGTCTGCATCACAAAATGCGACAAATCTATCATAGATGTACATATCATTTTATGAGGCCAAACATCACAATAAATATTGACTGCTCGGGTCACATTGCGGACATTGTATGTGGAAAATAATACTAATTCAGGGGTGTTACTGAAATTTGAGCTTCTCTGGGATTAAACTGGACGCTACAACGGAGGATTAAATCATTTGCCACATGGAAAAGTTTACCTATTTTATTATGCAGTGACTATATGTCAACCATAAGACATGGTATTTAAGTTCTTAGGAATGATTAGTCATGATCACTCCGTAATAGAAGAAACTGGCTAAGAAATAGATCAGGTCACCGAACTGATGAATAAATAACATAAAACTTGTCTAAAGGTCAATACTGAATTATACAGTAACTCAGTGACATACTGTGACCAGGACCTGGTGACATATAGCGACATGTGAATGGCATGACCTAAAACACTGCACCGCCACAGGAATTTCCCACTGGAAATTTCACTTGACGCAAAGTTCTGTTACAGAACTGTTCTTTTATGCTGATTTACACGTCACAAAAGCATGTATAATTATGTGCTATTTTGTTCTGACAATGAACAACAACAGCAAATATTTTTTTGGGGAAAAGACTACAATATGTACTGCTGTTAGAATCAAACATCTAATCTACTAATCCTGATTGATTTAGTATGATGATTTTGTCTGAAAGATGAGTTCAATTCCACAGAAGGAATGATTTTTAGTGTTTATCAAAATCTAATTAACACAACTAGAAACACCATTATTTTTTATCGAAATATAGTGCCATTACATGGAATAACAGGACGACATGAATTGACAATTAACAATCAATCACCAGGTGTCTTTAGCCGGTTGGATTAAACACCAGATCTACAGTGCTTGAGGGAAGGTCTAGAATTAATTCCCAGCATTCTGTTGGTACCACCGTACCACATTCTGTATATGAAAATGTCTGGAGACCTCAAAAAATTAATGGAAAGTGCTTCAGAAGGTTAAATTGTCATTGCTTACATTTTTTCTGGTGCATGTATAAATCTGCATGGAAATCTGCACTGTGATGTTTTATTACAATGTAATTTTACAATATTTAAGTCTATAACATAATATAATTTTTTTCTCAATTCCTATGGTTCAATACCTTCTAGTCAATCCAGGGTATGCGGTGCCATTCGGCCTAAGTCTGACCCTTATTACCAGGTAGTTGCTACCTGGGTAGTTCGATTTCTACAGATGTGAAGCTAACCTGGGCATCTCTCAATGGATGGCAATTATCAATGATGAATAAACGTCTGTGCAATTACAATAATTAAATTATATATAGCAAGAGCACCTGCATGCATCTAGCACTAGAAAACAGTTGTGGTCACAGAGATGGGGCGATTACATAACAAATGTAATTTATTATTATGATTACTGTTAAAATGTATGAATACGATTACATACATACGATTATTTAAAAAATTAGTTTAATCAATTACTATCTCAATTCCTTTTGCATGTTATCATGATTTTAAAATCAAGATTACATTCAAGAATATAACTGAAATGTTGAAATTTAAATATATAAAATCCCTCATGCAATTATTGTCACAAATGTTATTCAAGACAAAATCAAACACAATATTAACCCAATAGGCCCCAGGATTTTATTAAAACATGCCACCATGTTCCCAGGATTTCTGGCAAATTTCGAGCGATTTTACCTCTTTGTGTTCAAAAATCTGTAGAGAAAAAAATATTCAATATTGACAATCACAAGTTGTGTTTATTTTGAAGAGTAGTAATTTCTCCATATGCATGTATACATAGAAATAGGATATATTAATAAAATGTTGACATTTGATCACAATTTGCAAAGACAAAATAGTACATTTGTTAAAACTTTGAAAGTTGCGACTGACATTTGACAATGATATAACCCTACGCAAATCAGCGAAGAAAATGTAGTTACACCATATTTTATTATGACAAATAGTAAATAAAAAATTTCGAGATAACGTGAACAAAACTGATGAAAATCAAGATTTCCGAAAGGGCAACACATGCACGTAACGAGCTGTTGTTGTTGCAAAATGTATCCGCTAGGGTGTGGCAAAATTTGGTAATGTTTAGTTCAGTAGTTATTCGCCAGGATTTTTTTTAAATAGAGGGTTCTGCATGCGTCCGGCTGTTCCAGGACTGCAGAGTGGCTGGCCACGGCCGTTGTGGGGTCTAATGGGTTAACATACAGTCACTGTACATGCATCAGACACAAAATGAAGGGGAAAGGCTACTTGCTTTGGAGTTGAGACCTAGGCAACAAAAACAGGCACAAGAAAATTGTAAATGTGATTGTAGTTATGATTACTTTGGTAATGTGTTTGAGTACGATTGTGATGACCTGGCCTTTTTGACCAATGTAACTGAGCATAACTCAACATTTGTTGACGATTACATACAATTACTGAGTAGTCAGTACAATGTTTGTGATGCAGTTTTCTGACTTCTCAGTTTTGTATGGTCAATTTTGAATTTCCTGTTTTATGTTGTTATGCATCATCAGGTAAGATATTACTTTTTATAAAGATCGATGGGATATTAAAATATTAAATTGTCTACTTTCGCATAGATATTATCATTACAAACTATATCTCTGAAACCACTTGATCACAAACATTATACAGACTACCATTTGTTTTCTATAAATTAGTTTAAATGGATATCCAGATCAAGGCGAATATATAAATTGTTACTACATCACTGCTTGCACAAAAACGATTCTAGATCTATGACTATGGGCCTACAAAAAGAGCTTTAATTATTGAAGTAGGTAGTAGTAAAGATAGCAGACATTGCATGTATGCATGTGCCACGAAGCAGTTAGCGCAAGCGTACGTGACAACAAGCAGATAACAACTTCCTGCTTCCTGGTTTGTTAGCATAACTGGTTCTACGCTGAGCAAGTGTCTGCTACTGTCTAGACGCCGGCTGGTGTTGTGGTGTCTGCTGACAAGTAAAAGTACTCAGCGACTACTCACCCCCATCGCGTAGCGCTTTCCCCGACTCGAGAGGAATGACGAGCAGAGGAAATATGCCGCTCAACCCCACCAGCACCGCCGAGATTATGGAGTAAACCCACGTTTCGTTCGTGTGACCTAGACGTATTGTGCGAGTCGGTTTACTCTTCTCGGTTGTGTAGAGATGGTGGTAATGTTCGCTCGCTCTCTCGTCTACTTTCCTCGGCTTCGGCTTGATGTAGTTGCCCGTTTTCGGGGGAACTTTAGCTCTGTGCAGTTCCGCGTGGCAGACGATAACAAGAACGCACGTCAACACACAAGCGATTAACAAAACTCCACGACGAATCCTACCCATACTGACCCAACAGCCCGCTGTCAAAACAACGCTGCATTAGTTGTCGCGAGAATGATTCCCCGTCGGCTTTGCGGAAAGTTACATCGGGGGTCTTTGAACTTACAGACTCCGCCCATTTTCACAATCAACACACTCTCACGCGGAGCTGCGTGTCTCCGATCTACATGTTAGCCTCCATTTCGTAACAACATGATGCCTTTATATAGTGAAGAGTGCAAGATAAAATACTATGTGTTTATATTCAGCGCATCATGACAAGTTATAATCATATCGTGGAGATAATGTCACATACATGTTTGCTAAATGTTTATGCGAAACTATACAGCCAAAATGTTAATATGTTTCGTTGAGGCGCTATCGCCATCTGTCGAGCATATGGTAAACTTGCGGTTAAGGTTGGAATGTGATATGTCGAGTCGATAACTTTCGAATAGTATAATACTTCGGAAATGGATACCCAAACATTTTATGAGATTACCCGCGATGCTCAACACCAAAGCATTCAGCGAAGATCTGGGGGAACTTTTGCCGACGCGGTGACTTGACTGACATTTCTGACCTACTTTGCATGACAGCATCTCCTTCCCCATTTTGTAGTCTTCACTACACTAGCCTAGGTTTTGCTAACATCAGTGTGCTGCTGTGAAGATTGAATTACACAGTTAAAGGTATGCATGAATTTGACATGATACATCTAACACACGCAGCATTGGTTCTTTCATGCATGTCCGGGTTGCGTATTTTCTAATCTGATTAAATCTAAGTACACATTTAGTTACTAGTGTAGATGGGGTCATGCCCATGGCCTGGGTCATGGCCATGCCCAGCCCATGGGCATTGCTATTGTTATAATTAACTTTGTGTCTGAGTTATATTTGTCTACTTTGTTGTGGGGGTAAGACCAATGTTGACCTTCCTGTTTATTGTTTCACACGAATGTAGGGCGTATTAAATTGCGATATGTGAATTTAAACAATTCAAATGATGTGAGATAAGTGCAATTGAGCAGGCATATTCACAGGTTTCTTTGTAGAAGCTATTGGCTGTGAAGTAGTGCATTTTTTTAGAGTAGCAGGCGGAGGGATTTATGGGAATTGTTCTGCTATGGGCCACGTGGGCGCATGAATACATGGCTATTTTTGTAAAAATTTATGAGCATCGCAGGTCGGGGCGTTTTAAAGGAGCTGGAGGTATGGAATTTTGACAAAACTTGGTCAGCATGTCAATGAGATGGTGGCAGTTGCTGTGAAAAATGTTAAGAATTTTTGATGGTCACGTTTCCTTATAATCAGACAAAACATTAACATGGCCACCAATGCAATTCTCTACTGTGGTCTGACTCCTATGGGAGCATCACTGTGTAGTGCTATCTCTTCTCAGAAGGTCGACTATCAGTATCATGGATCACCAGGCACTCTGTCTCTGAGACCTGAGTCCTGTTGGTGACTACGAATGATTACACATTTTCCAGGGTATCCACCATGAATTGATGTGATGATAGAATTGTACTTTTTTTTCAAAGACATGGGTGATTCAGAAAAATCTTGTAAGTTTTCATTCCTTAGACCTAGTACTTTTTATTATGTTTGTTGTGTTTTATTTGGAGGACAATAGTTATCGAAGAAAATAATTTAATGTGCATTAAGCCATTTAAATGTGTGAAGTTGTGAACTTGGGATAAGAAATGGGAGGAAGTGACTATCCATTTAATACATTTATATGTACATGCATTGTTGTTAAATTGTTTTTGCGCAAAATACCTCAACAGTTTATAAATGTGTTTGTGTGAGGGTGGTCAGATAACGTAGCAGTTGCTTTTGTTGTAGTACAGATGCGATTGTTATAGTCTCTATAGTATGTTAATTGCATGGCATTTCAATTCGACTAATGTACAATCTTACCATTTGGCAAAACAATTCACAGCTACTTGTGTGACAATGTGAGCATAATAACATGAGTTATTCCAAAGCTACTGACATGTGTTTTTAAATATATATCTTCTTTTCCAATGGCCGTACTTAGCCAGCCTTTCCTTGATGGACCATAGCAAACTTTCTTCCTTAGACCTTAATCCATGCTTTATCTCTAACCCAGACGTTAATATTAAATGTTTACAACCGTCAAAAACCATTCACGTCTTTATCTTAAAACATGATTACTGATATTGTCAATGAAACAACAATGTCACAACAAAACTACCTTGTTTCCTTTAATTTAAAATGGCACGGTCAAGTATTTTATTAATGCTGGTTTTGTCAGTTGAAGATTTATTCAAACTACTACAGCTGTGATCACATGTGAACACTGTTGACGTCAGTGGGTGATAATTATTTAACATAACACAAACAAAATGCACATATATGCATTAATTTATTACTAATATTAATAATGTATTGTGTATTGTTCATACACAATTGTAAATTAGCTTTTATGCTTAAAGCCTTGAATTTCACAGTTGCTCAATATGTATTTTTTTACAATGCAATATATATTTGTATTGTTTTTCACAGTCAATTTATGTTTGTTTTTTGTTGTGACAGTCAAAATATCTATTGGATTACAATCACCAGTGGAATGAACCTCTACAGAAGTATAGTATAGCCAAGTTGGGAAGCCTGGATATGACGGCTTCTCCACAAAGTCAGTGACCAACAGAATAGCCACATGCATTCACTTAATACATGTTACGTTTGCAGAAGACAATCGACAAACTCCCAGACAAACTCATCCTGCACATCTTCTCATACTTGCAACACTGTGAGCTTGGCAAAGTCGCGCCGGTATGCAAGAAATGGCGCCTGCTTGCCTACGACCCGAAGTTGTGGATGCGTGTCTCGTTGCGACGCGAATACTCGAACCTGCACGTGAACAGCACCGAGCTGTTTACCCATCTCATCAACACCCGTTTCAATGGCATGCTGCGTTACATCGAGCTGCCTTGCGACCTCGTCACTGCACCGGGGCTGCATGAGCTCGCGGGGAAATGTCCCAATCTGAAGTATCTGACGCTCGACTTCTCAAACGCAATGCAGCTGCATGATTTCAATGACCTGAATGCCTTCCCATGCAACTTACGCTCTCTCTCCATCTGTCTGTCGGAGGTGATCTTCCTCGAGGGGTTCATGCGGAAAGTCTACCAGAGTCTGTCATCTCTCACAGTGCTCCATCTTATTGGTAGGTCAACGAATGGGTTTCTTTGTGGGCCATAGTATCCATGCCAAACCATTGTGCATATAGAATTTCAGATTTTTTCTCTGTAGCCAAACAGATAATTTAAATTTATTTCATTGTATTTTTTCAGCAACATATTTTTTACAGACATTCCCTGGTAGTACACAACAATTTTGTATAAACCAAAAAAAATCGGACATGGTGTATATATAAAAATGTTAGCCAGGAACTATTATAATGCAATTAATGTGTGCTTTTTATGATATTTGTGTTAGAAAACAACATTTCTTGGTGTTAGAATTATATTCAAATTTAAAAACATTTGATTACATTTGTTAACCTAAAAAAATTAAAAAATTCTGAAATAAAAAAAAAATTTAATGACATTTTGGTAAAAGAAATAACATTGGACAAAAATGTATTACATTTTGGTATAAACAATAATGATTTAATTAATGATTTAAATTGCTGATTTACATGAAACAACCCTACTGTGGGTAGCACTGACATGGGTCTTACAACACAGGTACCTTTGAACTTGGTGATGAGGAAGAGGAGGAGATATATGAGGTGATCAACATCAGTAAGATCAAGAGTCACACCCCGAACCTCCGCATCGTCAACTTCTATGGCATCAGCTTCGTGGACGATACCCACATTGAGACCCTGTCCAGCAACTGCATCCACCTCGAATGTATCGCGGTCAACTTCTGTCTGCGGGTCAAGGGCAGTTCGCTGAAGGTCGTCATCCAACGCTGCAAGAAGCTGCACACACTGCTGCTGCAGCACTGCGGTGAGTAGGGGGCAGGACGTGGTCAATGTCAGAGTTTGGTTGTAAAGTTTAGGTCAAGGAGGGTGGGGTTGCATCTATTGTTGTGGTGTTTACCTTTTATACAATAAGTGTACTAAACAGGGTTCTCTCAGATCCCCAGATGTTCTTGAATTTGAATTTATGACAGTGTTCTTGAATGTTCTTGAAAAAATATTTTTGTTGTTGCCATGTGAATGCACCAACTATCTATAATGTTTGCATGTTTTGTACTTGTGGTAAATTGCTTCAATTATTTTTAATGAGTTTTTATTTTGCTCTCTATGATTTTCCAGAGAAGACTGCTGCAAAGCTATAATAAATTTTTTTAATAATTCGGCCATAGTCACCAGATGTGTGAACATGAACCAATCAAATGAGCTATTTCACTCCGGAGGTCTGGGATGCAGCTGCCAGCACACATGCTTTTCGATTTATGATTGATAATCGCCATGCTGAGAGCTGAAAGCGGTTGTAGTTTCAAACATGAGTGGTTATAGGACGATAAATATAAAAATTTTGTAACAAAGGATTGCAGTGGCGATCAAAAGTACCGATTGTGGCAAGATGTGATGTCTTTAGTGCCGTTTTGTAATTTCAAAAAAATCTGAAGAAACCTTTGCACAAGGGATCAATATTCTAAATAACTAATGGTTATTTCATTGATTGAATGCAAACAAATTGTTAGAAAAGTTGTTTTTAGTGAAATATTTATGAAGTAGAAGAAGATGAAAACACTTTTCACAGAAAGACAAAAGCGTTATGGTGTTTGCATTTCGTGGATAAAGTTGCAGCATTCCTGCAGTTCTAGCATCTAGGCTAAATTAAGTTATTCTAATTCGTTGCCAGGCGTTGCTTATTAATATTGACAAAACTGTAAATATGTGTAACTTGGTCTGTCAGACTCCAAACATTGTGTACATACACCTGTTTGACTACAGATGAGAAATGCTTTAGTTTCTACAATATTTTAAATTAAATAAACTGTCAATTAGCTTTTATCCGTGTGCAACTGCATATGCTGATGTATGTGCTAGTTGCACAAACAGTCTATTGGAAATAAACATTTGATTTGACATGAAATATTTTAAAGTTGTTTCTGAAATAACAATTATGTAAATACCGTATACACAAGCACACACACGCGTTCACCAACACAGGCACTGATGTATATCACTGTGCCCTCATGTCTTAGATTCACTTGTGTCAGCTACAGTTAGTGTCACAGATGTTTAAGAGTTTACTCTCATTTGCTTCTATATCTGGTAAGGCTATATAAAAGTAAGTACGTAAAAGTATTAAAATATTGAATAATGTTATTTACTCTGTCGTGTATCTCGCGTTGAATGTTTATATGAGCAAAGCATCATCCCAATCTAGTTTAAATAACGTAAGACTATCCAAGGTTGTGATATGTTTGTCCTAACTGATCATACGGGTTGATTGGAATGATTACAGGACATGTTTATGACTACTGTTTTTTTTATAGTAAAATAATGTAATGTAACCAGTTACAGCTGTAATAAAGCCCAGATCTCCTTCATTCCTGTTGTTTTTCTATCCAACTGCTTCCCGTTCCCAGGCCTGCAGGACCAGTTCATGAGACAGGTGGAATGGGAGAACTCGAGGGTCAGCGAGCTTGACCTTACCTCTACAGAGCTGTCCAGTGAATGCCTCCAGGACATCCTCACTCGCATGCCCGGCTTCACCTACCTCGGACTCGGCTACTGCGAGTTCTTCAATGACAAGGTCACTATTCATTGAATGAATTGACTTTCCAGTTTCTTGGAATGTGATATTTGACATGGTAATTACCTCTCAAGAATTTTTTATTCTTTCCGACTATTTTGGCCAATTCACTCGGTCTTCGTTGCCGGACTGGCACGCATGTCAAGTCAAAGAACGAGTGAGTCAACCGAAATATTCAGAAAGAATTCTAAGTTTCTTGAGAGGTAAATACCATTGTCAAAGATAACTGTTGTTATCTTGTACAGATGTCAGAGGAATTATGTTGTTAATGTTATCAGCGGTCGTTATAGGGGAAATAATTTTTTTTATTAAAATTACACATTATGTTGTGGCAGATAATAGGAATGTGAGTAGTATTGATTAGAATAGTTCACAACTTCACATGTATTGTGTAATTTAGCAGAGCTTCCCCTTACTACCTGAAACTTTGAATTGCATTGACTTGTGGATACCTGTAAAAAATTTCCTTCAGGCTATGACCATCACATACCGGTCATATTCAGCCATCATAATGCAAAACTGCCTGCATGCGCTTGAAGTAAGGACCCTTATATCAATTGTTGTTGGAAAATATATTATGTTTTGGGAAATATACAACAAAGTACAACGCAAAACAAAATAGCTGCTAATCCACTACGAAACCAGTTTCATGTAGTGTTGGACATTGATGTTTTGAGATCATCCATTAGTGGTCACTGAGGTCACCTTGCCGTTGCCCTGTAGATCCTGGATGAGTTGACGCGTACGGGAAAGTTGGACAACCTGCAGGCGCTGGACATCAGTTACACTGTGAGCTTGACCGAGGCGGCCATCTTCCAGTTTCTGTGTCAGCATGGCAGCCACCTGCACGGACTGATGGTCTACGGCAAGGCCAAGTTGGCGGAGCAGTTCTATCTCAATGTCATCCCCTTCATGAAGAACATCAGGCAAGGCACTGTTTCCTCAATTGTAGTTCACTATTATTATACTTGGAGCACATTATTCCTTACCATGTCCAAATTGAACCACGATTTGTTCGTACGATTTGACCGATATCTGTTTAGTTTCAATGTTTCGATTTATGTAATGTTCGCATGCGGAATGGCAGTGTCAATATTTATAAACAGATAACAGTCAAATTATATTTTATATAAGTGCACTGGAACATTTGGATGGTTAAGATGTTAGAATAGGTACTATGTAACACTATTTTATGATAAAAATTATCAAACTTGACTTCATATGGGGATGTGAATGTCATTCAAGTATATTTTTAGGACAGTCATGGAACTTGATGAATTGTACTTGTCCAAAGAGTGGTGATACGAGAAATGAAGTTGTCATGTGTGCTTACAGAACCCTGTCAATGGGCACCGCGAACGGCTGGTTCCTGAGACTAAGTATGCGGGTGCACATTGACCAGATCATGATCTGTCTCTCCCAGAACTGCCCCCGCCTCGAGCGACTCGAGGTCCAGTGGGATCCGGACACGATCCGCTTCGGTGATAACAGCAGCAAGTTTATTGATCAGCTACGGTGAGTCCTCAGGTAGAGGGAGACAAATCTACAGCCTTGGGCAAAGGCGTGAATGTCCCTTCATCAGACAGAGGGAGACAATTGTTGGGCTGATATGCCAGCTGGTTTGGTATTATTATTTAAAGTATTTGTATACCCAGGTTTAGATTATAGTATTCTGTCAAAACATTTATGTCTGTTGATAAAGGTATGTTCATTTGTTTGAAAGTTATGTAAGTCTTTGATCACAGTAACCAGTACTGCCGTTATTATCATCTCATCCATGAGTAGTTCTACGGCTATTGGAAGCATGGATTTGTACTTTGTCCCGCTTGCAGTGGTGTGACGCAGCTGATGTGACATTGTGTGGGAAAGCGTGACTGCATACATCAAGTGCCTATGTGTAGGCCAAAGTTCTGAATGCTCATACTATCATTGGTTAAGACAGCAACTCGGACGATGTACAAATCTATGTAATGATATTGGGGCCAAAATTGCATCATACCAAATGCTACGTTCGAAATTGCATCATGATACATCCATTGTGCATGAAACATAATATGATACACAGAAACCACAATATGAAACACAGAAACCATAATCTGAAACCCAGAAAACAATATGAAACCCAGAAAACACATTATGAACCCCAGAAAACACAATATGAAACCCAGAAACCATAATATGAAACATGGCATAATACGAATCAAACTGCCCACCAGTGCCACCACATAGTGAATCTAATGTAAGTCATGATTTTACCACTGTTACGTATAAGTTGTAATGACGTAATAAGTTGTAAACAACAATCAGTTGCCAACTTACCAGTCCACAAGTTTTGGCACTGGTGATATGCTGAGTGGCTCCACTGTAGGGGAGTTTGCAGTTCGTATTCAAGTGTGAATACGAACTGCAAACATTGTATGCAATTGAAAATGAGAGATTTATTGGCAAACATATAGAGTGAAATGACAAATGAAATAAAGATGTGCAGAATCTGCACATCAAATGTAAGTTGTGGCAGTGGTGAAATCATGACTTACATTACATTCACTATGTGGCGCCACTGGTGTGGAGTTTGGTTCTTATGTCATGTTATATATTATGGTTTCTGGGTTTCATAATGTTTTGTGCACAATGGAAGTATTATAATGCAATTTGGAACATAGCATATATGCAAATTTGGCCCCAATATCATTCCATACAAATCCACATTTCTAATAGCTATTCTGCCAGGGGTAGATTTATAAGGTCTGAAAATATTTTGGCTTTCGAGTACACTGTAATTAGTTTATTTTTCTCTCCTTTCCTTGCAGACTCAAGTGTTCAATGATCAGATCAATGACACTGAGTGACGGGGAATACTACGAGATGGTCAAATCAAACTTTGAGCGAGCTGACCGAGCCACCATCGTACGCACAGTGACCAACTACTCAACCAGTATCGTGTCACTTCTGTCCAACTTCAAAGACTTGCTCTTCAACTGACTGTGTCAGACTGTGCAGCTGTTCCACTTCACAGATGCGATTAATGCCTGCTTTCAGTTGGAGAAGGCAATCTATGAAGTGTTTATCCGCAAAGCACGTTATTTCTGATTTGTGTTTATCTCGTGCGGTTTGAGATAAATCATGTTTTCTATCATACGCATAGTTAAGCAATAGATAGGAAAACCATCATTCACCAGTAAATAGTGTGGCATATAACATGTATTGTAGCAAAACACATCTCCACCACTCTTAACTGGGTATAGACGGCAGAACAAAGCTAGTCTTAACTCAATTTATGTTATATTGGTGCTAGCCAGCATTGCGGAAAAACATTATTTAGTGCGATGGTGCTGACTTTGTTGTCAATCTTGCCATTTATCGTCCTTACGCCCAGGAATGTAAAATGGATGTTGCACACATAAAATACATCTGCACTTTTCGTTGCAAATTCTGACCGTTATGATGTGGGTGATGACATTTAGGCAAGTTGTTGAAGCTCTTGACTGGCGTTCACATTTCACCTATGTTAAGAATGTTGTGCATATTGTGCTGCTAAGACTAGCATTAGGATATTCTTGTCCATCATAGTGAAATATCTTTGTGTTACTGCATGTAAGGCGATTTTTCGTGTGTAAAATAAATTTCGACTGTTCACACAATTTTGAAAATTAGTTTTTTGGTGGGAAACAAATTTACAATGCGAGTATATTTTTTGGTCTTTCATTCAGTTGTCAGAATGTGCAAACTTTTGCTGAACACCAACGGACATCCAAGATGTCAACATTAGATGGAACGTAGTTTTTATTCACCTGTGTTTTGTTGAAACTAGAATGTGTTCACTGTATTGAAAAGAAAGACCCTTTCTGTTGGATTGAAAATTGTGTGTATGGCAACATAAACCATGCATGACTTAATTGTGTACATGATTCAAGAAGTCTTACGGAGCGATGTTTTGTGAATACATGATAAAAACATTGGATGGAAAACATGGTGTTGGACATATTCGTTTTTGAAGGATTTGACTCACTAGACACATAAATCTTGTTTTAAATCTTTATACAATCACTAAATGACAGTACATACATACTGTATCAATTATGTGTAGTAGAATAACAAGATTATATTACACTAAAATATAGAAATTATGTTATACATACAAAAACTATGGAATGTTTGTTTGCCAACAATATATACACACGTGATAGATAGCAAAATGGATCAATAAATGAAGCTTTGTAATAGCACGACAGGAAATTGAATATTCAATGGAATAGGAAAGTATATATAATAAACAACCGACCAATTTTTCATTTTCAATTTAACCTGACATGATACATCTTATCTCTATATAATATAATTATATTTGTACACGGTGCAGCACAAAACTGACGAATGTATTATGTGGAATGTACATTTAGAATGTGAAGCTGTTGTTTTGGTACACTGTCATGATATATGCATGCACACACAAAATTATAATAGCTATTAAAGGGATAGGAACACAAACTATGACATTTGTTTCCTTTCCAAATGATTATAAAGTGATACTACATAATTGTCTAGCACAACAGTGTAAATTAAATGCACATCAAATGGGTTGACAAAATCGGTTAACATTTTCTTTTTGCTGTTTCATACACTCATACACTCACACACATCAACAACCAAAGATTTTACCTGGGGATTTTTGTGTACCACCAAGGAATTTTGAAACAAACATAATTCAACCAGTTTACCAGTAAATTTGTTCCAGAACTATGACAATTTATAAAACCGTCTCAAACATTGATGTCCAGCCATAACAAGGACATCATGTAAAAACTAGGATATGACGCATCCAGGCATGCACTTTATGTGCTATCTAGCATCAAATCCACGTGTATTAATTTAGCATTAATATGTTTGTTACCTTGCAGTCAGTGTGCATACGTTACATATTCAATATATCATGTTATGCCCACATTCATCAGAATGTGGCATCTACTCTATACTTATTGAATTACATAAGTATTCCGCAATGGTCCTAAATTCACGCTCTGCGTAAAAACATCCTACAACCGGTGCTGAGAGCCACGGCCGAGTGTTATATCTCGGGCTCCAACAAAAACGAGAGTGCATGAGTAAGGCTCGCACACAATGATGGGAGGGAACAAACGCCTTTTTACATTGGCATCGGGTACCCAGGTTTCAGTCTGGAATTACTCTAAGATTGGCAATACACCCTCCCCATTGTATCACCACACTACCTGATGGATTATAATGCAATGTAAAGATTTGGGTAAATGAACTACAGGCATATACATTAAGCAGTGTGATATTCTCGGAGTTACCCGAATCGTTACCCTTCCATTATACTCCACCAGGTAGTATGGTGGTAATGGGAAGGATATATCATGCGTACATTGCATATATCTTAGTACATATCATAGTTAACCCAGACTTCTGGAATGGCAGCTGCACCATATCAACTGATCTCTTATCAAGAACATGATACAAAAATGTAGAAGAATTAAGTGTCGTCCACTTCAAGCTTCTAGTAGAAAACACTGCTCTCAATGGAAGAGTTATGCCTAAATGGTCACATGCAGCATCACGTCGTCTCACCGCAGGCAGTATGCAAGCATGGAGATCAGACATGCAACTAGCGCCATCTGTTTGACAGACGCTAGCGCAACCTGGTTTGCTGCAGACGTGATGCAGTCATGCTCGGCATTGCGTTCCATGGCCCGGACGAACGCAGGGCCGAGGTATTCCTTATAGGTTTGTTTCTTGTCCTTCACTGCCACGAGTCGCACGGTGGAGTCTTGAAACATCAGGTCATTGTGGTTCAGCATCGAGTCGAACATTGGGAAGTCGGGGTTACTGAAACGTAACATCAATCCATCAGAAAATGTTTATTTGTCCGTTTACATTGACATCCCAACATATAATACAATGATAAAACATTAACATCCCAACATATAATACAATGATAAAACATAATCATCCCAACATATAATACAATGATAAAACATTAACATCCCAACATATAATACTATGATAAAACATTGACATCACAACATATAATACAATGTTAAAACATTGACATCCCAACATTTAATGCAATGATAAAACAAACAAAAATCACTGAAACAATAAGTAATGTTAATTAATAAAGTAATTAATAAAGTTAATAATGCAGTGGAAAATTATAATTACAAATTGATATATGGGATGGGTGACTCCTATTAAGACCAAATATGGTCATTGTCATAGGAGCCACCCAGGTTTTACTTTCTATGTTAGCATCTATTTTCTAATAATATCTTTGCATGCTTAATCCTGAATATACGTTACCACGACGTCATCAGACTTTAAATACATGTAGCTAGTTATACATTATTATTAGTTGGGTAGAAATGACAGTATATTTCAACAAATATGACAATTTGGTATTTCATGTTTGTCATACATTTATAGATAATGCATTTTGGCATGTCATCAATCCACATTGACGCGATCTTGAAATCGTGATGAAAATGACTACCTGTCTGATGCAAAGAATTGTTGTGCATAGTTGATGAGGGTCCAGTATATGGCCCTCTGTTCTGGCGTCTTGAAATCTACAAATGAGCAATAGGTTGATTAAGGGCACAGTAACAACGACAATGTGGGAGTTTTGGCCAACTTTTTAAAACATTTATAACAGTAGACTGGTACACAAGACATATTCAAAGTCATACTTCAATCCGTCCATACAATGCTGTAGACCCCTGTAGGGAGTCAGGTACAGGGTTACTGTCATCCACACAGCCTGCCTGGTGCCTCTCCTCCATACACTGCTGTAGACCCCTGTAGGGAGTCAGCTATAGCGTTACTGTCATCCACACAGCCTGCCCGGTGCCTGTCATCCATACACTGCTGTAGACTCCTGTAGGGAGTCAGCTACAACGTTACTGTCATCCACACAGCCTGCCCGGTGCCTCTCATCCATACACTGCTGTAGGCCCCTGTAGGGAGTCAGCTACAACGTTACTGTCATCCAAACAGCCTGCCTGGTGCCTCTCATCCATACACTGCTGTAGACCCCTGTAGGGAGTCAGCTACAACGTTACTGTCATCCAAACAGCCTGCCCGGTGCCTCTCATCCATACACTGCTGTAGACCCCTGTAGGGAGTCAGCTACAACGTTACTGTCATCCAAACAGCCTGCCCGGTGCCTCTCATCCATACACTGCTGTAGACCCCTGTAGGGAGTCAGCTACAACGTTACTGTCATCCACACAGCCTGCCTGGTGCCTCTCATCCATACACTGCTGTAGACCCCTGTAGGGAGTCAGCTACAATGTTACTGTCATCCACACAGCCTGCCTGGTGCCTCTCATCCATACACTGCTGTAGACCCCTGTAGGGAGTCAGCTACAACGTTACTGTCATCCAAACAGCCTGCCCGGTGCCTCTCATCCATACACTGCTGTAGACCCCTGTAGGGAGTCAGCTACAGCGTTACTGTCATCCACACAGCCTGCCTGGTGCCTCTCATCCATACACTGCTGTAGACCCCTGTAGGGAGTCAGCTACAACGTTACTGTCATCCACACAGCCTGCCTGGTGCCTCTCATCCATACACTGCTGTAGACCCCTGTAGGGAGTCAGCTACAATGTTACTGTCATCCACACAGCCTGCCTGGTGCCTCTCATCCATACACTGCTGTAGGCCCCTGTAGATAGAAATCACCTTTCTTTGAGTCCACGACATTGTACACATTTACACCCGGTGTGGCAACTTATTACGTCCCCTGGCATAGACACCAGGTAGAAGGGACCAACTGCTTTTTGTCTCTTCTGAAGGACACATGCAAAGTGCCCAAGTTTTGAAATGGCAGTAGGTGGATTTGACCTCCTTTGAACCTTTGACCGACAGCCTAATGCCCACCTTGTTCAACTTTGTGATACTTCATGATGGCTGACTTCTGTTCATATAGTGTTATTGTGTAAGACCATATCATGCTTGCTGGATAGTAACACCGAATTTTAACTCGCATGACAACCAGTAGGAGGAAAATAGTTCCAGGAAACAGTTTTACATATAAGCATAACTATTATTTTTAATTCTGCATGAATGAAAATACTTTTTTTAAGTAATGCTCTTATGATACACACTGGATAAGGTATTTTAATTTGGAACAAAATATTTTTAACCACCTGCACTAACTCAAACCAAGCACAGCTTGTCATAGCGAAATTTCCACAACTTATTTCCCCACAACCAGCCCAGGAAGTTTAACCAATGGGAACCACACTAAATGAAGTCAGAGACACGCTGCGTAAATACACACCCGCAGTGACGATGGCATTTGATGGAACCTCGCCGAGGTTGCAGTTCGCCCAGTCGTCAATGTCTTTGCGTGTTCCATCTGTGCACAGAAGCTCGTAGTCGTCGGAGCGCCGGTTGCGTGCCCAGTCCGCCTGGTTCCTGCTCCCTGTGTTCTCTCGCACCGTTGTATGCTTCGCAAACGCCACATCACCTCCTTCTGTATCCGGTGATGATACATGTTAAATGTACGTGTTAAATATATTTGAAGTGCAGCGTAGAGCAACTAAACTAGTTATGCGATTTAAGGATTTTTCAATTGTGTGGAAAGATTAAGAGACAAGAACAAGACTAAAACTTAGACTAGAAGAATGGAGATTACTAGGAGATTTAACTGAGATTTATAAGTTGTTAATTGGGCAGGAGAACGTAAATCCAGATCAGTTTTTAGCATTAATCTAAACAATCTCACAGGTCATAGTAAGAAATAACATAAGTTATGAAGTTATGTAGAAATCGATGTGTATGTGTATTTCTACTGCTATTTCCGCCGCTCTCAACATGGTAACACCCATGTTGTGGGGCATGTCTTTACAAATCAACAACTACTAATCTATCCTCATTTTTACTTATTTATCCTCATCACAACTGATCTATCCCCACCACTAGCGATCTACCCCCATTGTTACTGATCTATACCCATTATTATTTACACGTCCCAACCATTACTGATCTTTCCCCACCACTAAAATACTTCCACTGAGTAATAACTGTCAATGAGGACACTTTTTGTGGACATGTATTTTAGTTATTTATTATAATTACAGGTATTGATATTTATTAATTTATTAATTGAATTCTCAATTTCTAATATATATTTTATCTATAATATTATTTATTTTTAGGATTTCCTAGTCCTAGATATATGACGCTATATACATTTTAGTAATAATAAAATAATAATAACAACAACATTGCCAGCTACGCACGTTCCACGAGACATCTGAAGGCGCCGCTGTTGCCGAAGTAGAGTTCTTCATCGTTGCGAACACATCGGTCCCGTCCTCCTGAGGAGCATGTCTCGCACAGGTTGATGGGATTGCTGCCCTTGGTATTATAGTCAGAGTCAAGAACTCCTGGCACACAGCTCTTGCTGAAGAACTGGCCTGAGAAGGACACACTTTACATTACAATCAGAGGACACACTTTACAATAAAATCAGAGGGTATACTTTACAATACAATCAGAGGATACACTTTACAATACAATCAGAGGACACACTTTATAATACAATCAGGGACATACTTTACAATACAATCAGAGGACACACTTTACATTACAATCAGAGGACACACTTTACAATACAATCAGGGACACACTTTACAATACAATCAGGGACACACTTTACAATACAATCAGGGACACACTTTACAATACAATCTGGAGATATACTTTACAATACAATTAGGGGACACACTTTACAATACAATCAGAGGACACACTTTACAATACAATCAGGAAAACACTTTACAATACAATCAGGGGACACACTTTACAATACAATCAGGGACACACAATACAATCAGGGACACATTTTACAATATATAGGACACACTTTACAATACAATCAGAGGATACACTTTACAATACAATCAGGGGACACACTTTACAATACAATAAGAGGACACACTTTACAATACAATCAGATGAAACACTTTACAATACAATAAAATAATTTCTTTTTCGCTAAAACCATGGGAGACCCAAGCTCAGCAGCGCACTAAAATAAATGGGTCAGGGAGTTTCTAGCCGGTTTAACAAGTCCAGTCATAAATGGTTGGATTAGTATGCTGAGAAGCTATGGAGGATAAGCAAGTTTAAATAGAGGGGCTTTTACTTGATGAAATGTTAATGTATTTCCTGCAGACTTAATGCCAACAGGGAATTCTAGCTCCGACGTTTGTCTAACACTGGGAATGGAAAGTAGATTAGAACTAGGTGATCGAAGCTGTCTGGGCTGTGTTGCAGGAATGAGCAGTGAATGCAAATATGCTGATTGCTTGTTACAAGTTGGCACAAGCAAATAAGTAGAACACCTCCCATATGGGTGTGCATGTTAGGAGATTTTTTTCAAAGAGGTCTAATGAATATGTTTCCATTGGTGGTGCCACCAACTGAATGTCTTTACCCAAATTATGCAAGAGCTATAATCTGTTTCTACATCAAGTGAAGTGGTTTTTCAGGTTTTTGGCATTATTACGTTTTTATATTAATTATATAACATTGTACAATTGTATGTAAATTAACTTAATCAAGCTAAGACCTCTGAAAATCAATGAAAAAAAATTGTAAAATCAAATACGACAAAAGTGGGAGCTTTTTGTTTGAAAGCAGAACGGAAGAAAGTTTGTAAAAATGACCAAAACATGGGAGATTTCCCGCCATATTGGGAGACTTGGGAGGTCTGATTTTACATTCCAGTCACAGATTTACCATTCCTGAGCACCCCCCCCCCATAGTGGCAGCTGTGTTTTTTATTAGCTCATTATATTTTGTGCATTTTGACGTTCATTGCTGGAGTTATTAAATTTCAGTTTCCATGTTAGTTTACTAGGTCATACATAATTACAAATTTTACACATCATTATGCAGTTTTTATCATAATATTTATATTATTAACAATTATTATTTTAAACTAATGAATTTTATTACATTGTTTACATTTATTTAATGTGTGTTGCTGACCAGTATTTTATTCCAAAGTTACAGTTCTATAAAAAATACTATTGTTGTTATTACCCAGCACATGTGATAACTCCCACCTTCCTACTTAATCAACAGCAGGGTGACAATAAATCATATGGAAAATGAAAATATTTTAGGCCTCAAATTAAAAATCAAAATCATCAAATACAAATTTGATGAATGTGAATCTCTGCAAATCAGCATTAAAACAGAATTAAAGCAGAATTAATTTAGAGTGGGGTAGTTTTTAGATAAGCGTGGAAAAATACAACACATTGTTTGTTGCAGTGAGGTAGTTTCTAAATAAGTGTGTTTAAAATCACGAAATATAACATTTTCCAAGACAGGAAAATATAGAAATGTTCTATGGATGTGTGCCAGCAAATTCATGTACACTTCCATAGATAGACACACTACACCCGCAGATAAACTTAAGCTGATCCATGCAACTTTAGCCAGCACAGTGCTGCCACCTGTTGGAGTGATGGAGCCAAGAATGTGCTCAGTGATGTGGCGCCACCTTTTGTTGCACACATCATCACCTGGATTCAAACTGTACTTTTCATAGCGATGGAAATTGCATATATAATTCGATTAATTAAACTACCATCTGGGGTCTGGCTAACTCATCAAATAAGAAAGAACTTTAATCAGTTCATACGATGCAATTCTATTCAACTTTAAACTTTGATTATGTTGGCACAACTTTCACACTTAAAAGTTAAATCATGTAAAATAATTTAATAGTGTAGAATCTCGATAATGATGCTGATTGGCTTCTGCTGCTTCACGGTAACGCTTACACAAAATGAGGTGGATAACAGTCAAACCATGTGTTCAGAACCACTCTTTTCTCAGCGAGTTGATGAAGGCAAGCGAGAGTGAGATAAGCAAGACTAAGAACATACCGATATGGAAGTAACTGTTGCAATCACGGATGTTGATCTGTCCCGTCTCGAGCAGTTTGTCAACAGGAATGATCCACCCGGCTGCTGTCATCACCCCAGAGTGACACGATCTGCGATCTACAGCAAGAAACAGGACCTTGAGTAGGGGTGTCACACCCTAGTAGGGGAGTAACAAAACATGAAACTATCGATACGTCGCAATTTTCGGTGTGACGATGCAAGACTATCCATAGTAAATTGAACTATCGATAGTACACCGAACTATCGATAGTTGTCAAAAACAATGTAGTGATAGAAATAAACATATTTTCAACTATGTTGGATAATTTTATTTACTTATTGACCTTAGATCAACAATTGTTAATTAGAGTTGCGTCATTCACAAATCCAGCATTTTTAATCAAATACCTACACACGATATCGCCATCCATCAATTAGGCTTGGGACTGTCTTCCTTGCTATTCGTTATTCTTCTAACTATCACGACAATTATGAAACTATCACCACAGTATTGCAATACTATCACAATTATAGTCACCCCTGCTCATGAGGTATCATTTCGCATATGCCTACAAATTGGCAAAAATTGTAGAATATATTCTTAATTAATATATTAAAAATATAAACATCTATAACGCAGGATACAGTAGGAAGTGAACCAATTTATGTTTAGTGATGAAAACTCTTTCTGAATTATTATCAATTTTTTACATAAAAGTCATCAGCGATATTAGTGCCCAATTTGGGAAACATAAATAAAAAAGACAACATACCTTTTAGGTTAAAAAGTGTCATATACGATTCCGTCCTTCGGGAGATTGCCACAGCAAAGTATGTGGCCGTGTCGTAGCCGCTGTAATCTTCCGCAGCAATAGGTACAAGTCCATAGTATCTGGCAAAACACAACAGACATGGCAGGATGTGTACTGTATTGTGCAACATAAAACCAATATTATACGGGTGAGACCACACTAGTGTTGTCGTCTTGGTGGGCATTTACAGTAATCCTATGGCCTCTGGGAAATACGTTTCTATGATTTTGCTAGGCCAATGGTCCAAGGAGGGGACCTTGGCACCTGGGAGGAGATACTGCGAAACTGCCCCTAATGTTAGCATAGTAACATTAACAGACAGACCATGACCAATTTTACAAGTTAAAATAATAACACAACTCAAAAATATAAAGGTCAAGACTGTCAAGGAGACTCCCATTAAGAAAAATTTTGCTAACATGGGAGCCACCTTTTGTCAACAAAATTAGTAATTACGTAACAACAACAGTAACAAAAAACAGCTTCTCTGATTTTGCTAAAAGTGATCTACAGTCGAGTGGCACTTACTTGCCGGCAACGTAAACGTCAGCAGCGTCGAGCGTGATGAGATCGGCGTCACCAAAACGTATCTTGTCCATGCAGTCACGAACGCTCTCTCCCATGATGCAGTTCAGGTCTGGTTTGAGGTTCTTCGCAGCCAATGCCATGATCATGTCTTCACACTTCTGCATCTCGTGCTTTGAGATGACGCACCACCGGGCTTGATTCTCAGGACACATGTTGAGTACGAAGAGCCGACGACGATGTTCTGCACCTGTTGACAGAGAAGACGAGTGATCAATGGTTGGGGGAAATGTACTTGTATAATAGTCGATATTTCCGATGTATTAGCAATATATTATTTGACCATCCACTATCGTGGTTTCTTCCTTAAATATATAAAATATTGTTATGACCAATTTCGAAATCTATTAGTTTCAGGTGTTGCAGTGATGTCACAAACATGTTGCAGTGACGTCACAAACATATCACATACATTGACATCACAAATGTATCGCAATGACGTCATAAAAATTACTTCTAACTGTAGTTTTATTCTTAGCTGATAGGTGTCGTACGTTTTGTGAATATTGCCTATTCCTAGTATATCCACAATTTTAAGAAAATCTGGATGGCAAAATTACTGAAGAAATTGTACTAAAAAGTTCACTTTGACTCAACCTCACTTAAAGGTTCCTCGTCGATCCATTTGATTTTTTACCACTCATTTCATTTCAGAATCATTTCATTGAACTTATCTAGTATCCCCTACGACGTGCCAGCTTTTCTTTTAGAATTTTTATTTTTATTTTGGTGAAATTGGATAAACTATTATGTTTTTGGCAAAATAAAACCAGCAAAAATGGTCTGGCTACATATACTATTGGGTAAGGTTATTTATATTTATGCAAGTTGCCCAATCTATTAATCAAAGTCAATTCTTTTGATAATCTTAAGTCAAAAGTAGACACCTTTTTATTAAACAAACTGCAACTATTACTTAAACTATTCACACACTACAAATATAAACATCAATGAACGAACCTGATTCATGATGGTCTATATCAGTTGAGCAGGGAGATTTAACTTAAGCTGATGTCTACTAAGTGATGTCTGCTAAGTTGATGTCTACTAAGTTGAATCCTACTTAAAGTTGCTGTCTATTAAGCAAGTCGATGTCTACTAAGCAAGTTGCTGTCTACTAAGCAGGCTTCAGATCGTCAGTTTTGTTTCTGCCGGTAGGCAAAAAAATGATAAAGTAAGTTAGTAAGTTGATGTTTAACAAAGCTGGGTTATGATTATTTTTCAAAGCTGTTTTGCACAATCGTGGTTGAAATGAATTAGATGTCAACAAAGGCAATTCATGGGCCAAAAGTACACTGATTACTTAACAAACACGAGTGGTTTTGCAAAGAACAAAACATTTGTAGAACTACTGCAATACAGTAAGCACAAACTGGCTGACAAATACTGAACTGCGTGTGTAACACTCACCAACCCAGGTGAAGTAATTATCTCTGTCACCGACATCCACCAACTGTTTAGTTTCATCACTAAACATCAGGTCATTGTTGCTATATCTCGCAGAGCTGAACAGCTGAAATATGTCTTTTGACTGGCCAGCAGCACCGAAATCATAGCTGAGCAACTCAAGCAGCTCCTTGTAGTCCTTACGGAACGCCATGACACGCACCTCCGACGTGACTACGATGTGAGAGGAGATTTCGCCCCAGTTGCATGTGTCCGCGGAGTCGACGGGTGCAGTGCTGCCATCTGTACACAGCAGTCGGTACATCTGTGGAACAAAGGACAGCCATCAGTATGATTGATGGATTTTATTAAGTAAAAATTGTATACATGAATAACATCATATATAAAATAATACTGATGATAACACATAAAAGCACACTTGTTTCCAGCGTGGTCCTCTAATTTTTTTAAATACAATAAATAAACAAGATGGCGTGATAACATAAGAAAAAGGTGATTACTCAATTAAGATATATAAACGACAAAGTTATTATCACACTCATGAACAAAATACATATCTTCCAATAAATATAGTTAAGAGACTAAGCTTCAGGGTGTTAAAATGTAATATAAAGATGGTAATCCTAAAAAAAAAAACAGCTATATAAAAGGGACTTGATTTCAAACAAGCACATGTCTGCCCACTTCTTAAGAAGACATCTCTGCCTAAGGATGACCTAAACATGTCAGCCCACTTCTTAAGAAGACATCTCTGTCTAAGGATGACCTAAACAGTTACATACCTATTTCTAACCTTAGCTTTATTTCTATAATACTTGAAAGAGTTGTTGTGAGCTGCCTAAAGTCTCACATCAGGTTAAATGGTTTATTTAATGTATCACAATCAGCATATAAACAGTTTCACTCTACAGAGACTGCTCTCTTAAAAGTGCATAATGATGTAACTTTAAATATGGATAAAGGGAAATAACAGCCCTTACCCTGCTAGATACATCTGCTGCCTTTGATACGATAAATCATACCATTCTTATCAAACGTTTGTCTTTGTGGTATGGTGTATCTCTCTTTGTGGTATGGTGTATATGTCTTTGTGGTATGGTGTATATGTCTTTGTGGTATGGTGTATCTGTCTTTGTGGTATGGTGTATCTGCCTTTGTTGTATGGTGTATCTGTCTTTGTGGTATGGTGTATCTCTCTTTGTGGTATGGTGTATATGTCTTTGTGGTATGGTGTATATGTCTTTGTGGTATGGTGTATCTGTCTTTGTGGTATGGTGTATCTGTCTTTGTGGTATGGTGTATCTGCCTTTGTGGTATGGTGTATCTGTCTTTGTGGTGTGGTGTATCTGGCACAGCACTGAGCTGGTTTTCATCATTTCTAACTGATAGACAGCAGAGTTAAAATAGCTGACTGCCTTTCAACATCACTTCTATTTGATGTGGTGTCCCTCAGGGTTCTGTTCTTGGACCATTTCTCTTCACTCTCTACACTACTCTGTTAAACTCAGTTATCCAAAGTCATAGCTTGGATCACCACCTTTATGCAGATGATACACAAATCAATATACCTTTGGCTACACTTGACACTAATCACTCCATTAACCAGCTCAGGAATTATCTCCAGGACATCTTCCACTGGATGAATGACAGTAAGTTAAAGCTAAATAAGGATAAAACAGAATTTCTCATCATTGGTACACAGAAGCAGCGTGACAAAATTGAATGTTTTTTCCTCGACACCTATCCTGAACCAGAATTTCACACCAACAACCTCAGCACAGAATTTAGGAATTACCTTTGACAATCCTTTCAATTTTAGGCAGCATATTTCCCAATTATGTCGTTGTTGTTTTTATCACATTCCTGATTTTTGCTGTATCTGCCGATATTTGCCTCTTTCTGTTGCATAAACTATTGGAACTTCTCTTGTTAGCAGTAGGTTTGACCATTGCAATTCCCTACATCATAATATTGCTTTCAAGGATATCATGAAACTTCAGAGTGTGCATAATTGTTTGTCAGAGGTAGTTACTAAATCACTGTATTTCTCATAGTCAGTACCACAAATCTCTACATTGGCCACCGATTCAACATCGCATTATCTTCAAAATTTGCACTGTTACCTATCAAGTACTTTCATCCAAGCAACCGGCATCTTTACATTCACTATTCACCCCTGCAAAAATGACTAGGCAGCTTCAATCATCAACTTCACATTTACTTTTTATCCCCAGAATTAAGACAAACATTGGAACTAGAGCTTTCTCAATTGCTGCACCTACTTTGTGGAACTCATTACCTGTCAGTGTTAAGTCATGTGAAGATATATCAACATTTTGGCGTCATCTAAAAACTCACGTATTTGACCTTGCCTATTCTAATTAGCTCCTCAGTGCACCACCGTCACTTTTGACGATTCGCCTAACATTCTGGCATTGGTGCGCTACTGAGCTGAGTTTTCTGAGGATTTTGGAGCTATAGAAGTCTTCTTTATTGTATTGTATTCATTTCTAAAACTGTTTTAGAGCGACATTGTTTAATTTTTAAGTTATTCCAGTGACATACATGCGTGCACATGTGAGTACGTGAATGAGTGTGTGTGCGCATGTGTGCGTGCACTTTGGACAGCTTTTTATCCTCATCAGTTGCTACATAAGATTACAAAAAGAAACTGCTTAAAATAACGGCACAAATGAACATGAACGACATCACTGATAGAAGACGGATGTGGATCAGCCACATTTTGCAAAAGGAGATTGATAACATAGAGAAAGCACCACACAGATGGACCCGCCCTATGAAAAACGAAAATGTGAACAACCAAAAACATGAAAACAGGATCTACATAATGCTGCATAATTTAGTATATACATAATAATTGTTTTCTTCCCATAACTGTCAGGGCTATTTCCCTAATATCATCATATATTAATATTTAATTAAAGTTTTGTATGTACATATTTTAAATAACTTATATTTAATAATGTATGTATGCATCTAAAATAAAGGTATTTTCATCAGCACTATATAACAACAAACATTATTACATATCTTTATTTACGTTCATAGTTATTATAGCTAATATATTACATGACATAATATTGCATTTTGAAACAATAAAGGCAAATAATTTAGAGTATTTTTTACACCAGTCAGTCCTTGGTGCCATAGAAATTCATCTATATATTAAAAATTTCCCTTATTTAGGTAATTAAGGGTACAGATTTAGAGCAAAAGCTACATATCATGGAACAATGCAAATTTTGCACATTAAATATTTGGTCATATTCCAACGTGAAAAAGGAATAATTTTGAGAGATGTTTAAAACATGTTTGGAGGGGTCAGATAAATTCTCAAGGTTGGTATACTGGCAATGTATTGAGTAGTCTGCCCGGTGTGTGCGTGTGTGTGTGTATGCAACTAAGTTGAACTAACCTCTGGCGTTCGACCTGAGCTGCTATTGGACGTTGCCTGTGCGAGGGTGAGATCTCGCAGGAAAGCCACATCGCCCACTCGACTGTGCATGCACTCGAAGGCACCATGGTAACCAGCGAAAGGGTCGTTGATGGTGCAGTGTGCCTCATATTTCCCCTTGCAATTCTTGCAGATAGTTGCGGGGTTGTTACCTACAGACAGATATAAAAGCCTTAGTTACTCTGTTATTGCCCTATATTACCGGCATATCGCAGTATTTTTTCTGCGCGATACATATCGCAATATGATATATACTATATATTTTTATTTTTTTATTTCTAACTTGTAAAAAGTGAACTTAATGTGTAATTATGAGATCAGACCAGATCCAGTCACTAATTTTTATTATTATTAATTGTTCATGATCAGGTTTGAGTAAATTATTCTCAGAGTTTAAGTTCATGTATACAGGACAAGATGTCTTTGTGTGTTAAGTTATTTATTTAAATGCAATGTTAATAAATTATAATTAAACAGTCTTTGTATTTTCCATATTTACAAATCTGGTTAACTATGTTTAAAAAAAATTACTTATACAGTTAATATTTAATTTAGATATCAGTCAGGCATGATAAAAATACAACATAACACAAGAGGTTAAGTCATCTTAACCATAACGATACACATCTTGATACGGTCCCCTGTATTGTGATACAAAAAGCTTGGAAATACTCAACTCTACTGGTTTTTAATGGTGGAAGACCAAGATACTTCAGTTCAGTGTTTACCAGAGAGGATATTAGTTCATTACCAGTTCCAGATGCTAAATAGGTCTATTTAGGGCAGTTAATTGTAACTCCAGAAATGGTAGCTATAAAAATAAAGACAATGAAGGACAATAAATCACCTGGAGTGGATGGAATTCCTCCAAAACTACTAATGGAAACAGTAGAACAAATCAGTATACCACTTGCAAGAGTGTTCAACTTGTCACTAAAAGAGGGAGTGGTTCCTTTTGAATGGAAAGAAGCAAACATCATGCCAATATTTTAAAAAGGGTGCAAGAAAAGAAAATTATAGACGAGTGCATTTAACATCAGTGATTTGTAAATTGTTAGAAAGGTTAATTAAAGACCATATGGTGGACTTCCTTGTTAGGCATAGATTATTAAATTCATCTCAACATGGATTCCTAAAAGCGAGGTTATGCTTAACAAATATGTTGTTTTTTGGAAGAAATCACTAAGTGGATAGATGAGGCATCACCAGTAGATATTATCTAATTAGATTTTCAGAAAGCTTTTGACAAAGGACCACATCAAAGATTAATACATATATTAAAAGCCCATGGTATCGGGGATGGAATAATCGACTGGATAGAAAAATGGCTGACTGACAGAAGACAGCATGTTGTAGTAGATGGGGAGGTTTCAAATTGGAAATCAGTGGACAAATTGGATCTGTATTAGGACCTTTATTATTCTTAATATATATCAATGATTTGGACAATAATATAACAAGCAATATACTAAAATTTGCACATGACACAAGTGTCTAGAAAGGTTAACAATGATGGTGATAAACAACATTTACAAAATGATCTAAATAAATTAGTTAAATGGTCTGAAAAATGGCAGATGTTATTCAATTTGGGGAAATGTAAATGCCTACATACAGGATGTAAACAATAAAATGAGAGATACTGTTCTGGGTACTACTGCAAAAAAGGATTTAGGAGTAACAATAAGGGCTGATATGAAAGTTTCAGAGCAGTGTGGTATTGCAGCTTCAAACGGTAATCAAATTCTTGGGTTGATTAGGAGAAATATAACATACATGACGATTTTAATTTTTTTCGGTTTTGATGCTAATGGAAATAGCAACGTATATTATATGACCTGGTGACTCTGCCGGATTGTGGCGGCAAATTAAGGCGACATGTCAATATTACAAATGGTCATGTTTTGTCAACAATATGTAAAACACCAGTGAAAAACTGTCAATTTCGACACAAAAACAAACATTTGTTGAGATTGCATTTTTATTAATAACCAGGAAATTATGTTTAATTTCTTATTTAAAAAAACTACATTACTTATGACGTTGCAATTTGGCACATGAACGCCTCTTACATGTAGGCAACATAATACGATATTGAATTATGATTGGTGAAAGGTTTGTATCAAAAATACACTGCCACTTTAACCTGTCATTCAACTTTTGCTTAATTCATTCAGCAGACGTAATTCGTTTATGTTAACCAAAATATATCTTAAAGTTATCAGTGACACTTTCATACTTATGTGTCATTCATTTCTTTGGGGATTTTCTCAAAACGAAATAATTTCGCATTTTGTGGCTATTTTTTACATTTACAAAAATGTAAAAAAATCTTGTAAAAAAAAACTGGCCTTGATTAAACCTTTCCCCCTTCATCTATCTTGTCTCTTTTTCACCCGTCCTGTGTTTGACATGACAGTAAAACATTTTTATTTTTCCCCTCCTCCGATGTTAGACATGACTGTAAAAATCTGTAATCCTAAAAATAAAAAACTGTGGTCATACAAGGAAAAAAGCTAATTATATATTGTATAAAGCAATAGTCAGACCTCATTTAGAATACTGTATACAAGCTTGGAGACCATATCGTAAGAAGGATACACTTGAATGAATACAGAGAGCAACTAAAATTATTCCAGAACTGAGAAACCTTTGTTATCTTAGTTATCTCTCGATTGACAGGAGAATGCTCTAACCACTAGACCACCACGCCCTTCTGCTGCACATTTCCCGTATGCAATACGGATTTTGGGGATTTTGGGATGAATACGTCCATCTTCCATTTTTAGAAAATGGAAATCGTGATAAAGTATAAATTTTCTTGTGGCAGATTTCTGGTGAAACGTAGCAGATTTTGTTTGATATAGGTAGATTTTGTAGTTTGATACATGGCGACACCCAAACAGAGTCTGAACAGGATGAGCTGATTACAGGGTAAGCCTTTTTTATATACAGAATTCTGTCAAAAAATACTAATTTCAACCCCAAAATTTTTTATATGTCTGCTATATTAAAATTGTAATTATATGCAATTACAATACATTAAAATAATCGCTAGGTCCATCAAAGTTATAAATGTGATATGCAATCAATGTATGTGACCACGCATTCATTAACTGTCAAAACATATATCTGCGTCAAAAAATCTCCTGATACATGTTTAACGGTGGCGTGTTTAACGGTGGCGAAACGTTAACAATGAAATTCACAGGCGAAAACAAAATGCTGACATTTTAAAACCCTGGAAAGACAAAAATAAGTTCCAGACACAACCATAAAGTGTGACTCACCAAAGGGATTGTAGTATCGTGCAAGGCCATCAGGAGCACATACACTTTTGAAGAATGATGCTGCAGACTTGACAGGAACGTTGCACTCGGCGATTGGCATCTTGCCCATCTCCATCATGGTAGACATGGGGTAGATCCACCCTGCTGCTTTCCCCACTCCTGGTGGATATATTGAAATTTATGTCATATCATATACTCTGTAAGACAGGATTGGAGTCATTGCAATGATAATGAAATGACAGTGTTCATTACATAATGATAATTTTAATGCTATTGAAAATGATCGATTTTAAATTCATGCAATGATAATAAACCTCTGTAATAAAAACAATGATTAATATCATTGGTGGCATTGTAGTTATAACAATGCCAGCAAGTAGGCGTGACACTCACTGTGCAGTGACACTACTTTTAAATTTTCTATATTTTCATTCCAATAAATGTGTGAAACTTCTTCAGCCGGCAGCCTAGTGAAATATATTCCATTGTTTTCCTTATATATAACTGGGCCTAAGCGAGCCATTAATGGTGATGATAATGAAAAAACAGGTAGTCATATAATGATCAGGGTTAGAATTTAGCCTAAAATTAGTCAGCTGGACCCCCACTTTCCAGAATCTAGGGGTCCACCACCAAAACTGGGGGCCCAAAGCTGTTTGCCCAATAAAAAACTTTTTATGATATTTATGTTTTGCCGTCTCCTGTTTAAAAGTGTGTCCCCACCTGGGGTACTACAATTAGACATTTTAAATGGTATCCTTGATAAAAAAACTAATAAAATTAAAAGTTAGTTTGGCCAATCTTGTGGAGTGGACTTGAACAACCAGGGATGAGAACGGAATTTTTCATTTTCAATTTCTAACTGAAAATTCACTGTGAACTTCTAAAATCATTGCGTTTTTAGAATGTTAGGGCTTAAAATGTTAGTGATCATTCGAGCAGTGCTGATCTGCTTGGCCAGGACCGTGAGGTCGCGAGCGATCTTGCCTCGCACGGGTCCCGTCAACATGAGCGACGTGTAGCACACCTTTTGCATGATTTTGTCGCGTCCCGCGTACTTCTTCAGCAGTGCAACTGCGATGTCCATTTTGGGGGATTGTAAAGGTTCACCACTTGCAAGAGTATTCAACTTGTCATTAAAAGAGGGAGTTGTTCCGTTTGAATGGAAAGAAGCAAACATCATACCATTATTTAAAAAGGGTTCGAGAAATAAGTCAGAGAATTACAGACCAGTGAGTTTAACGTCAGTGATTTGTAAATTATTAGAAAGGTTAATTAAAGACCATATGGTGGAATTCCTCGTTAAGCATAAATTATTAAATTCATCTCAACATGGATTCCTTAAAGCGAGGTCATGCTTAACAAATATGTTATGTTTTTTGGAAGAAATCACTAAGTGGATAGACGTGGGATAGCCAGTAGATATTATCTACTTAGATTTTCAGAAAGCTTTTGACAAAGTGCCACATCAAAGATTACTACTTAAATTAAAAGCCCATGGTATCGGGGATAGCATAACTGACTGGATAGAACAATGGCTGACTGACAGAAGACAACGAGTTGTAGTAGATGGAGAAGTTTCAAATTGGAAATCGGTTTTGAGTGGTGTACCTCAAGGATCAGTATTAGGACCTATATTATTCTTAATTTATATCAATGACTTGGACGACAGTATAACAAGTAACGTACTGAAATTTGCGGATGACACAAAACTGTTTAGAAAGGTTAATACTGATGGTGATAAACAACATTTACAAAACGATCTAGACAGATTAGTGAAATGGTCTGAGAAATGGCAGATGTTGTTCAATTTTGGGAAATGTAAATGCCTACATACAGGACATAGGAACTTGAATGTAAACTATAAAATGGGAGATACTGTTCTGGGTACTACTGTAAAATAAAAGGACTTAGGAGTTACAATAAGCGCTGATATGAAAGTTTCAGAGCAGTGTGGTATTGCAGCTTCAAAGGGTAATCAAATTCTTGGATTGATTAGAAGAAACATAACATACAAGGGAAAAAAGTTAATTATACCTCTTTATAAAGCAATAGTTAGACCTCATTTAGAATACTGTATACAAGCATGGAGACCATATCGTAAGGATATAGATACGCTTGAACGCATACAAAGGAGAGCAACTAAAATGATTCCAGAACTGAGAGACCTTAGTTATGAAGAAGGCCTGAAAGAATGTGGTTTAACAACTCTAGAGACAAGGAGGTTAAGAGGAGATCAGATTGAAGTTTTTAAGATATTGAATGGGTATGAAAATATTGATAGAAATATGTTTTTCTCACTCAAGAAGGATAGCAGAACTAGAGGACATGAGGTAAAATTAGTAAAGGATCAATGTAGATTGGACATCAGGAAGCACTCGTTCTCACAGAGGACAATAAATGAATGGAACAAATTGTCTACAGATTGTGTAACTGCTAGCAGCGTGAATATGTTTAAAAACAAGGTTGACACATATCTCAGGAGGGCAGGCTATAAGTAGATGAACATTGTTGGACTCTCGATAAGCCAATGGCTTCCTTGTCCACTTGCCATCTGGGCCTTTGGCTTGGATGGCAAATCTTGTTAAATCTTGTTATCCTCAACTTTATGCTAATGACAGTTTTACAGGTACCATGAATATGACTGAGACAAACAATATATGGCACTGAGTGGCAATAACAATGACATTGTCAGAACTTCACAGATGCAGCTTGGTCTTCCTCCTTTCCTGTGTCCTTGATGTTTTTTCACCCCTGCTATCTTTGCTTTTTTTGCCTGCATCCATCCTTACCAAGTGGCCTGCCCATCTCATCCTCACCAATCTTCCTATTAGGCTGCATTGCTTCCCAATCCATTTCCTGAGGTCGTTCGCCCTTCTTTTGTCCACCCTCTTTGTTCTTGTTATTCGATGAACCCAGTTATTCTCACACACTTGCAGCTTCTGTTGTTGTTGTTCTGTCAACACCACTGTCTCCAGACCATACAGGCATGCTGGTGTAACACACATTCTCAGGACTTTCCCTTTTTCAAAATTAGTGTGTCCAACATGACTCCCTCTACCTTTCTCCAAACATTCGCTCCTGCTTGTATCCAATGTCGAACCGCTACCTCAGAATGCCCATCCTCCGTAACCATTCCTTCAAGGTATACACAGAGCCACCCACTTGCTTGATCTCCTTGCCGCCCAACCTGATGTTCAACTCCTCTCTCTGCATGGTGTCCAACCCACATCACTTCTGTCTTCTCCAGGTTCATTCTCAGTCCATACTTCTTGATCACCCACTTCCATTCCAATTTCCTGTAGTTCTTGTTTGCTCTCTGCTATTCAGGCCAAATCGTCTGCATACATCATCTTCCTGAGAATATCCTTCGTGCTGATCTTCCTGCTGATTATTTCCATCACCATGTTAAACAGTAAAGGGCTAAGTGCACTTCCTCAAACTGATGTTAACTGGCTGTATGAATTCTAAATGCCGATTGAATTCTAAATGCAGGACTTGGTACATTTCTTCCAATTTGTAGCATGCTCAACCAATGCTACACAATGATCCATAAATTTATTGTTATCTCTGCACTTTTTCAACCACCTTTTCCGTTTCTGCCCAATAAAATTAATAGTCGCGTGAATAATGCATTCAGAAAATTGCCCTGTGCTTGGCTATCAACTAAAAATATATATCGCAGCCTCTAATTGGGTGTTCGGTCATCAGTCAACCAATCAAAATGCATTTTTCGTCATGTACGTTTCTTTCTTATTGTCAAGCAGTATTGGACAACCCGAATTAACTGTTGAACAATCAAGTTTAAGCTTTCTCAGCTCCCATGTAAGTTTTAATGTGGCTCACAGATGGGTTTGTTTACCTTATGAAATACTGCAAACTCCTGACTCTTATAAAAAATTAAGACCTCTTAGTGGGTCTTAGTGGGTCTCGTCAAATCAGGTAATGCAATTGTGTTGTGATTTTGAGATGCATCGATATCATAGTTTTTTGGCCAAATGTTAGGGGCCATCAGGACCCCCAGATTCAGAACTAGTGGGGGTCCTATGGACCCACAGACAATGCTAAATTCGAACCCTGATGATGATGAAAAAATTTGTAGTAACGATAATGATAATGACAACGAACACTCCATAATGACTCTGACCATGGTGTAAGATCACCATTAGTCTAATTCTGAATTAGTACTTTAAAATGTGGATAATATTCAAGATTGAAAAACATAGTGATGTAACAATGTTATGACGCAGTGTATGTACATGACATACACTATTAACCATCATAATATTATAGTATGTATACATTTATCTCTGATAATTATATTATAACTTTGTATTTTCCCAATAATTTCATCGTGTCACATATAATGGTGATTGTTATCCACGAACATGTAACTTTACAAGTTGTCGTATTATGTTGCAACACTGCACGGTGAATGGTTACACAAATTAAAACAACAGCCCTATAATATAGTATATATTGCAATATTTAGCAATACTAAGACACATTCAACACATTTTATATTGCAGACAAATAAAACAATAATAACCAATCATGTTTTACATTAATCCACTACATTATATGAATAATCAATATCAAGTTATCATCCCTACATACAACATTAGATAATATATAATGTGTTGTCTCTATCACATTCACTAAGGTAATTCACTTCTTGCCGACAGGCTTGCGAAGAGCCAAAACATTGCTTTCAGTTAAAGCAATCGATTGTTTGAAGTTTTAAAAGACAGCACACTCTACTTGCCTGGGAAGCACGCCTTTGAACCTGCCAGACTGTCTATGCTCTGAACATCTTGGTTGTCTCTCCTCACAACAGCCACCGCCTTGTAAGTCAACCCGTCAGTTCCTTCCACAGGACCTGGGCACACAGCAACATCCAACATTTCTTGTGTTGTTAAAGTTATGAAACAAGCATTAAAGGTACAGTCTGATCGTTGTTATTGTCAAATCATGTTTCATAGAATAAACAACAGAGGTTTATCTGTATTTTAACATCTTGACTGCTCAAAACTAATGTGTTTTAATGAACCACAATTTTTAAATATTATTTGACCACCATCTGTTTACGAATATTGACTTTGCTGTTCAGCCTGCAATGTCAACATGATATATCATGGATAGAATTTAGCCCAAAATTAGTGGGGCCCAACTGGACCCCCAATTTCCAGAATCTAGGGGTCCACCACCAAAATTGAGGGCCCAAAGCTGTTTGCATGAAAAAAGCCATAATATAAATTTGACTTGTATAAAAGTGTTTGTCGTCTCCCATTTTTTCCCACTAAAAAACAGTTGTGAAGTTCTGAAATATTTACGACAGTATTACAAGTGAAATAATAACTATGAAAGCCTAGAATTATCAACCACAAAACATCCAAGAAAACAACTGAAAAAATTATACATTTGAGTGTTCAGTGACAATAAGTCATTATCAGAACTTCACTGAACTTCAGAAGCAGTTACATATTTCGTTCATCAATTAGTCACATTGTCACAACAAACATTAAACAATGAAGATGTAGGAAGAATGTCAGTCCACAAACATTGTTTGATCCTGGCAGAGGACTGAGTAGATGTATGAATTATAAATGCCGATACCAAGCCAATGTGTAACGAAACCTTCTTGCCCCTGGCCTGGACGTTTCTTCCCATTTGTAGCATGCTCAACCAACTGTACAGTTACTGTTATCTCTGTAGTGTTTTCCCTGGCTGCCTGGCACATCATAATTCCGCGATATAATCAGGCAACTGTTCAATCACCTTATCTGTTTTCCCCCAATAAAATCAATAGCGCATTCAGAAAATCGTCATGTGCTCGCATAGCTGCTAAAAATATATCATGGCCACTGATTGGTTGTTCAGTCGCCAGTCAACCAATACAAATGTGTTTTCCATCATATACATGTTTGTTTCTTATAGTCAAGTTGGATGACCGCATTAACTGTTGACCAATCAAGCTGTTGTGTCAGTTTCAATGGCGGCTCACAAATGACTATCATAAAATGAAGATATCACCAGTAATGCATCTTACTTGGATTCATAAAATTGAATCTAAGGGCCCACAGAGGCACAGACCCCCACTAATTTTGAACCTTGTATATATATATATATATATATATATATATATATATATATATATATATATATATATATAATTATATATATATATATATATATATAATGGATTGTGAGAAAAATATTCACACAAGATTTGTATATGGCTGTATCCTGTATGTATTTAAAATATACAGAACAAAACCACTAGATATATCCCTGGCGAAACTTAGTGAATTTCAGATGTATTTTCAACTTACTGTATTTGGCCCATTAAGCGTACATGCCTTAATTAGCATACACCCCCTTTTTAAATGAACAGGATCCATAATTATTGTAACTTGACTAGGGTGAAACAACTGAAAAGTGGCACCATCTGGTGTTAAACAGTTGGCACCACTTTTCTGTTGTTCTACACAAGTCACCAAATGACACCACTGGTGTTAAACAGTTACCTTATTGTGTAGAGAAAAACTTTGGTGTACACTTATGGCCCAATTTTTTTCAAACATACTGTACACCTATTAGGTAGAATACGGTGTACAGTGTACATACAGATTTCAACCCAAACAAAACGGCATATGTATGCAGTGTTCTGGCAAGGGTTACCTGAGGTGTATTTCTCGGCCATGATAGGCATCAGATTGTAGTACTGCCCACCAGTGTAACCCATGCCGGGGTCCAACTGAATGAGGTCAACCTTCTTGTCAGCTATCAGCTGCATGCAGTCAAACTGGTCCTTCCCCTACAAACATGTGGCAGAGAAATTAAGAAATGTTCTAGTCTTGCTTGAGTTCGTGAACTCACCGAGAAGAGAGTCTGGCTCCAAAAGCATTGTTTGACTGTTACCCACTCAAATTGGTGCAGGCGCTGTCGTGACAGCATTCAACCAATGCCTTTATCGAGATTCTATAATTTTGCAAGATTTAACCTTTCAGTGTGACAGCTATGTCGATAATTTATAATCAAAGTGTAAAGTTGATTCAAATTGCATCGTAATATATAAACTGATAATCGAAGCTAATGTTCTCCAAGCTGTTATCAGTAGTGTATGCTTCATTCATTAGATGGCACCACATGCTATATAAACTTACTTGAATTAAAAACATATGCCGTACTCTTGAAAAAAATGTAAAGGAATCTGTTCTTATAAGTGTTTCTAATAGTCAAACACTTAATATTGCACAAGGTTAAAAAACAAACAGTTCATCACTTCAGTAATTGTAAGCAGGTTCCAGTTATAACGGTTGCATCATTTGAGAGGTTCTGACAATATAATGTATCATTACATAAACATTGATGGAGATTCACAATAATTTACAGCAAAGTTGCATTTACTAAATACTTACTGCAGAAAACCTAAGTAAGTCTGAAAATCAAAATTAAACAATTACATTAAATTTCTGCAACATCCATATTCAATGACAATTCTGAGAATAACTTGACAGCATTACTGACATTACTTGACATTACTTGACAACATTACTGCTAGTTCAAATTGATCAGGTCTAACTGCCAACTGTACATTACCTTCGTGCAGGTGAAGGTTGGTAGTTCACTGTACTTCCTCGACCTTGGAGGGTAGCTACGGTTGGCCTTTTCCCGGTTCTGAATGGCTGCCACAAGATCTGTACATTTCTTGTACTCTGCATCACTGACAGTACACCACCTGGCCTCTGTATCAAATCACAAAACACACAACATGAGACAATAAAATGTTGCAATTATTGATTGAATAAAAAAAAATTCCTTAAAAATAAGTCAAAATATCATTACTTCCACAGCTGGTGCCAGCAATAATTATAGAGTAATGCAGCACGAAATGTTCAGTATTATTATTCAAGAACAAATTGGAGTTGTGTTAGTTGTCAGTTTTCTGATATTGATAAAACGTGATCCTTAGTTTCTCCTGTTCAACATTTATGCTTCTTTTGTGACATCTACTGCTTAGTTAATTTGTATGAATTAGTTTGACCAATCAAATAAAATCGACTCACGTTGGTGAACAATACAAGTGACGGAACTGAGCAAGATGAACAATTAATGGAGACATTCTCAATATATTCAATGAAATTAAGAGGGTTTGAAGCAGGGGTCTGAACCTGTGAGTGATGGAGGGGTGATGCAGGGGTCTGAACCTTGCACTTATGAGGGGGTGTGACAGAGGTATCAACTTCCCATGTTCCACCTGTTTTGTGGGCCAACCCCTCACATCAAATCAATGAGAATTAACTTTGAAAAACGAATAGATGTGCATGGCCAATCTCAGGCCATGACACTGGATGCAGCTGATAGAACTTGTAACACCAAATCTGATTGATTGATGTGAAGATTGGGACAGAGAGTAATTCCATGTTTGTTTGACTCGACCAAAGGTGATAACAATATCGCCACTAGTTTGTGTCACTAAAGACTTGCTACAAGGGAATAACAACAACGACAGTTTGAAATCATATTATATTACATCTTGCAATATATTTCTATTTCCACAACACCAAAAAATTCATTAAAATTCCATTAATTAATAACTTCAAATAATACTCTGCTCTACCGGCCTGCCTCCAGATTTTTTCTGCGCTTAATGGCAAGCTTCGATGTGACGTCAATGATGATAAGGATTCTGGAAATGCTACAAGACTGAAAATTTCCATTCATTCACCATACCCTTGACAGTGATAGCAGTTGTTTAGAAATAAAAGTAAAGTAAAGGTATGTTCTTATAGCGCAGTATCCGGTCCATAGGACTGCTCAAAGCACTTTACACTTCACCCCCTGGCAGACCTGTTCATTCCAAGGCCATCTCAACTTCTTTGGGAAGTATTCAGCCACGCTGCAATTGCTGCGCGAAGGCTATTCATTCATGTATCCACCACTGTCTGTATTGCCAGGTACTCATTTATACAGCTGAGTGAACTGTGGCAACGTGGGGTGATCAAACTTGCCAAAGGTTCGGAGCGACCGCAGTGGGATTTGAAACCGGGTTCTCTCGATTGAGAGTCCGGCCTTCTAACCGGTATGCTATCGCGCCCCACAAATAAGCATCAGAATGGTTTATTGTGCGGCATTTGATAGTAATGCAAATAGTACTAAGAATAAAGTAAATGTAGTTGGTTTAAGTTCCATACAAAGCCAACTTTGTCTAAAAAAAGCAGACTTCAAGCCGACGAAGCAGTCAGCTTTGCTTGCTTCGAGAAAACTTGTTTCGACTGCGATCCAGACCAGAAAAGGTGCAGTCTGGTGGCTGGTGCTAAAATCTCTTTCAAAGAGAATGATGTGCCCACATTATTCCCAATAGTGGTAACTATATTGATGCCACCAATCCGTAGAACACAGGCAACGATTACGAAGATCCACCTAGGATCGAAGCGAGCTGTCAAGAGTGGATACAGATGATGTCAGCTCATGGTGAATTCGACCCTGTGAATTCAGACAGCGTTCTTTGGAGAGTTCGGCCTGCAACTCTGGTAACTTCGGTCTCAGAGCATAATGGACATAGTGATCTCGGTCATTTTTTCCCATTTTAACATGCAGAGAATGAGACGATCATTAGAACTTAGAATAAAAGCCAGCTATATCTTCTACACCTCTTAAGCTAGGCATAGGAGTCCTTTAGGAGATGACAAGTTTTGTATATTTTGATCTTGATACGGAAGTAAGAGTAATGTTCGACCACGTCACATGTGTATGCGTATGGCAGATACATGAGAAGTTTGGCAGCTCTATGTGGTCATTTTCATGGTTCAGTCAGAAAGTAAATAAGTTTGAAGTCTGTTCCGAAAAAGCAGAATTCAAAGATGATTCTGCGGTATCACTTGCCACTAGTGGTTAAAAATTGTTACATTATACCTTCTTATTCTGGACAACTGATATCGCCATCATTTGCTAAAGTAATGCGAGGGAAACTACTGAAGCACTGCAAAGAAATTACTGACCGAATGTAAACCCATATCATCATTAATGTCACAAAACCATGTGATTGCTCATGGTCATTAACTTTGAATTTTACGCAAAACATCTAATTTTACCTATAAATATTTGTTTTAATTTTTTTTATTTTGGCTTGTAGTACATACAATATTAAACTTTGTGTACACACAGAAAATAATTTTAGCTAGTGCCTTGTTGTTATTCCTTTTAACTAATTTGCACCTGGCATGTAGGTATAGAAAGGTGTATGCGATTACAAATGTACCACAATAACAATATGGTTTTAACAGAAATTGTTCAAGAGAAGGATCTAGGGTCTGGATTTAAAATACAATGTGAGAAACGTCGCTACGTCCCAACAAGCTATGGTGGTTTTTCATTAAGTAAAGAGAGCGTTTATTCACTTTGACAGAGAAACATTCAACATTGTTTATAATACATATATTAGACCACATCTGGAATATTGTGTACAGGCATGGTCACCTTATTATGCTAAAGATATTTTAATGCTTGAGAAAGTACAATGCAGGGAAACAAAACTGGTAATAAGATTCAAGGAATTTACATATGAGGAAAGATTAACATGACTAAAACTACATAGACTAGAAGAATTTTTAATTGAGACATTTAATTTGTTAATTGGGAAGGCGAACATAGACTGAGATAATGTGGTTTACATTAATCTAAATAACCTCAGAGGCCACAGTAAAAACTTAAACAAACAACATTGTATGAAGCTATGCAGACGTCGATTTTTCAGTCAAAGAGTGGTGGATGTATGGAAATCATTGCCCAACAATTATATCTGCCCCTTCTAAGAGCATTCAAAAATATAATCGATAAAAACTGGTTTAAGATATAGGCACATTATAAAAAGCTCATCAGTAGCCTTACAAATGCCCATTACTTGTAAGTGTACGTGTGGCAAAAGTTTGGGACCTCATTTCCAAAAGGACATCAAAGACGAAAGTCAGCCATGCGTAACCGAAAAAAAATAAATAAAAATACTTTACTTGAAAACATAGTGTCACATTATATGAGTAAATATGTTTGATTGAACATTATTAATCAACTTTACGCGCGTATATAATGCGCTAACAAACTCGAGCACCTCGTTGACCCAGTTATGAAGCACAGGTGTGTGCTTTATCACCCGTCTGTTCAGGTACTTACCCCTTTTAAGTTGAGTGGACACGGAACCTATTGACAGGAAAACGCACACAACAAGCGCAACGCATCCGACTTGCCACATGTTTACTTTCTAGTTTCCAACCCTTCTTCTATGTTACGAGCAATGCCCTTTGAATCCCATCTACGGAAACGGCCTTGTTGATGCACCTGCGCCCTATCACGGCAGCATTCGCGACAATCGGATGACTCGCCGCTTCAAGAACTAGTTCGCCAAATAAATTGTATTATCATTTTCAGTTACGCGACAAATGTACGTATATTTCTTTCATGTGATACCAAACAGATATATCTTTATATGTCCCTGTTTGTTTGTACGGCATTGTTAGTGTGGAATTTTTAGTGATTTATTGCGATCAAGCGTATTAATACGACAGGTGAGCTATGTCACGGTCCAGTTTGAAATGCACCTGTAGGGACGTTTTGGCTTTTGGCACATACAACCACACTATGCGGCGTCACTGTACGGGTGGAAAGCAGGATATTGTCTGTAATGTTATGGATATCGATGAGCGATACCAGTCCCGCGCATTTGACCGTTTATGTTATGCGTAGTTGGTGTATTTTTTTTTTTATTTTTACTGTTTTTAGTGTTTGCTACTCTTGTAATAATAATAATAATAATAATGTCTAAGGACAACATAAAAATGATGTCTAAGGACCACAATGACAATAAGTGCACTTTCTTGTGTCATCTTATATTTTATATTTTAATGTACATTTGTATGCATGAAGTGGGACGTGGGAGATCTGTCTCAAACATTGATGGGAGGTGGGATATTGGCCTCACAAAGAGGTGGAATATGAAAGGTTGGCCCCCCCCCCAAACAAGTAGGAGATGGGAGGCCTACGCCTGTCATGTTACAGTGGAAAATAAAACGTCGAAGAGTAAGACGAATCACGCCAAAAAGCTACCATTTTGCATGGGTGGATCTAGACCCTGAAGGGACCCCACATGCATGAACGCGCACGCGCACACGCAAACACTTGTTTATTTTTAAAATAAAATGTTTGACAATTTCATGTTTTTTTCAAACCACCACCCAGTCTTGAAATTCCCTAAATTTTTAATTTGAATTTGTGTGATTGTATCCAATAATTCCACACACATAACTCGACGCGTCCAGCAAAGGTCAACACACTTGGTACGACCGGCTTCAGACGACAACTCTGTGATCTCAGTTTATCCGCTTTTGGGAGAAATTAAAATGAAATGATGGTAGAGACCAAACTCTAACATTCTCCACGCCTTCGCTGTGCATACGTTCAGTCACGCCTGTTTACAACATTGTTGAGGTTATTGGTCTGCATAAAACCAGCCGGACACTTGTGGCATTCGTCTTCCCGACTGTGACACAGCAGCATCACTTGCTTGATTGTGCATCCGGAAGTCTAAGCAGAGCTGCTCGACCTTTTTGGCTATGCATGCGCAGGTAACTCCGGAGTAACACACGCATGCCACTACGGAGAAACACAAGAGAAACTCCAAGGATTGCCCACGGATCTTCTGGTTTTTACATTTCAGGAAAACGCTGAACTGTTCTTTGTTTGATGTCACAGTCCTCGTCAGGGCGACTGGAATAACAAAACACCTTTCGTATTCAGACACGATCTTCAGATATATCTGTTCCCCGGTGATGGCATTGATTTCGTTCTTTATTATATTCGTGGCCTAGAGGGCGTAATTGTTTAGTGTCGCCAAACACGCCTCCGGAACACATCGCCGTGAGTCTCTTCAGTGACGAGACGGGTGGCATCGAACCGGTGACTTCTCAAGTCGATATTCTGTTTTTTGCAGAAAATAATTGACTAAGGGCTGCAGCTTAAAGCGATTATTTCCCACACTAGTTTGTAAGCCTGATAACTGCTCCTGACCAGTGGAAATCGACTTAACAAACAAAATACACTGAAAGCAAGAAACCATTTGTGCATAGTAATGTGTACTACGAGGATAAGGCAGGACTGGAGAAGGAGCAAATCAGATTGACTGGGGACAAATGGCAGTACTTGTGGCCAGGGTTGAAAAAATCATGATTTTTTTTTAAAGAAAAAAATCGGATTTATTTGATTTAAATCGGATTTTTTTTATTTATTTGATTTTTTTGAAATCTGGCATACACAATGTCATAAAATATTTTACTATCAGGCTATCTGGTGTCAATACAGCTACACAAGTGTGCGCACTTTGTGCTTTTGTATTAAAAAACACACAAAACTTTGTTGATCTTGATGCTTGTAAACAATTATTTGTGTTAAATTCATATAAATCAGGGATTAAAAAAACCGGAAGTCAAAAAAAAAAAAAAAAATCATAAATCAATGATTTTTTTGGAGCGATTTAAATCATGATTTAAATCAATGATTTAAATCAAATGATTTAAATCAAACAACCCTGCTTGTGGCAATGCTCCTTTGAATGATTTTGAAATGTTGTTGCGTTCGGTCAAATAGCCACTGTGTTGACACGCGAGCGGTCAGCGGCAGTCCATTGTCATAAATTAAAAAATATAATGCAGTAACACATAAAACACTAACATTACGCACAATTACGCGAAGTTCTCTCCTACCAAAATCAAATATCACATTTTCTATAGGTCTATGGTCAGTTCGTAGGTGTGTTGGTTGCTGGGATAAAATCAACCAGACATTGAGTCAACTCTCGAAAGTACAATACAACACAACGGGCTCGCGAACCTTTATTATATAGAAGGCATACACCATATTCTATGCGCATATCACAATAGCGTAACCATTCTATTGCCGTCAATAGCGTTTTAATGGCTAATATCAAAGCAAGTAAACATTCGCTATTAACGAACTCCGTTGAATAAATAAAACGCATTGCATGCCGGGAATGCATCGTTGCTTGGGAATATGCCGCATATGTGTGAAGCGTAACATAATACTATAATTTGGAGACCCGAAAAAACACTTTTTATTCCAAAATTAAAGTAGAGCTCACCATCAACACGTCCCTACACCGCTTTCTAACAGGACATCCCATTGGTTGATACTTAGCTGTTGAGCAATCACTAACTGCGTTTCACACGTTATTCAGCAAAAAGCTAATAATACCAGTAAAATCAACTGAGGCTATCGCTGGAGACACACTAATATTTCCATTGCTAAAAATTATGAAAATTTGCGTGAGATTTCAGACAATTGTCGTGAGACCATGACATTTAATGCAGTATCACGGCTTATGCGTGAGAGTTGACAGGTATGCTAATATTAATTAACATCATATTACAAATAAAATGTCCAATTAACGTCTTTATGCAAAACACAAATGGAGGACGAGTAGCTATATCATCCACACTCTGGTCTTCTGGGACAAAGAGCAAATCAACCATATGATCCACACTCTGGTCTTCTGGGACAAAGAACAGATCAACCATATCATCCACACTCTGGTCTTCTGGGACAAAGAGCAAATCAACCATATGCATGCAATTCCTGCACGAGGTCAACATTTAAGTGTTTGTGATTAATGCTAATGCACATATTATATACTGACTAACATATATACCAACTAACATATAACTGACCAAATGATCGGTTTTATTGAGATTGAAGCTGGATAGGGTTTTATTCAGTGTACATGCTTTTGTTTGTTTTGCTCTTGTTCGCGGTTGCCAGAAAGACGTATACTTACACGAAACTGTTCATGTTGTTATTCCAAGAGCAACACACCCAAAACAGAAAAATCACGAGGGAGTTCTCAGTTAACAACTACTGCAACCTCTTGTCAGACGCAACTACACAGCCATGGTTAAAATGTAAGCAAGTAGCCAACGTCTAATGTAAGCAAGTATCCAACGTCTAATGTAAGCAAGTAGCCAACGTCTAGAGGATGACTTCATCGGCATCCTTCACCAGGACTTCCTCGACGATGATGCGAACTGTTGCTTGCCACCCTGTGTAGGCATTGCCAGCGTCGTAAGCACCTTGGGGGCGACATTGGCCAATGTTCCACCCGACGCGAACCGCTCCGGCAGCCACGCCCCGACAGTATCCCTCAACTATAACAGGACACAAAGACGACGACATATAGTAATTATTAATATACATGTACACTGTGAACAGTATTTGTATTTATTTTTGTTTGTTTGTATGTGTGGGGGGGACGTGGGTGTGTGCGTGCGTGCGTGAAACATACCTATATTGTAATTGGAATTGAAACGCCAATTCCAATTCTAGAATTGGAATTGGCGGTTTTTTCAACGGAACTGGAATTGGTGAACATGTAATTGATATTTCCAATTACTTTTCAGTTACATCACGTAACTGTTTAATTCAAATTATTCGCTACAAATAATCAAAAAAATTTAATATGTTGCATATATCATATCTGTTTGCCATCGTGTACCATAATATGCAGAAATTAAATAAGGTTGCTATAAAATAGGTGTTATTTTTTTGGCGTTGAGTATGTCTGCGGTTGCTCTGTTCGATATAGAATTGGTAATTGGAATTGGTATTTAGGAGGTGGAATTGGAATTGGAATTAATATAATGCAATTGACCCAAAGTGTGGTGTGATAAAAAATACGCCCTATACTTTCCAAGTAAAATAATATCTGCTTATTTAATTTAATAAAATATAATCCAATATTTTGTGAGAAAAGTGACGTCCAATTGTATATCAATCAATCAGTCAATCAATCAGGCAATCAATCAATGAATCATTTATTTCCAACACACAGTTACAATACTAGAAATAACAACAAGTTACTACAATATTTGCAACAGTGTAAATCAGTTAAGAAGATGACAAATGGTGAGTTAGAAAATGGGCGAACGATACTTATTTATGGTTAACTCCCTGTCATTGTTGTAATTTTCAGCAGAGGGTCCAGGGGGGTCTTAGAACCCCCTGGACCCGTGGCAAACATTACGGTAAAGGACAACGTATATAGGCCTACATCGGAACTAGTGTCAATGTAAAGACTGCAGTATTAGCAGCTGGCTAATATTAACCTTTCTGTAAGTAGAACGACACATGTGTCGCCCCGTCCCCCCCCCCCGGTTCGTAAGTAGAACGACATATGACTAAGCCTGACTGAGACCCCCCGCCAACAAGCCTAGACCCGCCCCTGATTTTAATCATAGAACGTCGTGTTATTGCAACAAGAAAACACATGGTTAACTAGTATGATACACACGCACGTACGCACACACACACACGCACGCACGCACGCACGCCCACATATATAGATTACTTATAATTTGCAACCGTTGCTGAATAAATGATGCCTAATACTAAGCGAAAATATCTAGTTTGTAGCAATCTCGCTCCATATATGGATATTCACATGGATTTTTACATTGATACGAAATCGAGTTATACAAAATGAATCGTTCTGTCTAGTACGATATACAGATACGTACGGTGAACTTATTTTGGCAAATTACATGGTAATTCATTATGAAAACACCGAAACATATCAATAGCCGTCGTGAACTTAACTGTAGGCCTATCTACAAACTTTAGAACGCCTAATTGTTGAAAGAGAGTAATTGTATGTTCCTAACGTTTTACTCCGCAAACTAACCTAACGTTACAAATAACAAAGAGTACAAGTAGCTTTGGACCTAAAATGGATCCCTGAGGTACCCCACTTGTTACATTTAACAGCTCCGAGGTGCACCCATTGATTTCAACAAATTGCTTCCTGGTAGTGAGGTAACTTTTTATCCAATCATTTCCAACTCCACGCACGCCATAGGAAGTCATCTTTTTGATCTACTATTTGCAGATCGTTTTAATATCAATGAATACACCAATAGCATGTTTCTTATTGTCCGTTGACATTTCCTGTATTAATTCCGTTGTGGCGTGAGACGTGGACACAGCTGTACGGAAACTATTACTGACTTGAGTTTAATGTATCCTTAGCGTTGACAAACTATTACTGACTTGAGTTTAATGTATCCTTAGCGTTGACAAACTATTACTGACTTGAGTTTATTGTATCCTTAGCGTTGACAAACTATTACTGACTTGAGTTTAATGTATCCTTAGCGTTGACAGTGTTCAACAGTCTCTCCAAAATGTTAGAAAATTGTGACAAAAGATAAGTTGGCCTGTCATTTCCTATATCCATTTTTGCGCCACTTTTGAATATAGGTATCAGCTTGGCTATCTTCATTCTACAGCGGAACACACCAGTCTTAAACGAAACATTACAAATGTGCGCGAAAGGTTTGGATATAACGGATATGACCTTTGCTACGATATGCATATATTAATCATGCCTGTTAGTAATAAACCGCCCTGACACTCGGTCAGGTTTGTGAAATAAAAGTAAGACAGGGTTGTGGGTGAACTTGTAGATCTGCATTGTTTTAATGTTATGCAATAACCACATCATGTGCGAATAATTACCATACATACATGTTTGGCGGCAAATCGGCCTCTTGCTTCAGCAGCCGCCGTTCTAATAAATTCGTCGATGGCCATCGACAGCGTTACTATGTTTTTAACCGGTTAATTTTAAGCTCCCACCCACCATCCCTAGTAACTGTTTTACTTATGTTTGTAGTTAATTATTGTATAAATGTATTGTGTAGATGTTAGTTAGTAGGTAGTCTTACTTGTAGATCAGGGAGATTGCATTGTTATGTGGCGATTGTCTGTATATATCCACATGTTTACTATGTATAGTGATTATTCGCACATGATGTGGTTATTGCATAACATTAAAACAATGCAGATCTACAAGTTCACCCATATATCAGATGTTTCTCTTTACCGTATGTCGGTCTGTGCATGTTGTTGGTCTTAGAGACGACGTGAAGTTGTGTCTCGATGGGTTTTGGTTGACTGCATTCGTTTCCGTTGAGAGTGAAGAACCAGCGACGACAAGAGCCGCCTTTGGAGCCTACGTGTATCATTCGCATGTCACCGTTCCATACGACACGCAGCACGGTGTCCTGTTGCTTCTTGACGAAGTCGCACGTCTACAACAAAACGGAAACATTATTAAGACCGGTTTACACGGGCGATCAATTGTTCGATCGTTCGACCGATAATGTGTCGCATAATATCGCGGTGCCAAAATCGATCGTGTAAACACCCTCGCTTAGACAATTTGTGGCCAAGATTTTTTGCCTGAATTTTGGTGGCCGCGAATTTGAAGCAATGGTCAATCAGCGATCGGTGTCACATCTAATTAGTTCCCCCTTATGATACCTACCCCCGGTCATTATTATATAGATAGTAATTACCCCCTCGGTCACCATTATCTAGAATAGCAATTACATTAAAATGTTCATTATAGCAACAAGCCTATGAAGTGACATTCCTGTCTCAAATCCAATATCAAAGGGCTGGTTGGTAGCCCAGTTGTAAGGGAACACAGGTGATTCCCGTTTCGAGGCGATAGTTGATGACATAATGCACTTCTGGCCCCAAGTTGTACACGTCATAATATATTAAATATACCTATTCACCTTTTCACCTTCATTCCTTGACCGGGACGGTCGTAGGGGTGCCATTCACACACAGTCCTCGCCAGCATTGTATGTTCTCTGCTGTGCGTAGCAGGGTCGGTAGGTCTCGATGTGTCCATTGTTGTATAATGTCTAGTCTGTTTTTTTTTGTGGCGGCCCCGTCTTCTCATGCCAACCAGGGTGCCTTTTTGGAATGGTGTTATGTCGAATGATGTGATCAAACCGGGAGAGCTTGCGTCGTTTTACTGTTGGTGATGTCTGTACTGTTAATGATGTCTGTACTGTTGATGATGTCTGTACTGTTGATGATGCTGATGTCTCTGCTCATCCAGATGGTTTTAAGTCTTGTAGTAGGCATGGCCACTGCAATCCTTATTTTGATTTCCTTTGTTGAAGTGCCATCTTTGCTTAAAGTGGACCCAGGGTATTTGAAAGAGTCTACTTCCTCAAGGTTCTGACCGAGAGCGGGCACCCCTGACGAACTCCTACAGTTGTTATGAAAAGTTCTCTAAGTTGGTTATTTAGGACAGCACTAATATAAAGTAGTTTGTGACTCGTATGTATGTCTTCTTCTTCTTCTTCTTCGTCTTCTTCTTCTTCTTCTTCCTGTCAAAGACTGGGCTCCTTAAGAGCGTCGTAAGTCCAGCGGTGTGTGTGTCCACTTGTAGTTCCGGTTTGAGCTGGGGTTCAATTCAAAAGACGTTGCACCACTATCGGGGCAACGATAGTTGTTGGGGTTAAACTATATTAAAGAAAACTATATACAGGATCTGAAGTTATTTGTGGAGTGGTGAGGACGGGCTGCAGAGACTGCGGCCCAGTCGACTCTGGCAGGACTCCTGTATGTATGTTCCTTCGTGTCTCCGTCAGTTTCCCATATGTGTGGGGCTGAAATGTTGTAGGCATGCCCGGGAGCCTATGGCGATGGTTCGAACATTAAGAAATATTTGAAATTCCCCGGGGTGGGGTATTACGTCGAAGAAACCAATGTGGACGTTTGACGTAAATGACGTAACTCAGAACAATAGCTACGTCCAATTGTTAGCAACGCTATGCGGGTTTCCACCATTGTTACGTGATCTGCGTCAAACGTCTACCGAACGCTTCGTGGAACCAACAGTTGTACATGATTTTTGTGGCGTGAAGATGTCATTACCATTGGCATAGCACTACCAAAACATGACTGAGTAGTGCATGGAGTCATAAGCTCTTGCCTTTTCTCCCGTGCAACGCCGGGCAACTGGGTTAGTTATGAAATAAACAATTCACAATAAAGACGTAACTTTACCCTCACTTTTTTTGTCAACAAAACGCACGCACGCACGCACGCTCGCACGCACGCCCGCCCGCCCGCACGCACGCACGCACGCACGCACGCACGCACGCACGCACGCACGCACGCACGCACGCACGCACGCACACACACACACACACACACACGGGGGTACTTATTAGATGTGACACCGGCAACATGCGTTCCCGTCGTGACCTTTCATCAATGCAGAATTCAATTTCTAAGTCTCAGTGTCTAGACATGTCGCTCGCCTAAACTCACACATCATTTATCTGCGTATTATCAAGTGACACGGTGTCGCCCGACTAACTGGAGCACAACTCGCTCGTGTACACCGGCCGCAACCACCCCCTTCGATAAATAAAGTTACAATTATGCAATCAGTATAAGCGTAAGAGCGTAATAAGTATAAGTGTAAGAACGTGTAATCTTTAATAATCCTTTATTTTTACTCGTTGATGTTGCCGTTCAAGCAGGCAATGTAAGCATAATATCCGGGGCGAAACATTCAAAGTAATCAGATAACAGTCAAATTATATATTTTAAATGTAGTTCACACACATTTGGTCGGTCCAGATAGTAAAATAGATGTAGTTTATGGTGTACAAGAATATTTTACAATAAAAATGATCAGGCTTTGTACATTTAATTGTGTAGCAGCTGCTGGTGTTATGCTATGTAAATGTGAAGGAAACTTCACCCATATGAGTCCATTCTCTCTCTCGTCATTCAAGTTCTGCCTGGAGCATTGCTTCACATTGGTGACCGATATGTTGCTTCCTCCGACATCACCTACAGATGGCGCCAACATCATAGGCTACACGTACACGAACACCAGCTTCAAAATTGGGATAAAACTATAACTTTCCATCGATGTTACGTACCTATTATTATAGATATAGTCACAAACACTCATTTAAATAATTGCATACTTGATATAAATGTACGGCTTTTGTATAACGAATGTCAAGAAGTATTATACACGTATTGAACGATAGGGACTACTGGATTGCACGCATGAGTTGCATCTGAATATTTTATTAGGCGAACTTAATTGCGATCTGAATGCAACATTCGGAAGGAACTGGGCTCGTTCGATAAGGTATTTATTATATGTGTTCATAACTAACATTTCAACACATTTAATGCAATAAGAAAGCAACATACTAGCGATTCTCAAATCAAGATGTGACTAGTTAATTTTGGGAAGTCCAGAGTATCAATAATATACACATCTTTTCTGGGTCATCCGCCCTAGCAACTGATTACTAGGATATAATTTAGTAGGTAATACTGTCGAATATAACCCTGTTAGATTCAATATATTATACCTTATACATTTAAATCTTTTTATTAGGAAATGGTTTTTTAATTAGGAAATGTGGAACCATTTCTTTGGATAAATCCTGATTTGACCAGGGGCCGAGGCCTAATGCAAATACAGTACAACAGTGCACAGTTTAATTCCACACTCAGCGGCAGCTCGACATCGAATTACTGTTTGAAATAATTATTCACTTATGCCTAACAGGCGACTCTACAGACGCCGTTTTAATTTATTCTATGGCGCGCACCGTTTCAATTAAGGCTGCAGGGAAAGTAGTACGTAACAGTACAATCCCAGTTTTTATCGTGCACGTGCACCAAAGCATGCAGGGAAACGAACATTACCATAGATAACTCGTATCAGTAGCAATTACTATATAGAAAAATGCATTATCATGGTTCAATTTATCTGCAATCACACAAAAATTATAATGACACAAGTGGAAAAACAAGAGATGTCAATCAGTGTGAATGTTACAAATGCAATGCAGATATTACCTCGCGAATTAAATAACATAGTGTGGGTGTTTAAATTGTCGGGTTATATGTAGCTAAATGACTTATACGGACTATTATAGGCTCGTCGCCAAACTCCCCGACAGAGGCGCTACTCAGCATATCACCACTGCCACAACTTGATTATAAATTCAAAATGATCAGTTCGGGGGTAAAGAATTGTCGTTGACATTGTTGTTTAGGACTTGTTACGTCATTACAACAGGCAATTGAGTAACATATTTTCAAACAAAAACGTTTCTAGACACATTTTGTTTCTAGACACATTTTCAATAGAGACAATGTTTGCAATTGAAACTGAGAGATTTGTTGACAAAAATTAGGAGTTTATCAAATTAAAAAGATGTGCAGAATCTGCACATCAAATGTAAGTTGTGGCGGGGTGAAATGGTGAGTGGCTCCTCTGGTGGGGAGTTTGGCTCATCGGCAATCGAGCTTGTCAACTGAACGTACGTAAACAGCTTCCGACATCCTGCAAAATAACGACATATGGAATGTATGTAGATAAAACAAAATGTACACGTTTAAACTTTTAATGAACTGAACCAAAATGAAATGTTGCACACGTTTCACTGTGATTAGTAACTAGTTGATATGGTTTTTTGCGTATACAGTGATAAACACTAAAATTTGTGTGATAATGTTCGTTTTCGAGAAAGTTTGCAACTAACTGATTGCAACTGGACGTTGCTAGTTATAGAGAGCGTATATATATATATATATATATATATATATATATATATATATATATATATATATATATATATATATATATATATATATACGCTCTCTATAACTAGCAACGTCCAGTTGCAATCAGTTAGTTGCAAACTTTCTCGAAAACGAACATTATCACACAAATTTGAGTGTTTAGCACTATATATATATATATATATATATATATATATATATATATATATATATATATATATATATATATATATATATATATATATATAATTGATACTGCACCAACGAGTGTGCGTGGGGAAAATAGTTAACGACACAAAATATTAAAAATAATTTTTTTCATCCATTATTTCCCGTGGTTGACATTCTCTGTTGTGATTCATTGTTATTATATACAATACCTATTATTTTAGTTATAATTCGTTTATGTTATTAATCAGTTGATGTCAACTAGGGTAGAGTGAGGGATTAGTCTACCTTAAGCACAACACGACATAACTCGCAAACTAAACATTTATTCACAAAAACATTCGTCCCACCGAAACCGGTATACGCTCCCCACTACACGTGTCACGGAGCATTCCAGTAAAAGTAATCAAAAACTTATGTGCTAAAGACAAAATATATTTTAGTAGGCGTATTACCTCGCTTGGTGAGGCAATACGCCCAGTGAACGGGGCCAATAGCCTACGGGTGGGTCTACTGCCCCGCTCTAAATTAATGACATGCAAGAGAATGTCCAATCAATATTAATTATACAATTTATATACGTAGTATTATCTACTATTATTAGTCAATGTTACCACAACATAGTCCTTCGTAAATGAACTGACAACGATGTGACATACCTTGAAAAGTGTCCAATCAATATTCATTCGCAATTAAATATGTATAGTATTGTCTACCACTGTTAGTATTAGTCAATGTCATTATTCATCACAACATAGTCCTTCGTAAATAAAATGACAATGATACGACAAGCCCTGAAAAGCAAAATATAATTAGCAAGACAATATAGGGCATTCATGACGTTGACGAGTCATAGTAAACATGACATCTCACATCGCTTAAACAGCTAAACATCGTGATTCAATCTGCTGTTCAACTGTACTAGACAATGACGTGCCCCAAGTGCACAGTTCCAGGAGTCTTCACCTTTTTGTCTCAGTGCCGTCGAATTCCCAGATCCTTGCTAACACGGATAAGCGGCACCCCTGGCTCACTGGCGTCAACGCCTCGCGCAGTGCCTCGTCACCACATGACGCTCGTGTCTCTACTTTTATAGGGTCGGACCATTGTTTATTCTGAAAATATGTACAGAAAACTCTCGGGTATATGTGTCATGTACAGTTGAGTTGCCCAATTTCGTGCACCTTGTCATTTACGACGATGTAGTAATTAAATGTGAAACTAAAACGTTTACTCTGAATGATGACATGCCGACGAGGTTTACTAACAATGTGGCTTCCTGTTCAACATAAACATTCACCGAATGAATCAGTCGGAAGAACAAAACCGACACAATACAAAGAAAGCAGTTTAATAAATGGTATTTTAAAGTCCCATGATAGGTGATCCAAACATTTAGAAATCGGTTGCGACACATCGGGCAACTCACCCAAAGTGATGGGGTCATACGCCTACTTAGGCCTATTGCTCCATGTCACAGTAGGTTAATTACCCTATCGGTGTATTTTGTTAAATTATTAAAACACTAACGTGGTGGCCCGTATTTTTTTTTTTAATAATGAGTTTACCAGGTGTGTAGGGTGACGTGTCCCTCCTATACGACAACTTTATGGACACAAATGTTGCATTCATATTTTACAACAGAACAATGAAATCCAAAATAAGTGAATTTTCTCACTTACCGTGTAAGTAGCGTTCAGTCGTTTTCGTGTGACGGCAAAGCAAGGCGGCGGCACGGTGATCAGCTGTAGAGTGTTAGACGGGGCTAAAGTGGGATAGGCCTATCGCCTCTTGTGGACTAATCCCCCACCCTACCCTACCGGCTCGCGCATGCGCAGATACACCAAGCGGAAAATATTTGACGGCGGAAAGATTTAAGCTCGATAACGGCCAGGTCACGTGAGCGCGGAAAAATTGCGACAGGTGACAACAGTTAAACTCAGACCGGAACAACATGATTAATACTTGTCGAACCCTGGAGGGTTCATAGGCGTGAGAAATGTTCCCGCCACTCTCCAGGGGGCAGCCATGGCGTCAGTGAATATATCAAGAGCATTTGGAGACCTCTGAAGTAACTGTTTAGTCAAAATTTTCTCCAACCACCGAACATGGTTTCACACGACTGGACACAACGTCGAATGCACAATATCCAACGAGAAATATCATTGGTTGACCATTCACTGACCGCAGAATGGCTAACCGCACCTGTGTTGATTGCAGTAAGTTGCTGCTGCAGTTTGATGTTGTCGGCCCGCAAGTCCGCCACTTCAACCATCAACGTCTGAACTTGTGTCTGTGTGATGAAATACACATGCTACAGACCACATGCTACAGACCACACGCTACAGACCATATGATACATACCACATGATACAGACCACATGCTACAGACCACACGCTACATACCACATGCTACATACCACACGCTACAGACCACATGCTACAGACCACATGCTACAGACCACATGCTACAGACCACACGCTACAGACCACATGCTACAGACCACACGCTACAGACCACATGTTACAGACCACATGCTACAGACCGCACTTCAGTATTTACATCCGGTTTCATGATAGACGAACGAAGTAATTCGGACACGGTACCCGGTTTTGTGATTTTTGTCAGCCCGAATTTAATATGAACGTGGATATGCGCACGCACGCACCCACGCACGCACGCACGCACGCACGCACGCACGCACGCACGCACACACACACTCTCCCCCTCTCTCTCTCTCTCCCTCTCCCTCTCCCTCTCTCTCTTTCTTTCTTTCCCTCCCTCCCCCCTCTCTCTACCCCTCTCTCACCACCCTTTCTCTCTTTTTCCCTCCCTCCCCGTCCCTCCCTTCCTCCCACCCTCTCTCTCTCTCGCTTCTCTTTCTCTCCCCTTCTCTCTCTCTCTCTCTCTCTCTCTCTCTCTCTCTCGCATCCTTTCTCTCTATCACTCTTACACTCAGAGAATTATTCTCCAGTATTACCTGTAGGTTGGTCACCGAACTCTTAATTAACTGGTCGTCGACAACGCCTTCAGACCCGCGGTCACACTCGAACGTGTGGACGCAGTGACCATACCTGGACATCAAACTTTGGCCGTGTGTGGCGCACAGCACGAACACCATTACATGTAGAGCCCCAGTCGTCATGGTGTTGTCTGTCGTAGCGTCGATGCCCTAACTGAATATCAGCATCGTGTCTAGAGTACCAATGGAGTCTGCTTACCCAGAGTGGGGGGGTCACTATCCGAATAATTATTATGTTGGATAAGACTACCAATCCAAACAACGAGTGTGTGTGCGTGTGAATGCGTGTGCATGCGTGCATGTGCGTGCGTGCGTGTGCGTGCGTGTGCGTGCGTGTGCGTGCGTGTGCGTGCGTGTGCGTGCGTGTGCCTGTGCCCAACCTTCCCCTACCCGCCTATAAACAAAACGATTATGGAAGTGACCACCGACTTGTAAATTCTCTTTCTTGGTACGAGGCCTGGATAAATGTATGTTTTCCCCTGTGGTGAAAAACTAGTTGCAGACATTAGAAACACGGATGTTAGCCGCGTTTCGTGCCTGTGTCGTTCTTTACGTCACGTCATCCCTTAATTTACGACGTGCTCTAAGCAACCGGCGTACGTTGTACGTAGTCAGTCAGTCCACACAGACGAGCCGCGATGCCGTCCTCTTCCGGAAAGACCGTGTCTGGGAGCAAAGGGGGGTGGGGGTGAAACGTGTCTGCTACTGAAACTGTCCCGGACAGGACAGACGATAAAGTGCATAAAGCATTGAAGTTGTTCTTACATTGTTGGTTGACGTGACGGGAAAGAATACATTCAGTATGGTTCTTCACACGTGTTAATGGGATGCGTTAAAAAGGGTACTTTCTTGTATAACGCGGTATCAGAGCGGTTTACACTTCACCCCTGGCAGATCTATTCATTGCAAAGCCAACTCGACTTTTCTGGGAAGCATTCAGCCACGCTGCAATTACTGCAAAGACTATTCGTTCATATATCCACAAGTGTCTGTAGCCAGTCCGATGTTTTAACCACAACGCCACTGCGCCCATTTGAGAGAGCGAGGTCGGAGGAGAAGGGATATATATATATATATATATATATATATATATATATATATATATATATATATATATATATATATATATATATATATATATATATATCCAATGTCAAAGACGTGAAGACTGTGTGAAGACTGTGTGAATCAGAGATGGTGAGAAGAGGGTGAATGAGGGTGGAGGGGATGGAGGAGGATGGAGGGGGTGGAGGAGGGTGAAGGAGGGTGGAGGGGTGGAGGGGGTGGAGGAGGGTGGAGGGGTGGAGGAGGATGGAGGGGGTGGAGGAGGGTGAAGGAGGGTGGAGGAGGATGGAGGAGGGTGGAGGAGGGTGGAGGACGGTGGAGAGACAAAGTTGGGGATTGACAGTATATAAGAATGGCAACCAATACAGTGCACATACACAGATATGCGACTGCAATGTGTTTTTTAAATTCAACAATATTCACAGGCACGTGACCATTACATGATTAAAGACCTGAAACGTGGATTACCCAGACTCCAACAGGTGGCGCCACCATCGCATACCGGTGTTCCAACAGGGAGTTCCCAAACCGGGGGTCCTGGATACCTGGGAGCCGGCATGTGGTTTCAGGGGGTCTTCAGCAAACATGCAAATATTATTTTAGAATGGCACATTAAAACACAATACTGGGCGCCTAAGCCAGAAGGCTGAACTTTGGGGTGGGGTGCTTGACCTGAGACTGTTTGAGAACCCCTGACGTTTCTAAGCCATTCATCCGACTTTCCTCCGGCCGTAAGAAGTGCCTCGTAACGTGTGGATATCGTTGTTGCTCTCCTCTGTATCCTTGCAGTCCGGGGTGAGGCTGGCACCATACCGGTCGTTGCAGTCCGGGGTGAGGCTGGCACCATACCGGTCGTTGCAGTCCGGGGTGAGGCTGGCACCATACCGGTCGTTGCAGTCCGGGGTGAGGCCGGCACCAGTACCGGTCGTTGCAGTCCGGGGTGAGGCCGGCACCAGTACCGGTCGTTGCAGTCCGGGGTGAGGCCGGCACCAGTACCGGTCGTTGCAGTCCGGGGTGAGGCCGGCACCAGTACCGGTCGTTGCAGTCCGGGGTGAGGCCGGCACCAGTACCGGTCGTTGCAGTCCGGGGTGAGGCCGGCACCAGTACCGGTCGTTGCAGTCCGGGGTGAGGCTGGCACCAGTACCGGTCGTTGCAGTCCGGGGTGAGACCGGCACCAGTACCGGTCGTTGCAGTCCGGGGTGAGGCTGGCACCAGTACCGGTCGTTGCAGTCCGGAGACTCTCTCTAACTTCCGCAGCATATTATACGTGAATTTCCTCATTTGGTCTAAAAAAGTGAGTACAATTAATTTTTTGGGGGGACATTCGACAATTATGTAACCCCATTGGTGTGTGTCTAAGCGCTACGGAGTGCTACGACGGGGGTGTCTAAGCGCTACGGAGCGCTACGAGGGGGTGTCTAAGCGCTACGGAGCGCTACGAGGGGGTGTCTACGCGCTACGGAGCGCTACGAGGGGGTGTCTAAGAAAAAAACGCTATGTATTTTTTTAATGGTCTCTTGGAAGCACGGTGGTAACACTTTATGTTGGCAAATGACAGCCGCTAGTGGTCACTAGGCAGGACACGCCCACAAAAAGAACCTCCGATCTAGCTCGAAATTGAGTGTCGGGTTTGCTCTGTTAAAAACGAGGTATATATATATATATATATATATATATATATATATATATATATATATATATATATATATATATATATATACCAAGGCTGCAGATTTACATACATATATATATATATATATATATATATATATATATATATATATATATATATATATATATATATATATATATATATATATATATATATATATATATATATATATATATATATATATGTATATGTATATGTACATGTACATGTATATGTATGTATATATATATATATATATATATATATATATATATATATATATATATATATATATATATATATATATATATATATATATATATACCAAGGCTGCAGATATATATATATATATATATATATATATATATATATATATATATATATATATATATATATATATATATATAAATATATATATATATATATATATATATATATATATATATATATATATATATATATATATATATATCTGCAGCCTTGGTTTGTTGTGATGCGACACAATTTTTTCATTGAGACGCAATCAGCACGGTAAGTGAGATATTATATCTAAATTCGAACACCAAGCATGATCGAAGCGCTGCACAATATAGCAATCACGAGGACATGGGCCTACTATTGAACATAATCGTGATACTTTTACTAATAGCGCATATAAAAATAGGGACCTGGTGGCTTGCAACTTGTTAGTATTGTTTGTGGCTATGGTCTGTTTTAATTTTAGGGTTGGGTGTTACCAAACGTTTTGTATCGCGATGTATCGCGGCACATAGGACCATATTTATAATATACGTACTGGTACGTCGAAGGTATATCGTGATACGCATCGCGCATAAACATTCCGCGATATACCAGTGGTATCGCGCAACATTATTTCATTTATGTGTTCCCAAAACTCCAGTAGAATTTTTCTATTTTATTTTGCATAATAAGATATATGTGTCAGCAAAATGGGACATTGCTTTCAACTGTAGAGTGTCGGTTAGACAGATCGCGTACTATGGCCGTAATAACATGTTTATGAGCCGATTACAGAAGACTATTATCTCGATTCAACATTGACACTTGCAAGGCGGCGTGCTTCATATATAAAAGTATCGTGAGAGGTAATTTGATAAGACGTAAATTGGTGGTAATTTGATAATTTGATAAGTAGGTAATTTGGTAAATGACAAAATTATATAAATTCATTAGTAACTTCCAAATCACCTCTTCCTAAATTACTCTGCACCGAGGTTGTGGGTGTGCGTGCGTGCGTGCATGCATGCGTACATGAAGCCAGGAAACTCTGGTAACTTCGGTCTCAGAGCATAATGGACAGTGATCTTGGACTAAATGATTGCATGTGTAGCGATCAAAAGAAGTTTAATGTGTGTCTTACTGTGAATAAAGCATACTATTTATTCTCTCATTTGTTAATTGATTCAGTTCCACATTAACCTGAAATTATTATTTTGTAATTGCTTTTACCCGTTTTGCTTCCTTTCACACAAAATACAGTGTCTTTTTTTCCATTTTAACATGCAGAGAATGAGATGATCATTAGAACTTAGAATAAAACCCAGCTATATCTTCTACACCTCTTAAGCTAGGCATAGGAGTCCTTTAGGAGATGACAAGTTTTTGTATATTTTGATCTTGATATGGAAGTAAGAGTAATGTTTGACCATGTCACATGTTTATGCGTATGGCAGATACATGAGAAATTTGGCAGCTCTATGTGGTCATTTTCATAGTTCAGTCAGAAAGTAAATAAGTTTGAAGTCTGTTCCGAAAAAGCAGAATTCGAAGATGATTCTGTGGTATCACTTGCCACTAGTGGTTCAAAATTGTTACATTATACCTTCTTATTCTGGACAACTGATATCACCATCACTTGCTAAAGTAATGCGAGGGAAACTACTGAAGCACTGCAAAGAAATTACTGACCGAATGTAAACCCATATCATCATTAATGTCATAAAACCATGTGATTGCTCATGGTCATTAACTTTGAATTTTACGCTAAACATCTAATTTTACCTATAAATATTTGTTTTCAATTTTTTTTATTTTGGCATGTAGTACATACAATATTAAACTTTGTGTACACACAGAAAAATAATTTTAGCTAGTGCCTTGTTGTTATTCCTTTTAACTAATTTGCACCTGGCATGTAGGTATAGAAAGGTGTATGCGATTACAAATGTACCACAATAACAATATGGTTTTAACAGAAATTGTTCAAGAGAAGGATCTAGGTGTCTGGATTTAAAATACAATGTGAGAAACGTCGCTACGTCCCAACAAGCTATGGTGGTTTTGCATTAAGTAAAGAGAGCGTTTATTCACTTTGACAGAGAAACATTCAACATTGTTTATAATACATATATTAGACCACATCTGGAATATTGTGTACAGGCATGGTCACCTTATTATGCTAAAGATATTTTAATGCTTGAGAAAGTACAATGCAGGGAAACAAAACTGGTAATAAGATTCAAGGAATTTACATATGAGGAAAGATTAACATGACTAAAACTACATAGACTAGAAGAATTTTTAATTGAGACATTTCATTTGTTAATTGGGAAGGCGAACATAGACTGAGATAATGTGGTTTACATTAATCTAAATAACCTCAGAGGCCACAGTAAAAACTTAAACAAACAACATTGTATGAAGCTATGCAGACGTCGATTTTTCAGTCAAAGAGTGGTGGATGTATGGAAATCATTGCCCAACAATTATATCTGCCCCTTCTAAGAGCATTTAACAAGATTTAACAAGATTTGCCATCCAAGCCAAAGGCCCAGATGGCAAGTGGACAAGGAAGCCATTGGCTTATCGAGAGTCCAACAATGTTCATCTACTTATAGCCTGCCCTCCTGAGATATGTGTCAACCTTGTTTTTAAACATATTCACGCTGCTAGCAGTTACACAATCTGTTGACAATTTGTTCCATTCATTTATTGTCCTCTGTGAGAACGAGTGCTTCCTGATGTCCAATCTACATTGATCCTTTACTAATTTTACCTCATGTCCTCTAGTTCTGCTATCCTTCTTGAGTGAGAAAAACATATTTCTATCAATATTTTCATACCCATTCAATATCTTAAAAACTTCAATCTGATCTCCTCTTAACCTCCTTGTCTCTAGAGTTGTTAAACCACATTCTTTCAGGCGTTCTTCATAACTAAGGTCTCTCAGTTCTGGAATCATTTTAGTTGCTCTCCTTTGTATGCGTTCAAGCGTATCTATATCCTTCTTACGATATGGTCTCCATGCTTGTATACAGTATTCTAAATGAGGTCTAACTATTGCTTTATAAAGAGGTATAATTAACTTTTTTCCCTTGTATGTTATGTTTCTTCTAATCAATCCAAGAATTTGATTACCCTTTGAAGCTGCAATACCACACTGCTCTGAAACTTTCATATCAGCGCTTATTGTAACTCCTAAGTCCTTTTCTTTTACAGTAGTACCCAGAACAGTATCTCCCATTCTATAGTTTACATTCAAGTTCCTATGTCCTGTATGTAGGCATTTACATTTCCCAAAATTGAACAACATCTGCCATTTCTCAGACCATTTCACTAATCTGTCTAGATCGTTTTGTAAATGTTGTTTATCACCATCAGTATTAACCTTTCTAAACAGTTTTGTGTCATCCGCAAATTTCAGTACATTACTTGTTATACTGTCGTCCAAGTCATTGATATAAATTAAGAATAATATAGGTCCTAATACTGATCCTTGAGGTACCCCACTCAAAACCGATTTCCAATTTGAAACTTCTCCGTCTACTACAACTCGTTGTCTTCTGTCAGTCAGCCATTGTTCTATCCAGTCAGTTATGCTATCCCCGATACCATGGGCTTTTAATTTAAGTAGTAATCTTTGATGTGGCACTTTGTCAAAAGCTTTCTGAAAATCTAAGTAGATAATATCTACTGGCGATCCCACGTCTATCCACTTAGTGATTTCTTCCAAAAAACATAACATATTTGTTAAGCATGACCTCGCTTTAAGGAATCCATGTTGAGATGAATTTAATAATTTATGCTTAACGAGGAAGTCCACCATATGGTCTTTAATTAACCTTTCTAATAATTTACAAATCACTGACGTTAAACTCACTGGTCTGTAATTCTCTGACTTATTTCTCGAACCCTTTTTAAATAATGGTATGATGTTTGCTTCTTTCCATTCAAACGGAACAACTCCCTCTTTTAATGACAAGTTGAATACTCTTGCAAGTGGTATACTGATTTGTTCTACTGTTTCCATTAGTAATTTTGGAGGAATCCCATCCACTCCCGGTGATTTGTTATCCTTCATTGCCTTTATTTTCTTAGCTACCAATTCTGGAGTTACAACTAACGGACCTAAATAGTCAGATTTAGCCCCCTGAAATTTAGCATCAGCAACTGGTAATGAACTAATATCTTCTTTGGTAAACACTGAACTGAAGTAACCATTTAGGTCTTCCGCCATTAAAAACCCCTGTGATATTATATTTCCAGCACTGTCTTCTAGAGGTCCAACCTTGTCTTGTACGTTTTGTTTACTCCTGACATATGCATAAAAACTCTTGCTGTCATTTTTTATGTTACATGCTAGTTTTTGCTCATAGCTTCTTTTAGATTGTCTGATTTCAGTTGTAGCTGCATTAAGTGCCTCTTTGTATTTTGCATAGTCTTCGTCCTTTCTGGTACGCCTATAAACCCTCCACATAGTTTGTTTTAGCATTATTTTTCTAATAGCCTCTTTTGACAAGTGTTTCTTTCTACACCGTTTTCCTTGTTTTTGGAAGGGAACAAATTTATCGATGATACTCTCAATTTCATATTTTAGAATATTCCAACATTCAATTGCGGTCTTATTCATCAGCATGTTATTCCAATCTAGCTTTGCTAAGTATTTTCTCATATCTTTGTAGTTACCTTTGTGGAAGTTTCTCTTGTACGTTTTCTTATTTTTACTTTCTGATTTTACATTGATGTCAAAATGTATTTGATTATGGTCACTATTACCCAATGGTTCAAATATTTTTACATTGTCCACTAATTCTTTTTGTGATGACAAAACTATATCTAATACATTTTCTCCCCTGGTTGGTTCTAGTACGTGCTGAGTAAGAAAGCTATCCTGGATTAAAAATAGAAATTGTTGGTCCTCAAACCCTGTGCTCTCTAGAGAATTCCATTGTATGTGTCCATGGTTAAAATCTCCCATTATGATACATTCCCCTTTACTAACTTCCTTTATAGCGTTTTTTATTTTTGTGTTGTCCTCTTCGTATATGTTTGGACTTCGGTAAACTAATCCAATAGTTAATTTTGAATTTCCTGAAACAATTTTGCACCAAACAGCTTCATCGCAATCTGCTTCCCTTTCTAGTTTTATTTCATAAGCCTGAATAGATTCTTTAACATATAAGATAACTCCCCCGCCCCTTCTTCCTATTCGATCTTTCCTAAACATCACATTCAAAAATATAATCGATAAAAACTGGTTTAAGATATAGGCACATTATAAAAAGCTCATCAGTAGCCTTACAAATGCCCATTACTTGTAAGTGTACGTGTGGCAAAAGTTTGGGACCTCATTTCCAAAAGGACATCAAAGACGAAAGTCAGCCATGCGTAACCGAAAAAAAATAAATAAAAATACTTTACTTGAAAACATAGTGTCACATTATATGAGTAAATATGTTTGATTGAACATTATTAATCAACTTTACGCGCGTATATAATGCGCTAACAAACTCGAGCACCTCGTTGACCCAGTTATGAAGCACAGGTGTGTGCTTTATCACCCGTCTGTTCAGGTACTTACCCCTTTTAAGTTGAGTGGACACGGAACCTATTGACAGGAAAACGCACACAACAAGCGCAACGCATCCGACTTGCCACATGTTTACTTTCTAGTTTCCAACCCTTCTTCTATGTTACGAGCAATGCCCTTTGAATCCCATCTACGGAAACGGCCTTGTTGATGCACCTGCGCCCTATCACGGCAGCATTCGCGACAATCGGATGACTCGCCGCTTCAATAACTAGTTCGCCAAATAAATTGTATTATCATTTTCAGTTACGCGACAAATGTACGTATATTTCTTTCATGTGATACCAAACAGATATATCTTTATATGTCCCTGTTTGTTTGTGTGGCATTGTTAGTGTGGAATTGTTAGTGATTTATTGCGATCAAGCGTATTAATACGACAGGTGAGCTATGTCACGGTCCAGTTTGAAATGCACCTGTAGGGACGTTTTGGCTTTTGGCACATACAACCACACTATGCGGCGTCACTGTACGGGGGGAAAGCAGGACATTGTCTGTAATGTTATGGATATCGATGAGCGATACCAGTCCCGCGCATTTGACCGTTTATGTTATACGTAGTTTAACAAGATTTAACAAGATTTGCCATCCAAGCCAAAGGCCCAGATGGCAAGTGGACAAGGAAGCCATTGGCTTATCGAGAGTCCAACAATGTTCATCTACTTATAACCCGCCCTCCTGAGATATGTGTCAACCTTGTTTTTAAACATAGTTGGTGTAGTTTGTTTTTATTTTTACTGTTTTTAATGTTTGCTACTCTTGTAATAATAATAATAATGTCTAAGGACAACATAATAATGATGTCTAAGGACCACAATGACAATAAGTGCACTTTCTTGTGTCATCGTATATTTTAATGTACATTTGTATGCATGAAGTGGGAGGTGGGAGATCTGTCTCAAACATTGATGGGAGGTGGGATATTGGCCTCACAAAGAGGTGGAATATGAAAGGTTGGCCCCCCCCCCCAAACAAGTAGGAGATGGGAGGCCTACGCCTGCCATGTTACAGTGGAAAATAAAACGTCGAAGAGTAAGACGAATCACGCCAAAAAGCTACCATTTTGCATGGGTGGATCTAGACCCTGAAGGGACCCCACATGCATGAACGCGCACGCGCACACGCAAACACTTGTTTATTTTTAAAATAAAATGTTTGACAATTTCATGTTTTTTTCAAACCACCACCCAGTCTTGAAATTCCCTAAATTTTTAATTTGAATTTGTGTGATTGTATCCAATAATTCCACACACATAACTCGACGCGTCCAGCAAAGGTCAACACACTTGGTACGACCGGCTTCAGACGACAACTCTGTGATCACGCTGCCGAGCTTCTATCTCCGCTTTTGGGAGAAATTAAAATGAAATGATGGTAGAGACCAAACTCTAACATTCTCCACGCCTTCGCTGTGCATACGTTCAGTCACGCCTGTTTACAACATTGTTGAGGTTATTTATCTGCATAAAACCAGCCGGACACTTGTGGCATTCGTCTTCCCGACTGTGACACAGCAGCATCACTTGCTTGATTGTGCATCCGGAAGTCTAAGCAGAGCTGCTCGACATTTTTGGCTATGCATGCGCAGGTAACTCCGGAGTAACACACGCATGCCACTACGGAGAAACACAAGAGAAACTCCAAGGATTGCCCACGGATCTTCTGGTTTTTACATTTCAGGAAAACGCTGAACTGTTCTTTGTTTGATGTCACAGTCCTCGTCAGGGCGACTGGAATAACAAAACACCTTTCGTATTCAGACACGATCTTCAGATAGATCTGTTCCCCGGTGATGGCATTGATTTCGTTCTTTATTATATTCGTGGCCTAGAGGGCGTAATTGTTTAGTGTCGCCAAACACGCCTCCGGAACACATCGCCGTGAGTCTCTTCAGTGACGAGACGGGTGGCATCGAACCGGTGACTTCTCAAGTCGATATTCTGTTTTTTGCAGAAAATAATTGACTAAGGGCTGCAGCTTAAAGCGATTATTTCCCACACTAGTTTGTAAGCCTGATAACTGCTCCTGACCAGTGGAAATCGACTTAACAAACAAAATACACTGAAAGCAAGAAACCATTTGTGCATAGTAATGTTTACTACGAGGATAAGGCAGGACTGGAGAAGGAGCAAATCAGATTGACTGGGGACAAATGGCAGTACTTGTGGCCAGGGTTGAAAAAATCATGATTTTTTTTTAAAGAAAAAAATCGGATTTATTTGATTTAAATCGGATTTTTTTAATTTATTTGATTTTTTTGAAATCTGGCATACACAATGTCATAAAATATTTTACTATCAGGCTATCTGGTGTCAATACAGCTACACAAGTGTGCGCACTTTGTGCTTTTGTATTAAAAAACACACAAAACTTTGTTGATCTTGATGCTTGTAAACAATTATTTGTGTTAAATTCATATAAATCAGGGATTAAAAAAACCGGAAGTCAAAAAAAAAAAAAAAAAAATCATAAATCAATGATTTTTTTGGAGCGATTTAAATCATGATTTAAATCAATGATTTAAATCAAATGATTTAAATCAAACAACCCTGCTTGTGGCAATGCTCCTTTGAATGATTTTGAAATGTTGTTGCGTTCGGTCAAATAGCCACTGTGTTGACACGCGAGCGGTCAGCGGCAGTCCATTGTCATAAATTAAAAAATATAATGCAGTAACACATAAAACACTAACATTACGCACAATTACGCGAAGTTCTCTCCTACCAAAATCAAATATCACATTTTCTATAGGTCTATGGTCAGTTCGTAGGTGTGTTGGTTGCTGGGATAAAATCAACCAGACATTGAGTCAACTCTCGAAAGTACAATACAACACAACGGGCTCGCGAACCTTTATTATATAGAAGGCATACACCATATTCTATGCGCATATCACAATAGCGTAACCATTCTATTGCCGTCAATAGCGTTTTAATGGCTAATATCAAAGCAAGTAAACATTCGCTATTAACGAACTCCGTTGAATAAATAAAACGCATTGCATGCCGGGAATGCATCGTTGCTTGGGAATATGCCGCATATGTGTGAAGCGTAACATAATACGCAACTGTCAACACCTGGAGGGTTCTTGGGTGTGAGACATTTCCCCAGCCAGGGTCCAGGAGCCGCAGGTCCCCCAGACTATGGACCGTGGTGAATTTCAAGAGCATTTGGAGACCCGAAAAAACACTTTTTATTCCAAAATTAAAGTAGAGCACACCATCAACACGTCCCTACACTGCTTTCTAACAGGACATCCCATTGGTTGATACTTAGCTGTTGAGCAATCACTAACTGCGTTTCACACGTTATTCAGCAAAAAGCTAATAATACCAGTAAAATCAACTGAGGCTATCGCTGGAGACACACTAATATTTCCATTGCTAAAAATTATGAAAATTTGCGTGAGATTTCAGACAATTGTCGTGAGACCATGACATTTAATGCAGTATCACGGCTTATGCGTGAGAGTTGACAGGTATGCTAATATTAATTAACATCATATTACAAATAAAATGTCCAATTAACGTCTTTATGCAAAACACAAATGGAGGACGAGTAGCTATATCATCCACACTCTGGTCTTCTGGGACAAAGAGCAAATCAACCATATGATCCACACTCTGGTCTTCTGGGACAAAGAACAGATCAACCATATCATCCACACTCTGGTCTTCTGGGACAAAGAGCAAATCAACCATATGATCCACACTCTGGTCTTCTGGGACAAAGAACAAATCAACCATATCATCCACACTCTGGTCTTCTGGGACAAAGAGCAAATCAACCATATGCATGCAATTCCTGCACGAGGTCAACATTTAAGTGTTTGTGATTAATGCTAATGCACATATTATATACTGACTAACATATATACCAACTAACATATAACTGACCAAATGATCGGTTTTATTGAGATTGAAGCTGGATAGGGTTTTATTCAGTGTACATGCTTTTGTTTGTTTTGCTCTTGTTCGCGGTTGCCAGAAAGACGTATACTTACACGAAACTGTTCATGTTGTTATTCCAAGAGCAACACACCCAAAACAGAAAAATCACGAGGGAGTTCTCAGTTAACAACTACTGCAACCTCTTGTCAGACGCAACTACACAGCCATGGTTAAAATGTAAGCAAGTAGCCAACGTCTAATGTAAGCAAGTATCCAACGTCTAATGTAAGCAAGTAGCCAACGTCTAGAGGATGACTTCATCGGCATCCTTCACCAGGACTTCCTCGACGATGATGCGAACTGTTGCTTGCCACCCTGTGTAGGCATTGCCAGCGTCGTAAGCACCTTGGGGGCGACATTGGCCAATGTTCCACCCGACGCGAACCGCTCCGGCAGCCACGCCCCGACAGTATCCCTCAACTACAACAGGACACAAAGACGGCGACATACAGTAAAGATTAATGTACATGTACAACAGTATTTGTATTCATTTTTGTTTGTTTGTGTGTGTGTGGGGGGGGGCGAGCGTGGGCGTGTGCGTGCGTGCGTGCGTGCGTGCGTGCGTGCGTGCGTGCGTGCGTGCGTGCGTGAAACATACTTATATTGTAATTGGAATTGAAACGCCAATTCCAATTCTGGAATTGGAATTGGCGGTTTTTTTAACGGAACTGGAATTGGTGAAAATTTAATGAATATTTCCAATGACTTTTTTAATTACATCACGTAACTGTTTAATTCAAATTATTCGCTACAAATAATCAATAACATATAATATCTTGCATATGTCATATCTGTTTGCCATAGTGTACCATAATATGCAGAAATTAAATAAGGTTGCTATAAAATAGGTGTTTTTTGGCGTTGAGTATGCCTGCGGTTGCTCTGTTCGATATAGAATTGGTAATTGGAATTGGTATTTATGAGGTGGAATTGGAATTGGAATTAATATAATGTAATTGGCCAAAAGTGTGGTGTGATAAAAAATACGCCCTATACTTTTCAAGTAAAATAATATCTGCTTATTTAATTTAATAAAGTATAATCCAATATTTTGTCAGAAAAGTTACGTCCAAATGTATATCAATCAATCAGTCAATCAATCAGTCAGTCAGTCAGTCAATCAATCAATAAATCAATCAATCAATCAATCAGTCAATCAATCAATCAATCAATCAATCATTTATTTCCAACACACAATTACAATACTAGAAATAACAACAAATTACTACAACATTTGCAAAAAGTGTAAATCAGTTAAGAATAAAAAAGGTGAGTTGGAAAATGGGCGAACGATACTTATTTATGGTTCACTCCCAGTCATTATTGTAATTTTCAGCAGCGGGTCCAGGGGGTTTTAGACCCCCCTGTGCCCGTGGCAAATATTACGGTAAAGGACAACGTATATAGGCATACATCGGAACTAGTGTCTATGTAAAGACTGAAGTATTAGCAGCCGGCAAATGTTAACCCTTATGTAAGTAGAACGACACATGTGTCGCCCCGTCCCCCCCCCCCCCCCCGGTTCGTCAGTAGAACGACATACGGTAATTCATTTTGAAAAGACCGAACATATCAATAGCCGTCGTGAACTTAACTGTAGACCTATCTACAAACTTTAGAACGCCTAATTGTTGAAAGAGAGTGCTCGTATGTCCCTGACGTTTTACTCCACAAACTAACCTAACGTTACAAATAACAAAGTGGACAACTAACGTTGGACCTAAAATGGATCCCTGAGATACCCCACTTGTTACATTTAACAGCTCCGAGGCGCACCCATCGATTTCGACAAATTGCTTCCTGGTAGTGAGGTAACTTTTTATCCAATCATTTGCAACTCCACGCACACCATGGGAATTCATCTTTTTGTACTACTATTTGCAGACCGTTTTAAGATCAATGAATACACCAATAGCGTGTTTCTTATTGTCCATTGCATTTGACATTTCTTGTATTAATTCCATTGTGGCGTGAGACGTGGACACATATGTACTGACTTAAGTTTAATGTATCCTTAGCGTTGACAGTGTTCAATAATCTCTCCAACATTTTTGAAATTATGACAAAAGAGAAGTTGGCCTGTCATTTCCTATGTCCATTTTTGCGCCACTTTTGAATATAGGTATCAGCTTGGCTATCTTCATTCTACAGCTGAACACACCAGTCTTAAACGAAATATTACAAATGTGCGCGAGAGGTTTGGATACAACGGATATGACCTTAGCTACGATATGCATATATCAGATGCTTCTCTTTACCGTATGTCGGTCTGTGTATGTTGTTGGTCTTGGAGACGACGTGAAGTTGCGTGTCGATGGGTTTTGGTTGACTGCATTCGTTTCCGTTGAGAGTGAAGAACCAGCGACGACAAGCGCCGCCCTTGGAGCCTACGTGTATCATTCGCATGTCACCGTTCCATACGACACGCAGCACGGTGTCCTGTTGCTTCTTGACGAAGTCGCACGTCTACAACAAAACGGAAACATTATTAAGACCGGTTTACACGGGCGATCAATTGTTCGATCGGTCGACCGATAATGTGTCGCATAATATCGCGGTGCCAAAATCGGTCGTGTAAACACCCTCGCTTAGACAATTTGTGGCCAAGATTTTTGGCCTGAATTTTAGTGGCCGCGATTTTGAAGCAATGGTCAATCAGCGATCGGTGTCACATCTAATTAGTTCACCCATATGATACCTACCCCCGGTCATTATTATATAGATAGTAATTACCCCCTCGGTCACCATTATCTAGAATAGCAATTACATTAAAATGTTCATTATAGCAACAAGCCTATGAAGTGACATTCCTGTCTCAAATCCAATATCAAAGGGCTGGTTGGTAGCCCAGTTGTAAGGGAACACAGGTGATTCCCGTTTCTAATAATATATTAAATATACCTATTCACCTTTTCACCTTCATTCCTTGACCGAGACAGTAGTAGGGGTGCCATTCACACACATTCCTCCCCAGCGTTGTATGTCTTCTGCTGTGTGTAGCAGGGTCGATATGTCTCAATGTGTCCATTCTTGTATGATGTCTAGTCGGTTTTTTCTGTGGCGGCCCTGTCGTCTCTTGTTTTACAGGATGTTTTTTTTTGGAATTGTGTTATGTCGAATGATGTGGTCAAACCAGGAGAGCTTGCGTCGTTTTACTGTTCGTTATGTCTGTACTGTTGATGATATCTGTACTGTTGATGATGCTGATGTCTCTGCTCATCCAGATGGTTTTAAGTCTTGTAGTAGGCATGGCCACTGCAATCCTTATCCAGCGGTGTGTGTGTCCACTTGTAGTTACGGTTTGAGCCTGGGGTTCAATTCAAAAGACGTTGCACCACTATCGGGGCAACGATAGTTGTTGGGGTTAAACTATATTAAAGAAAAACTATATACAGGATCTGAAGTTATTTGTGGAGTGGTGAGGACGGGCTGCAGAGACTGCGGCCCAGTCGACTCTGGCAGGACTCCTGTATGTATGTTCCTTCGTGTCTCCGCCAGTTTCCCATATGTGTGGGGCTGAAATGTTGTAGGCGTGCCCGGGAGCCCATGGCGATGGTTCGAACGTTAAGAAATATTTGAAATTCCCCGGGGTGGGGTATTACGTCGAAGAAACCAATGTGGACGTTTGACGTAAATGACGTAACTCAGAACAAAAGCTACGTCCAATTGTTAGCAACGCTATGCGGGTTTCCACCATTGTTACGTGATCTGCGTCAAACGTCTACCGAACGCTTCGTGGAACCAACAGTTGTACATGATTTTTGTAGCGTGAAGATGTCATTACCATTGGCATAGCACTACCAAAACATGACTGAGTAGTGCAAGTAGTCATAAGCTCTTGCGTTTTCTCCCGTGCAACGCCGGGCAACTGGGTTAGTTATGAAATAAACAATTCACAATAAAGACGTAACTTTACCCTCACTTTTTTGGTCAACAAAACGCACGCACGCACGCACGCACGCACGCACGCACGCACGCCCGCCCGCCCGCCTGCACGCCCGCACGCACGCCCGCCCGCACGCACGCCCGCACGCACGCACGCACGCACGCACACACACACACACACACACACACACACACACACACACACACACACACGGGGGTACTTATTAGATGTGACACCGGCAACATGCGTTCCCGTCGTGACCTTTCATCAACGCAGAATTCAATTTCTAAGTCTCAGTGTCTAGACATGTCGCTCGCCTAAACTCACACATCATTTATCTGCGTATTATCAAGTGACACGGTGTCGCCCGACTAACTGGAGCACAACTCGCTCGTGTACACCGGCCGCAACCACCCCCTTCGAAAAATAAAGTTACAATTATGCAATCAGTATAAGCGTAAGAACGTATAATCTTTAATAATCCTTTATTTTTACTCGTTGATGTTGCCGTTCAAGCAGGCAATGTTAGCATGATATTCGGGGCGAAACATTCAAAGTAAACAGATAACAGTCAAATTATATATTTTAAATGTAGTTCGCACACATTTGGTCGGTCCAGATAGTAAAATAGATGTAGTGTATGGTGTACAAGAATATTTTACAATAAAAATGATCAGGCTTTGTACATTTAATTGTGTAGCAGCTGCTGGTGTTATGCTATGTAAATGTGAAGGAAACTTCACCCATATGAGTCCATTCTCTCTCTCGTCATTCAAGTTCTGCCTGGAGCATTGCTTCACATTGGTGACCGATATGTTGCTTCCTCCGACATCACCTACAGATGGCGCCAACATCAAAGGTTACACGTACAAAACACCAGCTTCAAAATTGGGATAAAATTATAACTTTCCATCGATGTTACGTACCTATTATTATAGATATAGTCACAAACACTCATTTAAATAATTGCATACTTGATATAAATGTACGGCTTTTGTATAACGAATGTCAAGAAGTATTATACACGTATTGAACGATAGGGACTACTGGATTGCTCGCATGAGTTGCATCTGAATATTTTATTAGGCGAACTTAATTGCGATCTGAATGCAACATTCGGAAGGAACTCGTGCGTAAACCCAATGTCGTTCGATAAGGTATTTATTATGTGTGTTCATAACTAACATTTCAACACATTTAATGCAATAAGAAAGCAACATACTAGCGATTTTCAAGTCAAGATGTGACTAGTTAATTTTGGGAAGAGCAGGATGGAAATTTGTTTTTTAATTAGGAAATGTGGAACCATTTCTTTGGATAAATCCTGATTTGACCAGGGGCCGAGGCCTAATGCAAAGACAGTACAACAGTGCACAGTTTAATTCCACACTCAGCGGCAGCTCGACATCGAATTACTGTTTGAAATAATTATTCACTTATGCCTAACAGGCGACTCTACAGCCGCCGTTTTAATTTATTCTATGGCGCGCACCGTTTCAATTAAGGCTGCAGGGAAAGTAGTACGTAACAGTACAATCCCAGTTTTTATCAACACGTGCACCAAAGCATGCAGGGAAGCGAACATTACCATAGATAACTCGTATCAGTAGCAATTACTATATAGAAAAATGCATTATCATGGTTCAATTTATCTGCAATCACACAAAAATTATAATGACACAAGTGGAAAAACAAGAGATGTCAATCAGTGTGAATGTTACAAATGCAATGCAGATATTACCTCGCGAATTAAATAACACAGTGTGGGTGTTTAAATTGTCGGGTTGTATGTAGCTGAATGACTTATACAGCCTATTGTAGGCTCGTCGCCAAACTCCCCGACAGAGGCGCCACTCAGCATATCACCACTGCCACAACTTTATTATAAATTCAAAATGATTAGTTGGGGGGTAAAGAATTGTCGTTGACATTGTTGTTTAGGACTTGTTACGTCATTACAACAGGCAATTGAGTAACATATTTTCAAACAAAAACGTTTCTAAACACGTTTTGTTTCTAGACACATTTTCAATAGAGACAATGTTTGCAATTGAAACTGAGAGATTTGTTGACAAAAATTAGGAGTTTATCAAATTAAAAAGATGTGCAGAATCTGCACATCAAATGTAAGTTGTGGCGGGGTGAAATGGTGAGTGGCTCCTCTGGTGGGGAGTTTGGCTCATCGGCAATCGAGCTTGTCAACTGAACGTACGTAAACAGCTTCCGACATCCTGCAAAATAACGACATATGGAATGTATGTAGATAAAACAAAATGTGCACGTTTAAACTTTTAATGAACTGAACCAAAATGAAATGTTGCACACGTTTCACTGTGATTAGTAACTAGTTGATATGGTTTTTTGCGTATACAGTGATAAACACTCAAATTTGTGTGATAATGTTCGTTTTCGAGAAAGTTTGCAACTAACTGATTGCAACTGGACGTTGCTAGTTATAGAGAGCGTATATATATATATATATATATATATATATATATATATATATATATATATATATATATATATATATATATATATATATATATATATATATATACGCTCTCTATAACTAGCAACGTCCAGTTGCAATCAGTTAGTTATATATATATATATATATATATATATATATATATATATATATATATATATATATATATATATAATTGATACTGCACCAACGAGTGTGCGTGGGGAAAATAGTTAACGACACAAAATATTTAAAATAATTTTTTTCATCCATTATTTCCCGTGGTTGACATTCTCTGTTGTGATTCATTGTTATTATATACAATACCTATTATTTTAGTTATAATTCGTTTATGTTATTAATCAGTTGATGTCAACTAGGGTAGAGTGAGGGATTAGTCTACCTTAAGCACAAAACGACATAACTCGCAAACTAAACATTTATTCACAAAAACATTCGTCCCACCGAAACCGGTATACGCTCCCCACTACACGTGTCACGGAGCATTCCAGTAAAAGTAATCAAAAACGTATGTGCTAAAGACAAAATATATTTTAGTAGGCATATTACCTCGCTTGGTGAGGCAATACGCCCTGTGAACGGGGCCAATAGCCTACGGGTGGGTCTACTGCCCCGCTCTAAATTAATGACATGCAAGAGAATATCCAATCAATATTAATTATACAATTTATATACGTAGTATTATCTACTATTATTAGTCAATGTTACCACAACATAGTCCTTTGTAAATGAACTGACAACGATGTGACATACCTTGAAAAGTGTCCAATCAATATTCATTCGCAATTAAATATGTATAGTATTGTCTGCCACTGTTAGTATTAGTCAATGTCATTATTCATCACAACATAGTCCTTCGTAAATAAAATGACAACCATATGACAAGCCCTGAAAAGCCAAATATAATTAGCAAGACAATATAGGGCATTCATGACGTTGACGAGTCATAGTAAACATGAGATCTCACATCGCTTAAATAGCTAAACATCGTGATTCAATCTGCTGTTCAACTGCACTAGACAATGACGTGCCCCAAGTGCACAGTTCCAGGAGTCTTCACCTTTTTGTCTCAGTGCCGTCGAACTCCCAGATCCTTGCTAACACGGATAATTGGCACCCCTGGCTCACTGGCGTCAAGGCCTCGCGCAGTGCCTCGTCACCACATGACGCTCGTGTCTCTACTTTTATAGGGTCGGACCATTGTTTATTCTGAAAATATATACAGAAACCTCTCGGGTATATGTGTCATGTACAGTTGAGTTGCCCAATGTCGTGCACCTTGTCATTTACGACGATGTAGTAAATAAATGTGAAACTAAAACGTTAACTCTGAATGATGACATGCCGACCAGGTTTACTAACAATGTGGCTTCCTGTTCAACATAAACATTCACCGAATGAATCAGTCGGAAGAACAAAACCGACACAATACAAAGAAAGCAGTTTAATAAATGGTATTTTAAAGTCCCATGATAGGTGATCCAAACATTTAGAAATCGGTTGCGACACATCGGGCAACTCACCCAAAGTGATGGGGTCATATGCCTACTTAGGCCTATTGCCCCATGTCACAGTAGGTTAATTACCCTATCGGTGTATTTTGTTAAATTATTAAAACACTAACGTGGTGGCCCGTATTTTTTTTTTAATAATGAGTTTACCAGGTGTGTAGGGTGACGTGTCCCTCCTATACGACAACTTTATGGACACAAATGTTGCATTCATATTTTACAACAGAACAATGAAATCCAAAATAAGTGAATTTTCTCACTTACCGTGTAAGTAGCGTTCAGTCGTTTTCGTGTGACGGCAAAGCAAGGCGGCGGCACGGTGATCAGCTGTAGAGTGTTAGACGGGGCTAAAGTGGGATAGGCCTATCGCCTCTTGTGGACTAATCCCCCACCCTACCCTACCGGCTCGCGCATGCGCAGATACACCAAGCGGAAAATATTTGACGGCGGAAAGATTTAAGCTCGATAACGGCCAGGTCACGTGAGCGCGGAAAAATTGCGACAGGTGACAACAGTTAAACTCAGACCGGAACAACATGATTAATACTTGTTGAACCCTGGAGGGTTCATAGGCGTGGGAAATGTTCCCGCCACTCTCCAGGGGGCGCAGCCATGGCGTCAGTGAATATATCAAGAGCATTTGGAGACCTCTGAAGTAACTGTTTAGTCAAAATTTTCTCCAACCACCGAACTGGACACAAAGTCGAATGCACAACATCCAACGGGAAATATCATTGGTTGACCAATCACTGACCGCAGAATGGCTAACCGCACCTGTGTTGATTGCAGTAAGTTGCTGCTGCAGTTTGATGTTGTCGGCCCGTAAGTCCGCCACTTCAACCATCAACGTATGAACTTGTGTCTGTGTGATGAAATACACATATGCTACAGACCACATGCTACAGACCACATGTTACAGACCACATGCTACAGACCGTATGCTATAGACCACGAAGTAATTCGGACACGGTACCCGGTTTTGTGATTTTTGTCAGCCCGAATTTAATATGAACGTGGATATGCGCAAGCAGGCACGTACGCACGCACGCACGCACGCACGCACGCACGCACGCAAGCACGCACACACACACACACTCTCCCCTCTCTCTCTCCCCTCTCTATCTCCCTCTTTCTTTCTCTCCCTCCCTCCCCCTCTCTCTACCCCTCTCTCACCACCCTCTCTCTCTTTTTCCCTCCCCCCGTCCCTCCCTCCCTCTCTCTCGCTTCTCTTTCTCTCCCCTTCTCTCTCTCTCTCTCTCTCTCTCTCTCTCTCTCTCTCGCATCCTTTCTCTCTCTCACTCTTACACTCAGAGAGTCATTCTCCAGTATTACCTGTAGGTTGATCACCGAACTCTTAATTAACTGGTCGTCGACAACGCCTTCAGACCCGCGGTCACACTCGAACGTGTGGACGCAGTGACCGTACCGGGACATCAAACTTTGGCCGTGTGTGGCGCACAGCACGAACACCATTACATGTAGAGCCCCAGTCGTCATGGTGTTGTCTGTCGTAGCGTCGATGCCCTAACTGAATATCAGCATCGTGTCTAGAGTACCAATGGAGTCTGCTTACCCAGAGTGGGGGGTCACTATCCGAATAATTATTATGTTGGATAAGACTACCAATCCAAACAACGAGTGTGTGTGCGTGTGAGTGCGTGTGCATGTGTGCGTGCGTGTGCGTGCGTGCGTGTGCCTGTGCCCAACCTTTCCCTACCCGCCTATAAACAAAACGATTATGGAAGTGACCACCGACTTGTAAATTCTCTTTCTTGGTACGAGGCCTGGATAAATGTATGTTTTCCCCTGTGGTGAAAAACAAGTTGCAGACATTAGGGGTGGAGGGGTGGAGGGGTGGAGGGGGTGGAGGAGGGTGGAGGGGTGGAGGAGGATGGAGGGGGTGGAGGAGGGTGAAGGAGGGTGGAGGGGTGGAGGAGGGTGAAGGAGGGTGGAGGAGGATGGAGGAGGGTGGAGGACGGTGGAGAGACAAAGTTAGGGATTGACAGTATAGAAGAATGGCAACCATTACAGTGCACATACACACATATGCGACTGCAATGTGTTTTTTAAATTCAACAATATTCACAGGCACGTGACCATTACATGATTAAAGACCTGAAACGTGGATTACCCAGACTCCAACAGGTGGCGCCACCATCGCATACCGGTGTTCCCAAACCGGGGGTCCTGGACACCTGGGAGCCGGCATGTGGTTTCAGGGGGTCTTCAGCAAACATGCAAATATTATTTTAGAATGGCACATTAAAACACAATACTGGGCGCCTAAGCCAGAAGGCTGAACTTTGGGGTGGGGTGCTTGACCTGAGACTGTTTGAGAACCCCTGACGTTTCTAAGCCATTCATCCGACTTTCCTCCGGCCGTAAGAAGTGCCTCGTAACGTGTGGATATCGTTGTTGCTCTCCTCTGTATCATTGCAGTCCGGGGTGAGGCTGGCACCATACCGGTCGTTGCAGTCCGGGGTGAGGCTGGCACCATACCGGTCGTTGCAGTCCGGGGTGAGGCTGGCACCATACCGGTCGTTGCAGTCCGGGGTGAGGCCGGCACCAGTACCGGTCGTTGCAGTCCGGGGTGAGGCCGGCACCAGTACCGGTCGTTGCAGTCCGGGGTGAGGCCGGCACCAGTACCGGTCGTTGCAGTCCGGGGTGAGGCCGGCACCAGTACCGGTCGTTGCAGTCCGGGGTGAGGCCGGCACCAGTACCGGTCGTTGCAGTCCGGGGTGAGGCCGGCACCAGTACCGGTCGTTGCAGTCCGGGGTGAGGCTGGCACCAGTACCGGTCGTTGCAGTCCGGGGTGAGGCTGGCACCAGTACCGGTCGTTGCAGTCCGGGGTGAGGCTGGCACCAGTACCGGTCGTTGCAGTCCGGAGACTCTCTCTAACTTCCGCAGCATATTATACGTGAATTTCCTCATTTGGTCTAAAAAAGTGAGTACAATTAATTTTTTGGGGGGACATTCGACAATTATGTAACCCCATTGGTGTGTGTCTAAGCGCTACGGAGTGCTACGACGGGGGTGTCTAAGCGCTACGGAGCGCTACGAGGGGGTGTCTAAGCGCTACGGAGCGCTACGAGGGGGTGTCTACGCGCTACGGAGCGCTACGAGGGGGTGTCTAAGAAAAAAACGCTATGTATTTTTTTAATGGTCTCTTGGAAGCACGGTGGTAACACTTTATGTTGGCAAATGACAGCCGCTAGTGGTCACTAGGCAGGACACGCCCACAAAAAGAACCTCCGATCTAGCTCGAAATTGAGTGTCGGGTTTGCTCTGTTAAAAACGAGGTATATATATATATATATATATATATATATATATATATATATATATATATATATATATATATATATATATACCAAGGCTGCAGATTTACATACATATATATATATATATATATATATATATATATATATGTACATGTATATGTATATGTATGTATGTATATATATATATATATATATATATATATATATATATATATATATATATATATACCAAGGCTGCAGATATATATATATATATATATATATATATATATATATATATATATATATATATATATATATATATATATATATATATATATATATATATATATATATATCTGCAGCCTTGGTTTGTTGCGATGCGACACAATTTTTTCATTGAGACGCAATCAGCACGGTAAGTGAGATATTATATCTAAATTCGAACACCAAGCATGATCGAAGCGCTGCACAATATAGCAATCACGAGGACATGGGCCTACTATTGAACATAATCGTGATACTTTTACTAATAGCGCATATACAAATAGGGACCTGGTGGCTTGCAACTTGTTAGTATTGTTTGTGGCTATGGTCTGTTTTAATTTTAGGGTTGGGTGTTACCAAACGTTTTGTATCGCGATGTATCGCGGCACATAGGACCATATTTATAATATACGTACTGGTACGTCGACGGTATATCGTGATACGCATCGCGCATAAACATTCCGCGATATACCAGTGGTATCGCGCAACATTATTTCATTTATGTGTTCCCAAAACTCCAGTAGAATTTTTCTATTTTATTTTGCATAATAAGATATATGTGTCAGCAAAATGGGACATTGCTTTCAACTGTAGAGTGTCGGTTAGACAGATCGCGTACTATGGCCGTAATAACATGTTTATGAGCCGATTACAGAAGACTATTATCTCGATTCAACATTGACACTTGCAAGGCGGCGTGCTTCATATATAAAAGTATCGTGAGAGGTAATTTGATAAGACGTAAATTGGTGGTAATTTGATAATTTGATAAGTAGGTAATTTGGTAAATGACAAAATTATATAAATTCATTAGTAACTTCCAAATCACCTCTTCCTAAATTACTCTGCACCGAGGTTGTGGGTGTGCGTGCGTGCGTGCATGCATGCGTACATGAAGCCAGGAAACTCTGGTAACTTCGGTCTCAGAGCATAATGGACAGTGATCTTGGACTAAATGATTGCATGTGTAGCGATCAAAAGAAGTTTAATGTGTGTCTTACTGTGAATAAAGCATACTATTTATTCTCTCATTTGTTAATTGATTCAGTTCCACATTAACCTGAAATTATTATTTTGTAATTGCTTTTACCCGTTTTGCTTCCTTTCACACAAAATACAGTGTCTTTTTTTCCATTTTAACATGCAGAGAATGAGATGATCATTAGAACTTAGAATAAAACCCAGCTATATCTTCTACACCTCTTAAGCTAGGCATAGGAGTCCTTTAGGAGATGACAAGTTTTTGTATATTTTGATCTTGATATGGAAGTAAGAGTAATGTTTGACCATGTCACATGTTTATGCGTATGGCAGATACATGAGAAATTTGGCAGCTCTATGTGGTCATTTTCATAGTTCAGTCAGAAAGTAAATAAGTTTGAAGTCTGTTCCGAAAAAGCAGAATTCGAAGATGATTCTGTGGTATCACTTGCCACTAGTGGTTCAAAATTGTTACATTATACCTTCTTATTCTGGACAACTGATATCACCATCACTTGCTAAAGTAATGCGAGGGAAACTACTGAAGCACTGCAAAGAAATTACTGACCGAATGTAAACCCATATCATCATTAATGTCATAAAACCATGTGATTGCTCATGGTCATTAACTTTGAATTTTACGCTAAACATCTAATTTTACCTATAAATATTTGTTTTCAATTTTTTTTATTTTGGCATGTAGTACATACAATATTAAACTTTGTGTACACACAGAAAAATAATTTTAGCTAGTGCCTTGTTGTTATTCCTTTTAACTAATTTGCACCTGGCATGTAGGTATAGAAAGGTGTATGCGATTACAAATGTACCACAATAACAATATGGTTTTAACAGAAATTGTTCAAGAGAAGGATCTAGGTGTCTGGATTTAAAATACAATGTGAGAAACGTCGCTACGTCCCAATAAGCTATGGTGGTTTTGCATTAAGTAAAGAGAGCGTTTATTCACTTTGACAGAGAAACATTCAACATTGTTTATAATAATATATTAGACCACATCTAGAATATTGTGTACAGGCATGGTCACCTTATTATGCTAAAGATATTTTAATGCTTGAGACAGTACAACGCAGGGAAACAAAACTGGTAATAAGATTCAAGGAATTTACATATGAGGAAAGATTAACATGACTAAAACTACATAGACTAGAAGAATTTTTAATTGAGACATTTAATTTGTTAATTGGGAAGGCGAACATAGACTGAGATAATGTGGTTTACATTAATCTAAATAACCTCAGAGGCCACAGTAAAAACTTAAACAAACAACATTGTATGAAGCTATGCAGACGTCGATTTTTCAGTCAAAGAGTGGTGGATGTATGGAAATCATTGCCCAACAATTATATCTGCCCCTTCTAAGAGCATTCAAAAATATAATCGATAAAAACTGGTTTAAGATATAGGCACATTATAAAAAGCTCATCAGTAGCCTTACAAATGCCCATTACTTGTAAGTGTACGTGTGGCAAAAGTTTGGGACCTCATTTCCAAAAGGACATCAAAGACGAAAGTCAGCCATGCGTAACCGAAAAAAAACAAATAAAAATACTTTACTTGAAAACATAGTGTCACATTATATGAGTAAATATGTTTGATTGAACATTATTAATCAACTTTACGCGCGTATATAATGCGCTAACAAACTCGAGCACCTCGCTGACCCAGTTATGAAGCACAGGTGTGTGCTTTATCACCCGTCTGTTCGGGTACTTACCCCTTTTAAGTTGAGTGGACACGGAACCTATTGACAGGAAAACGCACACAACAAGCGCAACGCATCCGACCTGTCGCATGTTTACTTTCTAGTTTCCAACCCTTGTTCTATGTTACGAGCAATGCCCGTTGAATCCCATCTACGGAAACGGCCTTGTTGATGCACCTGCGCCCTATCACGGCAGCATTCGCGACAATCGGATGACTCGCCGCTTCAAGAACTAGTTCGCCAAATAAATTGTATTATCATTTTCAGTTACGCGACAAATGTACGTATATTTCTTTCATGTGATACCAAACAGATATATCTTTATATGTCCCTGTTTGTTTGTGTGGCTTTGTTAGTGTGGAATTTTTAGTGATTTATTGCGATCAAGCGTATTAATACGACAGGTGAGCTATGTCACGGTCCAGTTTGAAATGCACCTGTAGGGACGTTTTGGCTTTTGGCACATACAACCACACTATGCGGCGTCACTGTACGGGGGGAAAGCAGGACATTGTCTGTAATATTATGGATATCGATGAGCGATACCAGTCCCGCGCATTTGACCGTTTATGTTATACGTAGTTTAACAAGATTTAACAAGATTTGCCATCCAAGCCAAAGGCCCAGATGGCAAGTGGACAAGGAAGCCATTGGCTTATCGAGAGTCCAACAATGTTCATCTACTTATAACCCGCCCTCCTGAGATATGTGTCAACCTTGTTTTTAAACATAGTTGGTGTAGTTTGTTTTTATTTTTACTGTTTTTAATGTTTGCTACTCTTGTAATAATAATAATAATGTCTAAGGACAACATAATAATGATGTCTAAGGACCACAATGACAATAAGTGCACTTTCTTGTGTCATCGTATATTTTAATGTACATTTGTATGCATGAAGTGGGAGGTGGGAGATCTGTCTCAAACATTGATGGGAGGTGGGATATTGGCCTCACAAAGAGGTGGAATATGAAAGGTTGGCCCCCCCCAAACAAGTAGGAGATGGGAGGCCTACGCCTGCCATGTTACAGTGGAAAATAAAACGTCGAAGAGTAAGACGAATCACGCCAAAAAGCTACCATTTTGCATGGGTGGATCTAGACCCTGAAGGGACCCCACATGCATGAACGCGCACGCGCACACGCAAACACTTGTTTATTTTTAAAATAAAATGTTTGACAATTTCATGTTTTTTTCAAACCACCACCCAGTCTTGAAATTCCCTAAATTTTTAATTTGAATTTGTGTGATTGTATCTAATAATTCCACACACATAACTCGACGCGTCCAGCAAAGGTCAACACACTTGGTACGACCGGCTTCAGACGACAACTCTGTGATCACGCTGCCGAGCTTCTATCTCCGCTTTTGGGAGAAATTAAAATGAAATGATGGTAGAGACCAAACTCTAACATTCTCCACGCCTTCGCTGTGCATACGTTCAGTCACGCCTGTTTACAACATTGTTGAGGTTATTTGTCTGCATAAAACCAGCCGGACACTTGTGGCATTCGTCTTCCCGACTGTGACACAGCAGCATCACTTGCTTGATTGTGCATCCGGAAGTCTAAGCAGAGCTGCTCGACATTTTTGGCTATGCATGCGCAGGTAACTCCGGAGTAACACACGCATGCCACTACGGAGAAACACAAGAGAAACTCCAAGGATTGCCCACGGATCTTCTGGTTTTTACATTTCAGGAAAACGCTGAACTGTTCTTTGTTTGATGTCACAGTCCTCGTCAGGGCGACTGGAATAACAAAACACCTTTCGTATTCAGACACGATCTTCAGATATATCTGTTCCCCGGTGATGGCATTGATTTCGTTCTTTATTATATTCGTGGCCTAGAGGGCGTAATTGTTTAGTGTCGCCAAACACGCCTCCGGAACACATCGCCGTGAGTCTCTTCAGTGACGAGACGGGTGGCATCGAACCGGTGACTTCTCAAGTCGATATTCTGTTTTTTGCAGAAAATAATTGACTAAGGGCTGCAGCTTAAAGCGATTATTTCCCACACTAGTTTGTAAGCCTGATAACTGCTCCTGACCAGTGGAAATCGACTTAACAAACAAAATACACTGAAAGCAAGAAACCATTTGTGCATAGTAATGTGTACTACGAGGATAAGGCAGGACTGGAGAAGGAGCAAATCAGATTGACTGGGGACAAATGGCAGTACTTGTGGCCAGGGTTGAAAAAATCATGATTTTTTTTTAAAGAAAAAAATCGGATTTATTTGATTTAAATCGGATTTTTTTTATTTATTTGATTTTTTTGAAATCTGGCATACACAATGTCATAAAATATTTTACTATCAGGCTATCTGGTGTCAATACAGCTACACAAGTGTGCGCACTTTGTGCTTTTGTATTAAAAAACACACAAAACTTTGTTGATCTTGATGCTTGTAAACAATTATTTGTGTTAAATTCATATAAATCAGGGATTAAAAAAACCGGAAGTCAAAAAAAAAAAAAAAATCATAAATCAATGATTTTTTTGGAGCGATTTAAATCATGATTTAAATCAATGATTTAAATCAAATGATTTAAATCAAACAACCCTGCTTGTGGCAATGCTCCTTTGAATGATTTTGAAATGTTGTTGCGTTCGGTCAAATAGCCACTGTGTTGACACGCGAGCGGTCAGCGGCAGTCCATTGTCATAAATTAAAAAATATAATGCAGTAACACATAAAACACTAACATTACGCACAATTACGCGAAGTTCTCTCCTACCAAAATCAAATATCACATTTTCTATAGGTCTATGGTCAGTTCGTAGGTGTGTTGGTTGCTGGGATAAAATCAACCAGACATTGAGTCAACTCTCGAAAGTACAATACAACACAACGGGCTCGCGAACCTTTATTATATAGAAGGCATACACCATATTCTATGCGCATATCACAATAGCGTAACCATTCTATTGCCGTCAATAGCGTTTTAATGGCTAATATCAAAGCAAGTAAACATTCGCTATTAACGAACTCCGTTGAATAAATAAAACGCATTGCATGCCGGGAATGCATCGTTGCTTGGGAATATGCCGCATATGTGTGAAGCGTAACATAATACGCAACTGTCAACACCTGGAGGGTTCTTGGGTGTGAGACATTTCCCCAGCCAGGGTCCAGGAGCCGCAGGTCCCCCAGACTATGGACCGTGGTGAATTTCAAGAGCATTTGGAGACCCGAAAAAACACTTTTTATTCCAAAATTAAAGTAGAGCTCACCATCAACACGTCCCTACACCGCTTTCTAACAGGACATCCCATTGGTTGATACTTAGCTGTTGAGCAATCACTAACTGCGTTTCACACGTTATTCAGCAAAAAGCTAATAATACCAGTAAAATCAACTGAGGCTATCGCTGGAGACACACTAATATTTCCATTGCTAAAAATTATGAAAATTTGCGTGAGATTTCAGACAATTGTCGTGAGACCATGACATTTAATGCAGTATCACGGCTTATGCGTGAGAGTTGACAGGTATGCTAATATTAATTAACATCATATTACAAATAAAATGTCCAATTAACGTCTTTATGCAAAACACAAATGGAGGACAAGTAGCTATATCATCCACACTCTGGTCTTCTGGGACAAAGAGCAAATCAACCATATGATCCACACTCTGGTCTTCTGGGACAAAGAACAGATCAACCATATCATCCACACTCTGGTCTTCTGGGACAAAGAGCAAATCAACCATATGCATGCAATTCCTGCACGAGGTCAACATTTAAGTGTTTGTGATTAATGCTAATGCACATATTATATACTGACTAACATATATACCAACTAACATATAACTGACCAAATGATCGGTTTTATTGAGATTGAAGCTGGATAGGGTTTTATTCAGTGTACATGCTTTTGTTTGTTTTGCTCTTGTTCGCGGTTGCCAGAAAGACGTATACTTACACGAAACTGTTCATGTTGTTATTCCAAGAGCAACACACCCAAAACAGAAAAATCACGAGGGAGTTCTCAGTTAACAACTACTGCAACCTCTTGTCAGACGCAACTACACAGCCATGGTTAAAATGTAAGCAAGTAGCCAACGTCTAATGTAAGCAAGTATCCAACGTCTAATGTAAGCAAGTAGCCAACGTCTAGAGGATGACTTCATCGGCATCCTTCACCAGGACTTCCTCGACGATGATGCGAACTGTTGCTTGCCACCCTGTGTAGGCATTGCCAGCGTCGTAAGCACCTTGGGGGCGACATTGGCCAATGTTCCACCCGACGCGAACCGCTCCGGCAGCCACGCCCCGACAGTATCCCTCAACTATAACAGGACACAAAGACGACGACATATAGTAATTATTAATATACATGTACACTGTGAACAGTATTTGTATTTATTTTTGTTTGTTTGTATGTGTGGGGGGGACGTGGGTGTGTGCGTGCGTGCGTGAAACATACCTATATTGTAATTGGAATTGAAACGCCAATTCCAATTCTAGAATTGGAATTGGCGGTTTTTTCAACGGAACTGGAATTGGTGAACATGTAATTGATATTTCCAATTACTTTTCAGTTACATCACGTAACTGTTTAATTCAAATTATTCGCTACAAATAATCAAAAAAATTTAATATGTTGCATATATCATATCTGTTTGCCATCGTGTACCATAATATGCAGAAATTAAATAAGGTTGCTATAAAATAGGTGTTATTTTTTTGGCGTTGAGTATGTCTGCGGTTGCTCTGTTCGATATAGAATTGGTAATTGGAATTGGTATTTAGGAGGTGGAATTGGAATTGGAATTAATATAATGCAATTGACCCAAAGTGTGGTGTGATAAAAAATACGCCCTATACTTTCCAAGTAAAATAATATCTGCTTATTTAATTTAATAAAATATAATCCAATATTTTGTGAGAAAAGTGACGTCCAATTGTATATCAATCAATCAGTCAATCAATCAGGCAATCAATCAATGAATCATTTATTTCCAACACACAGTTACAATACTAGAAATAACAACAAGTTACTACAATATTTGCAACAGTGTAAATCAGTTAAGAAGATGACAAATGGTGAGTTAGAAAATGGGCGAACGATACTTATTTATGGTTAACTCCCTGTCATTGTTGTAATTTTCAGCAGAGGGTCCAGGGGGGTCTTAGAACCCCCTGGACCCGTGGCAAACATTACGGTAAAGGACAACGTATATAGGCCTACATCGGAACTAGTGTCAATGTAAAGACTGCAGTATTAGCAGCTGGCTAATATTAACCTTTCTGTAAGTAGAACGACACATGTGTCGCCCCGTCCCCCCCCCCCCGGTTCGTAAGTAGAACGACATATGACTAAGCCTGACTGAGACCCCCCGCCAACAAGCCTAGACCCGCCCCTGATTTTAATCATAGAACGTCGTGTTATTGCAACAAGAAAACACATGGTTAACTAGTATGATACACACGCACGTACGCACACACACACGCACGCACGCCCACATATATAGATTACTTATAATTTGCAACCGTTGCTGAATAAATGATGACTAATACTAAGCGAAAATATCTAGTTTGTAGCAATCTCGCTCCATATATGGATATGCACATGGATTTTTACATTGATACGAAATCGAGTGATACAAAATGAATCGTTCTGTCTAGTACGATATACAGATACGTACGGTGAACTTATTTTGGCAAATTACATGGTAATTCATTATGAAAACACCGAAACATATCAATAGCCGTCGTGAACTTAACTGTAGGCCTATCTACAAACTTTAGAACGCCTAATTGTTGAAAGAGAGTAATTGTATGTTCCTAACGTTTTACTCCGCAAACTAACCTAACGTTACAAATAATAAAGAGTACAAGTAGCTTTGGACCTAAAATGGATCCCTGAGGTACCCCACTTGTTACATTTAACAGCTCCGAGGTGCACCCATTGATTTCAACAAATTGCTTCCTGGTAGTGAGGTAACTTTTTATCCAATCATTTCCAACTCCACGCACGCCATAGGAAGTCATCTTTTTGATCTACTATTTGCAGATCGTTTTAATATCAATGAATACACCAATAGCATGTTTCTTATTGTCCGTTGACATTTCCTGTATTAATTCCGTTGTGGCGTGAGACGTGGACACAGCTGTACGGAAACTATTACTGACTTGAGTTTAATGTATCCTTAGCGTTGACAAACTATTACTGACTTGAGTTTAATGTATCCTTAGCGTTGACAAACTATTACTGACTTGAGTTTAATGTATCCTTAGCGTTGACAGTGTTCAACAGTCTCTCCAAAATGTTAGAAAATTGTGACAAAAGATAAGTTGGCCTGTCATTTCCTATATCAATTTTTGCGCCACTTTTGAATATAGGTATCAGCTTGGCTATCTTCATTCTACAGCGGAACACACCAGTCTTAAACGAAACATTACAAATGTGCGCGAAAGGTTTGGATATAACGGATATGACCTTTGCTACGATATGCATATATTAATCATGCCTGTTAGTAATAAACCGCCCTGACACTCGGTCAGGTTTGTGAAATAAAAGTAAGACAGGGTTGTGGGTGAACTTGTAGATCTGCATTGTTTTAATGTTATGCAATAACCACATCATGTGCGAATAATTACCATACATACATGTTTGGCGGCAAATCGGCCTCTTTTCTTCAGCAGCCGCCGTTCTAATAAATTCGTCGATGGCCATCGACAGCGTTACTATGTTTTTAACCGGTTAATTTTAAGCTCCCACCCACCATCCCGTATTAACTGTTTTACTTATGTTTGTAGTTAATTATTGTATAAATGTATTGTGTAGATGTTAGTTAGTAGGTAGTCTTACTTGTAGATCAGGGAGATTGCATTGTTATGTGGCGATTGTCTGTATATATCCACATGTTTACTATGTATAGTGATTATTCGCACATGATGTGGTTATTGCATAACATTAAAACAATGCAGATCTACAAGTTCACCCATATATCAGATGTTTCTCTTTACCGTATGTCGGTCTGTGCATGTTGTTGGTCTTAGAGACGACGTGAAGTTGTGTCTCGATGGGTTTTGGTTGACTGCATTCGTTTCCGTTGAGAGTGAAGAACCAGCGACGACAAGAGCCGCCTTTGGAGCCTACGTGTATCATTCGCATGTCACCGTTCCATACGACACGCAGCACGGTGTCCTGTTGCTTCTTAACGAAGTCGCACGTCTACAACAAAACGGAAACATTATTAAGACCGGTTTACACGGGCGATCAATTGTTCGATCGTTCGACCGATAATGTGTCGCATAATATCGCGGTGCCAAAATCGATCGTGTAAACACCCTCGCTTAGACAATTTGTGGCCAAGATTTTTGGCCTGAATTTTGGTGGCCGCGAATTTGAAGCAATGGTCAATCAGCGATCGGTGTCACATCTAATTAGTTCCCCCTTATGATACCTACCCCCGGTCATTATTATATAGATAGTAATTACCCCCTCGGTCACCATTATCTAGAATAGCAATTACATTAAAATGTTCATTATAGCAACAAGCCTATGAAGTGACATTCCTGTCTCAAATCCAATATCAAAGGGCTGGTTGGTAGCCCAGTTGTAAGGGAACACAGGTGATTCCCGTTTCGAGGCGATAGTTGATGACATAATGCACTTCTGGCCCCAAGTTGTACACGTCATAATATATTAAATATACCTATTCACCTTTTCACCTTCATTCCTTGACCGGGACGGTCGTAGGGGTGCCATTCACACACAGTCCTCGCCAGCATTGTATGTTCTCTGCTGTGCGTAGCAGGGTCGGTAGGTCTCGATGTGTCCATTGTTGTATAATGTCTAGTCTGTTTTTTTTTGTGGCGGCCCAGTCTTCTCATGCCAACCAGGGTGCCTTTTTGGAATGGTGTTATGTCGAATGATGTGATCAAACCGGGAGAGCTTGCGTCGTTTTACTGTTGGTGATGTCTGTACTGTTAATGATGTCTGTACTGTTGATGATGTCTGTACTGTTGATGATGCTGATGTCTCTGCTCATCCAGATGGTTTTAAGTCTTGTAGTAGGCATGGCCACTGCAATCCTTATTTTGATTTCCTTTGTTGAAGTGCCATCTTTGCTTAAAGTGGACCCAGGGTATTTGAAAGAGTCTACTTCCTCAAGGTTCTGACCGAGAGCGGACACCCCTGACGAACTCCTACAGTTGTTATGAAAAGTTCTCTAAGTTGGTTATTTAGGACAGCACTAATATAAAGTAGTTTGTGACTCGTATGTATGTCTTCTTCTTCTTCTTCTTCTTCTTCTTCTTCTTCGTCTTCTTCTTCTTCTTCTTCCTGTCAAAGACTGGGCTCCTTAAGAGCGTCGTAAGTCCTGCGGTGTGTGTGTCCACTTGTAGTTACGGTTTGAGCCTGGGGTTCAATTCAAAAGACGTTGCACCACTATCGGGGCAACGATAGTTGTTGGGGTTAAACTATATTAAAGAAAACTATATACAGGATCTGAAGTTATTTGTGGAGTGGTGAGGACGGGCTGCAGAGACTGCGGCCCAGTCGACTCTGGCAGGACTCCTGTATGTATGTTCCTTCGTGTCTCCGTCAGTTTCCCATATGTGTGGGGCTGAAATGTTGTAGGCATGCCCGGGAGCCTATGGCGATGGTTCGAACATTAAGAAATATTTGAAATTCCCCGGGGTGGGGTATTACGTCGAAGAAACCAATGTGGACGTTTGACGTAAATGACGTAACTCAGAACAATAGCTACGTCCAATTGTTAGCAACGCTATGCGGGTTTCCACCATTGTTACGTGATCTGCGTCAAACGTCTACCGAACGCTTCGTGGAACCAACAGTTGTACATGATTTTTGTGGTGTGAAGATGTCATTACCATTGACATAGCACTACCAAAACATGACTGAGTAGTGCATGGAGTCATAAGCTCTTGCCTTTTCTCCCGTGCAACGCCGGGCAACTGGGTTAGTTATGAAATAAACAATTCACAATAAAGACGTAACTTTACCCTCACTTTTTTTGTCAACAAAACGCACGCACGCACGCACGCTCGCACGCACGCCCGCCCGCACGCACGCACGCACGCACGCACACACACACACACACGGGGGTACTTATTAGATGTGACACCGGCAACATGCGTTCCCGTCGTGACCTTTCATCAATGCAGAATTCAATTTCTAAGTCTCAGTGTCTAGACATGTCGCTCGCCTAAACTCACACATCATTTATCTGCGTATTATCAAGTGACACGGTGTCGCCCGACTAACTGGAGCACAACTCGCTCGTGTACACCGGCCGCAACCACCCCCTTCGATAAATAAAGTTACAATTATGCAATCAGTATAAGCGTAAGAGCGTAATAAGTATAAGTGTAAGAACGTGTAATCTTTAATAATCCTTTATATTTACTCGTTGATGTTGCCGTTCAAGCAGGCAATGTAAGCATAATATCCGGGGCGAAACATTCAAAGTAATCAGATAACAGTCAAATTATATATTTTAAATGTAGTTCACACACATTTGGTCGGTCCAGATAGTAAAATAGATGTAGTTTATGGTGTACAAGAATATTTTACAATAAAAATGATCAGGCTTTGTACATTTAATTGTGTAGCAGCTGCTGGTGTTATGCTATGTAAATGTGAAGGAAACTTCACCCATATGAGTCCATTCTCTCTCTCGTCATTCAAGTTCTGCCTGGAGCATTGCTTCACATTGGTGACCGATATGTTGCTTCCTCCGACATCACCTACAGATGGCGCCAACATCATAGGCTACACGTACACGAACACCAGCTTCAAAATTGGGATAAAACTATAACTTTCCATCGATGTTACGTACATATTATTATAGATATAGTCACAAACACTCATTTAAATAATTGCATACTTGATATAAATGTACGGCTTTTGTATAACGAATGTCAAGAAGTATTATACACGTATTGAACGATAGGGACTACTGGATTGCACGCATGAGTTGCATCTGAATATTTTATTAGGCGAACTTAATTGCGATCTGAATGCAACATTCGGAAGGAACTCGTGCGTAAACCCAATGTCGTTCGATAAGGTATTTATTATATGTGTTCATAACTAACATTTCAACACATTTAATGCAATAAGAAAGCAACATACTAGCGATTCTCAAATCAAGATGTGACTAGTTAATTTTGGGAAGTCCAGAGTATCAATAATATACACATCTTTTCTGGGTCATCCGCCCTAGCAACTGATTACTAGGATATAATTTAGTAGGTAATACTGTCGAATATAACCCTGTTAGATTCAATATATTATACCTTATACATTTAAATCTTTTTATTAGGAAATGGTTTTTTAATTAGGAAATGTGGAACCATTTCTTTGGATAAATCCTGATTTGACCAGGGGCCGAGGCCTAATGCAAAGACAGTACAACAGTGCACAGTTTAATTCCACACTCAGCGGCAGCTCGACATCGAATTACTGTTTGAAATAATTATTCACTTATGCCTAACAGGCGACTCTACAGACGCCGTTTTAATTTATTCTATGGCGCGCACCGCTTCAATTAAGGCTGCAGGGAAAGTAGTACGTAACAGTACGATCCCAGTTTTTATCAACACGTGCACCAAAACATGCAGGGAAACGAACATTACCATAGATAACTCGTATCAGCAGCAATTACTATATAGAAAAATGCATTATCATGGTTCAATTTATCTGCAATCACACAAAAATTATAATGACACAAGTGGAAAAACAAGAGATGTCAATCAGTGTGAATGTTACAAATGCAATGCAGATATTACCTCGCGAATTAAATAACAAAGTGTGGGTGTTTAAATTGTCGGGTTATATGTAGCTGAATGACTTGTACAGCCTATTATAGGCTCGTCGCCAAACTCCCCGACAGAGGCGCCACTCAGCATATCACCACTGCCACAACTTGATTATAAATTCAAAATGATCAGTTCGGGGGTAAAGAATTGTCGTTGACATTGTTGCTTAGGACTTGTTACGTCATTACAACAGGCAATTGAGTAACATATATTCAAACAAAAACGTTTCTAGACACATTTTGTTTCTAGACACATTTTGTTTCTAGACACATTTTCAATAGAGACAATGTTTGCAATTGAAACTGAGAGATTTGTTGACAAAAATTAGGAGTTTATCAAATTAAAAAGATGTGCAGAATCTGCACATCAAATGTAAGTTGTGGCGGGGTGAAATGGTGAGTGGCTCCTCTGGTGGGGAGTTTGGCTCATCGGCAATCGAGCTTGTCAACTGAACGTACGTAAACAGCTTCCGACATCCTGCAAAATAACGACATATGGAATGTATGTAGATAAAACAAAATGTGCACGTTTAAACTTTTAATGAACTGAACCAAAATGAAATGTTGCACACGTTTCACTGTGATTAGTAACTAGTTGATATGGTTTTTTGCGTATACAGTGATAAACACTCAAATTTGTGTGATAATGTTCGTTTTCGAGAAAGTTTGCAACTAACTGATTGCAACTGGACGTTGCTAGTTATAGAAAACGTTTATATATATATATATATATATATATATATATATATATATATATATATATATATATATATATATATATATATATATATATATATATATATATATATATATATATATATATATATATAATTGATACTGCACCAACGAGTGTGCGTGGGGAAAATAGTTAACGACAAAAAATATTTAAAATAATTTTTTTCATCCATTATTTCCCGTGGTTGACATTCTCTGTTGTGATTCATTGTTATTATATACAATACCTATTATTTTAGTTATAATTCGTTTATGTTATTAATCAGTTGATGTCAACTAGGGTAGAGTGAGGGATTAGTCTACCTTAAGCACAACACGACATAACTCGCAAACTAAACATTTATTCACAAAAACATTCGTCCCACCGAAACCGGTATACGCTCCCCACTACACATGTGTCACGGAGCATTCCAGTAAAAGTAATCAAAAACTTATGTGCTAAAGACAAAATATATTTTAGTAGGCGTATTACCTCGCTTGGTGAGGCAATACGCCCAGTGAACGGGGCCAATAGCCTACGGGTGGGTCTACTGCCCCGCTCCAAATTAATGACATGCAAGAGAATGTCCAATCAATATTAATTATACAATTTATATACGTAGTATTATCTACTATTATTAGTCAATGTTACCACAACATAGTCCTTTGTAAATGAACTGACAACGATGTGACATACCTTGAAAAGTGTCCAATCAATATTCATTCGCAATTAAATATGTATAGTATTGTCTACCACTGTTAGTATTAGTCAATGTCATTATTCATCACAACATAGTCCTTCGAAAATAAAATGACAACGATATGACAAGCCCTGAAAAGCAAAATATAATTAGCAAGACAATATAGGGCATTCATGACGTTGACGAGTCATAGTAAACATGATATCTCACATCGCTTAAATAGCTAAACATCGTGATTCAATCTGCTGTTCAACTGTACTAGACAATGACGTGCCCCAAGTGCACAGTTCCAGGAGTCTTCACCTTTTTGTCTCAGTGCCGTCGAATTCCCAGATCCTTGCTAACACGGATAAGCGGCACCCCTGGCTCACTGGCGTCAACGCCTCGCGCAGTGCCTCGTCACCACATGACGCTCGTGTCTCTACTTTTATAGGGTCGGACCATTGTTTATTCTGAAAATATATACAGAAA